>CM067331.1:4627500-4980000 GCA_034376525.1 Nicotiana benthamiana | reverse complement strand
CTCATACACTTATACATAGTGCATACTATTGCGTAAATACATATATTATATACATATAAGCTATATTAGATACGATATTATGTCATACACTTATACTTAGTGAATAGAATAGCGTAAACACATATATTATATACATATAAGGTGTATTCGATACGGTATTATCTCTTAAACTTATACTTAGTGCATAGTATAGCGTAAATACATATATTATATACATATAGCTGTATTCGATACAGTTTTATCTCATACACATATACTTAGTGCATAATATAGCGTAAGTACATATATTGTGTGTGTGTGTATATATATATATATATATATATATATATATATATATATATATATATATAAGCTATATTCGATACGTTATTATCTCATACACTTATACTTAGTGCATAGTATAGCGTAAATACATATATTATATACATATAAGCTGTATTCGATACGGTATAATCTCATACATTTATACTTTGTGCATATATTGTATATATATATATATATATACATATATATATATATATATATATATATATATATATATATATATAAGCTGTTTTCGATGCGGTAATACCTCGTACACTAATACTTAGTGCATAATATAGCGCAATTACATATATTGTATATATATAAGTTGTATTCTATACGGTATTATCTCGTACACTTATACTTAGTGCATAGTATAGCGTAAGTACATATACTGTATATATAAGCTTTATTCGATACGGTATTACCTCATACACTTATACTTAGTGCATAGTATAGCGTAAAAAATACATATATTATGTACATATAAGTTGTATTCGATTTTTATCTCATACACTTATACTTAGTGCATAGTATAACGTAAATACATATATTATATACATATAGGCTGTATTCCATATGGCATTACCTCATACACTTATACTTAGTGCATAGTATAGCGTAAGTACATATATTGTATATATATAAGCTGTATTCGATACGGTATTATATCATACACTTAGACTTAGTGCATAGTCTAGCGTAAGTACATATAATGTATATATAGATACACACGCCCACTTCGTAGTACTATTCATCACTTGTATTACAAAAGTATTAACGACGTACATTTATATTATTTACATAGTAAACACATAAGTGATTTTTAATTTTGATCATTGTTGACAAGAATAGTGTCCAATTGTGGTTGCTATTTATTCATGAATTTAGATTAACGACCAAAGTTGGTCGCTAAATTTAAATCATATTTAATTATATTTCATATAATAATTAAATTAATAATATAATTATTAAAATTAAATAACTGGGACCCAGTTAAGCGACCAAAATTGGTCGCTACCTTTCTTTCCTTTATTTAGTGATCAAGGTTGGTTGCCAATGTTATATTATATATACCTATATTTTATAATTTTTTCAAAATAATAATATAATTATTAAAATTTTCTAAGCGGATCCCACTTTAGCGACCAAGTTTGGTTGCTAATCTCAGTAAAATTTTGAACAAGCAAGTCTGAGCAAGCCAGTCAACATTTTAACTACTTTAGCGACCAACCTTGGTCGCTATTTTGCTTCCACAATTTATTTTATTATTTTTGCTAGTTTAGGACAAACGTTGGTCGCTTTTTCTCATAGACCAAACTTGGTCGCTATTTTTTGGTTGCTTTTGCTAGGAATTCTAGTAGTGATAGTCCCTAAATTAAAAGTTTAAGTTGTAGGAGTTACGTAGTTTTATTTGTATGAAGATGACTCCGGAATGGAGTTTCGGCGGTTCCTATAGCTCCGTATGGTAATTATGTCTTAACAGCGTGTCCTGATGTTGAATTGCAGGTTCATAGTTTATTTCGACGTTAATTGATGAAAGTTGAAAAGTTGGGAGATTTTGGAAAACTTTATCGGGAGTGGACTTTTTGATTTCGTAGTCGGATTCCGATTCTGGAAGTTGCAATAGTCTATTATGTCAATTATGACTCGTGGGCAAAATGTGAGGCCAATCGGACATGATTTGATTGGTTTCGACGTCTGATGTGGAAGTTAAAAGTTCAAAAGCCCATTAGGCTTAATCGATGCGTAATTCATAGTTTTAACGTTTCTTGATATGATTTGAAAGCTCTACTAAGTTTGTATGATGGTGTAAAATTTGTTGCTATATTTGATTGAGGTACCAGAGGCCTTGAGTGTCATTCGAATCGTGATCGGATCATATATTGGACTTGTGCAATTGTTGAAGCTCCCAGCCTTTGGTTTCATCGCACCTGCGGAGGTTCTGACCACAGATGCGGACTCGCATAAGTGAGCTGTGAGTCGCAGATGCGAAGTTGGCCTTGTCCAGCAGCAATCGCAGAAGCGGGAAATTATCCACAGAAGCACCTTCTCTTCTGCGATGGCAGGTGCGCATAAGCGACGATGGTCGCATGTGCGATCCTTTCCCTGCAGATGCGGTCTCGCAGATGTGAGCCCTTATCCGCAAAAGAGGAAGCCCTAGAATAATATATCGTCGATTTCTTGATTTAATTACGGATTTTGATTGAAAATTTGGGAGAAAAGGTGTAAAATTCTTAGATCGAATTTTTGAGTTTTGAAAGATGAAATGAGTTCGAATTTGGATAATTCTTGTATGGTTAGACTCGATATCGAATGAGTGTTCGCATTTTATAATTTTGGTCAGGTTTCGAGACACGGGCCCGAGTTGACTTTTTGGGGTGATTTATCTAATGTTATGCTAAAATCATAATTTTATTATTTAAATTAGTTTCCGATAGTTATATCTATATTATGTAATAAATTTTTACTAGATTTGAGCTGTTCGGAGTCAGAAAATTGAGGGAAATGCCTTCTTATTGATTGTTTGAGCGTAGTTTAAGGTAAGTGACTTGTTTAACATTGTGTGGGAGAAACGCCCCATTGGATTTGGTACTATATATTGTGATAAATTATGATATGTGAGGGCCTTGTATGCAAGGTGATGAGTGCGTACACAGGTTAAATGTTGAAATTCTAGTTTTAGCTTAGTAGTTTCCTTTTTATGCCTTAAATGAGTTACATTAGCATGTAAAGTCATCATGTTTAGCCTAACTTCAGATGCCTACTTGTCTCATCTCTTATTTGCAACTTGTACAATATGCTTAGTCGAATTACTTGCTTTCGTGATTCCGTATACATTATTTAACGGTGAAATTCCTTACTTGAAATTGTTGTCCTTGAAATATCATTGTTTCAGTTGTTATGTTTTGGTTTTGTGATTATTGTTGAGGTGATTGTTTGGTTGTTGCACAAGGTTTTGTCGTGCTATTGTTACTGTAGCACGAGGATTCTACCATGAGATTATTATTTTTATACAAGATTTCTGTCGTGCGGTTGTTATTGTTTCCACGAGATATCTATCGTGGCGTTGTAATTATTGATACGCATGCGGTGACATAAGGTCTGGCTATTGAATCGCATACGGTGAGATAAAGTGGGCTTGAAATATGTTGCTAGTAGGGGAACTAATAGAAGTCATGCGGTGTGATAAGGATTGCTAAAACATGTGATGCTATTTCGGAAAAATAATTTTCAAAATAAAATATAAAGACTCTATGGTGATACAAGGAAAGATTGTGAGTCATTTTACATTTGGGACTACGAGGCAGTACCTCGGAGGTGCCCTATGATTTGCTCTATCGTATCTACTTTGTTATTTGTTATTCCCCTAATATATAAGGTTATTGTATTCTTCCATGTTGTTTTTGTTGTTTCTTGATTCCGTGTTGTTACTTCCCATAAATTCTTTATTGCTTCACTCCCTGCCATTCTTATTATTTCATTACATCTCATGTCTCGTTCTTATTTTCTCCAGTTGGGCCTTGACCTGAAATCGTCATTACTCTACCGAGGTTAGGCTTGGCACTTACCGATTACCATTGTGACGTAATCATACTACGATTTTGCATGTGTTTGTATAGATCCACATACATCCTACCAGCCTTGGTGATAGAGAGTTAAGCCGTTGCTTGAAGACTTCAAGGTACACCTGCCCGCGTCTGCAGGTCTCAGAGTCCTCTTCTATCCAGTCGTTTCCTTGTTTCTTGATAGAGAGTATGGATAGATTCGTGTAGCATTGTATCTAGAGCTTTTGACTTATTTCTTATCGGGTTTTGGGAGTTGTACATACCTTGAGTTGCAGTTTTTATTCTATACTGTTGTTGACATTTTGAGCTTTTAGATTATTATTCAATCATTCTGCAAGCTTGTTAGGCTTACCTAGCCTTAGAGTCTAAGTGTCGTTACAACATCCTACAGAGGAAAATTGGAGTAGTGATAAGGGTAGTGTGTACGCAGACCTTACCCCTATTTGATAAAGATAGAGAGGTTATTTTTTGATAGACCCTCGGCTCAAAGAAGAAAAGATAAAATAAAGCAGCCAAGTAGTAAACAAAGGTAACAATAATGCATTATGGTGACAAGTGTGAATGACACCACAACAACAACAACAATAAACACAACATGTAATAAAGCACCATGACTAAGATAATACAAAAATAGATAGTCTTAGTATTATTGGTAGGCCTAGGAGGAACACACTACTACCTCTCAACCTATAACCCTAATCATCGACCTTTGTGCCTTCCTATCATGGGTCATATCCTCGATAAGCTAAAGCAATGACATGTCATGCCTAATAATCTCTCCCCAATACTTTTTTGGTCTTCCCCTTCACCTCCGTAGACCTGTCATGGACAACTCCTCACACCTCTTGACTGGTGCATCTATGTCTCTCCTCTTTACTTGTCCGAACTATCTCAACCTAAATTCCCGCAACTTGTTCTCTGCAGATGCCACTCCTACCTTGTCCCTAATAACTTCATTCCCAATCTTATCATTCCTGGTATGCATACACATCCATCTCAACATCCTGATTTCAGGTACTTTCATCTTCTGGACATGGGACTTATTGACAGGCCAACACTCGGCCCCATACAACATAGCTGGTTTAACTACCACTTTGTAGAACTTGCCCTTAAGTTTAGATGGTGCATTCTTATCACAAAAAATCCCAAAGGTGAGCCTCCATCTCATCCACCTTACTCCAATACGATGAGTAAGATCCTCGTCAATCTCCCCATTACATTGAATAATGGCCTCAAGATACTTGAAACTATCTCTATTGGGGATGACTTGAGTACCCATCTTCACTTCCACTCCTTCTTCATGTAACCTATCACTAAAATTTCGCTCCAAGTACTCAATTTTTGACCTACTCAACTTGAAACCTTTACATTCCAGCGTATTTCTCCAAACTTTCAACCTAGCTTTAACTCTGCCTCGAGTTTCGTTAATCGGTACTATGTCATCAGCGTATAGCCTACACCATGGCACCTCCCCTGTGTATGTCGAGTCAACGCACTTAACGTTAACACAAACAAAAACGGGCTAAGAGTCGATCCCTGGGGCAACCCCTTCTCCATTGGGAAATCATCCGAGTCTCCTCTCGCAGTCATAACCAGAATCTTCGCTCCCTTGTACATGTCCTTAATCACCCTAATGTACGTTATCGAAAGACCGCTAGCCTCCATACATCTCTATAGACCTCTTTCGGGACTTTATCGTACCCGCCACACACACTCTCTCCACACATACCCACACACACAATTATCAACCAATTCATGTCCAAAGCCTACTAAAGAGTAGGGTTATATGGTTTACGACAAATTAAAATGCAGGATTGTTTCGTGCGATGAATAATGATAGTATATGGAGTGTTACAGAGTGATTGTAGTGCGGTTTCTAGTAATAGATGAATTTTATGCGGTAAATAATAATACATAGATATAGCCGGATAATTTATTGTAGTATGTCTGTAGATACTCTTATCCACGTATTACTAACGTGTTCTCTTATCTAACATTCTGTCATATATAAAATACTTAAATCAATACATAGATTCACTTATAATTTTTACGAAAAAGTTATGCGGAGTTAATGCTGGTAACAAAACGATTAGACAATTAGTTATATGAAAGATTGAAAAACTTATAGTATACAAAAACCAAAGTATAAGTGGGAGATCATAATTTGCTTTAGCTTTCAAACCAAATGAACCCTTTTGTCTAAATTGGTCAAAAGCAACGAAATGATTTTGCACTTCAAATGTCTACCATGGTTTTAAACTTTTAGTCATTCAATCTGATGCGACATAACTATGCATCATTAACCCCTCTGCACCTTCTCTAGAGAAAGAAAGAATGTGGACAATAATAACTTCCTGAAAAGTTGACACCATTGGTTCTGTGTTATATACTCCTCCTTTTACAATTTAGATGAGATAGCTTGATTCAGCAATAAATTTAAGAAAAAGAAAAAGATGATTTTTAAAATTTAAGGGGTAAAATTTTTTACGGGGCCATGATATTTGTGTGATTATAAAAACTTGGCGAAATGGCTTCCTGGCCATTCAAACTTGCAGCCGATTTTAAAGCCGATATACAAACTTATGAGTTTTCCATTTGAACACTCAAACTCGTAAAACTTATAACTAATAAATACGGTTGATCGTTGACTCACCTCATGTGGCATCAGTTGGTCCTCGTCAGCTCTGTGCGTGAGTCTCACTGACTTTTAGGAGAGTGAGAGCCCATTTTCCAACTCTAGCAAAACCACCCCCTCTAAGCTAATCTACACCATGCCTTTTCTTATCATCTCCTTCCATGGATGGAAGCATAAATGCCGTTGCATACTGGGGAAACTTATTATGGGACCATTCAAGGTGATTTCCTCGTACAGCTGAATGAAGGCTCCAACGTCGAGTCTTTCCCTTCTTGATCTGACCTGGTTTAGGGGGAAGTTCTCTCTCATATTGGGACCAATTCAAAGGAGTTTTTGGTGTTGAGATCTCCTTCCACGGACTAGTTCCTGGAGGACCAATAAGTTTTGGCATGAACCAAGCTTGATCGGACATGGATAATATGAGAGCGCCAGGCCGAGACTTAAATCTTGAAATCCCTGTACTTGCAAGCTCCTGTGTAGCCTCTGTCATTACATCAAGTATCATTAACCGCTAGCTGACATCCAAATTTGGTGAATAAAGCAATTTGTTTAGTGTATTAAGAGATTCATGAGGACATGTGACAATCAAAGCAACAAGTGCTTTTTGTCTCTTCTCTTCAGCGGACTCTTCCTCCCCTTCAATAGTTGAATCAGAGCAGCGGGCTTGTAGAAGGCTTCTGACTAGATTAGAAGCTACAAACTTGATCTCATCCGGTGATGCTCGTACAAGCTTCTCAGCAACATCAATAGCCTTATCAACCTGCAAGAGGAAAGAAGTAAAAAATGGTACAGGGGGAACTTTTTTCACCCACTTTTCAGTGATAGCGCCGAAGCTACTATTTTGTATTACTAGATATCAAACTATTATACGGCGATGATTGGTGGCTGTGAAAGGACAACCAATGAGAGAAGGATTGGATCTAAGTAAACTGGTCTCGGGGAATAAACGAGGGCCGAGAGGTGAAAGAAGAGTATGTGATGATAAAACCGCCATTACTTAGAACTCAATCAATGGGGGTTTATTTTCCTACCTCTGACGTGTAACATTATGATTGGGTCAGTGCTGACTGGATGGACACGTTATCGAATGTTTAATACATGCGCGGATGGTCAACGGTCAAACGTGTTTATTAGTTTTGAGTTTTATGAGTTTGAGTGTTCAAATGGGAAACTCATAATTTGGTATATCAGCTTTAAAATCGGTCGCAAGTTTGAGTGGTCAGGAAGCCATTTCGCCTAGAAACTTCTCATTAATAATAAGATAGGTAAAGTGAAGAGTTCAAAGTTGAATTATTTTCAAATTTAGAAATGTGTCATTTATTTTGGAACATGCTAAAAAGGAAAGTACAAGGAGGGAGTAGTAATCCTTTGTTTTGATTTAAATAACACATTTTGCTTATCTAGAGTCAATTTGATTAAACTTTGAAGCTAAATTAAATTAGTTCAATTTAGTATTTTAAAACTAAAATTTAGACATACAAAAACTACATGAAAAGTACTACTCTAGTGTGGTTTACATCTCCTATATGGTTTGCACGCTATTACACAATAGTGGTTACCTAATGCGCATAGAGTACTCATCCGAAGGGCAAAGTCTGTAGCGGCTACAAGTTTTTGATTGATGCACACTCAATCCTAAGAAAGAGCAGGCGCTAATACTTTTACCCAATAGCGGTATTGGGGTCAACTTTCCACAGGGAGCTTCGATTTGGAGTCGAGTATTTCTTAAGCCTAGATAAGTGCATTTTGGCTCCTAATTAATCTTCTAACATTTTTGGTTTTCTTTAGATTATCAACTACTAGTATAAAACTAAGTTATGCTAAGATATCACTACTAGATTGTGTGCAAGATAGAGAAAGGCACTAGGGTCGTGGCATTTCCCTAGGTGGTCCAGTAACGGGTAGAGATTTCTAATACAAGAACGATAATTATGGGGAATATGGTATAACCATTACAGTAATGCATCACCCGCACAGCTCTCGGTAGAGAGGGTGATTTTACCCAATTGAATCTCTCTAGACCAATTGGGCAAGCTAATTTGCCCAAGCAACTTCGGGTTCAAGTGGGGTAATTACTCTCTCGAGGTTTAACCCATTACTTGGGACTACCATTATCATGGGTCCATCCCAAATCCTTGTTGGGTTAATTTTGGGGTCATAGACTCTGTTTCTCAAGAAGAGTCAAGATCCACTAAGCTAGACTTAGTGTTTGCAACCACCAAATCTAAATGAAAGCATAAAATTAACCCAAATATCAAACACCCAATATCATCCAAGCATTAAACAATCACACCCATTGATTACCCACACTAGGGTTTAGCCACAATCCTAATGTGTTTAGCTAGACATGGAAGAAATAGAAATAGAAGAAATAATAGATAAAATTGACATATTAATTAACTACAATGTTAATCTACTCAATTCCACGTTAATACAAGAAGAAATTTCCCAAAATAGGCTAATACCAAGAAGTCTCGAGCTCACCAGCTTTCTGATGCATAAATACTTAACCTAATAAAGAAAATGTTCTATTTATACTACGCAGGAAAACACCAGACAAAAATACCTCTGAGGGTCTAGCGCGGATCGCACACAAATGTCGTGTGGCTGCGGAGGGCACTTGGTCTTCAAATCTTTCTTCTGGAACTGGGCGATGCGGAAATATGTAGTGCGGCCGCATTGGCTGAGACACATAGACTGCATAGAAGAGGGGTGCGTCCGCGTAGCAAACTTATCAAAACCCTCAATCTCTAATCTATACCCATGTGGACCACACTGATTTGGTGTGCGGCCGCGTGTGCATTTGTGCCTTGAATTCCTCAGTCTCTGAATCTCATGGGCGCGCACCGCGTGAAAAGAGTTGCGGACTGTGCAACTTGACATGGATTTTACATGGTCTCTGGACTTTCTTGCACGGATGCGTGGCAAAGCAGTGCGAACCACGCATGTTAGCCTTGAAATAACTAAGCATCTGAACTCTCTTGCGCGACTGCGTGGAAAAGCAGTGCGGACCGCACAGGTCATCTTTGTTGGAAACACGTTTCAAATGCAATATACTAAACGTGTGTTCTTTTGTAGGTTTTGATGAATGTCAAACAAAGCAATAAGCGATATATAGCAGTGCTCAAGGACAAGCACATAATGGATGCATTACAAGAAGCTCAAGACAATGCTTGGAAATGTTATAATTGAGTCAATATTAATTGTGATCTTGATTCCTCAATCTTGGCTCATAACATGGCTTCTCTACTAAAATTATTTTTCCAAAATCATGCATATTTAAAGTAAGTGTCAAATGATTTTAAACTATGCATATTTACATTTGTTAAAATGTTTTCCAAACATGCCTCAAAAATCTGGGCTAAGATAATCGATTATGTACTTATGATAATCGAGTATCTCTAAGCCAAGACTGCATGACAATCGATTGTGAATTAATGATAATCGATTGTGAGTAAGCCAGTTAACATCAGGTTTTTGCAAACTGCATAACAATCGATTGTGTACTTTCGATAATCGATTGTTAACTGAGGCAAAGTTTTCAAAACTCATAAAAATCGATTATGAACTAATGGTAATCGATTGGAATGAGAAAAATGTCTCCCAGTGATTTTAAGTAAAATGATAATCGATTGTGGCTTTTGATAATCGATTATATATGAGACAGTAAGTTTTGAAATTAATTAATAATCGATTGTGGCTTTTGATAATCGATTATATATGAGACAGTAAGTTTTGAAATTAATTAATAATCGATTGTGGCTTTTGATAATCGATTATATATGAGACAGTAAGTTTTGAAATTAATTAATAATCGATTGTTCTATTTGATAATCGATTGTTGAAGCTGACCGTTGTCATACTTTTTTCAAATTACCTTCAGGTAATCGATTGTGATATTTAACAATCGATGTTTTAGCGTAAAATCTGGAAAAGATTTTCTGAACGTTGTTAAAATAATCGATTATTGATTTCCTGATAATCGATGTTTTATGCCAAAAATTGGAAAGGATTTTTTAACGTTATAATTAATCGATTATTGATTTGAAGTAATCGATTGTTAACGTAAAATCTGGGATTGATTTTTTGATCTGATAGGCAAACAATCGATTGTTTAGTCCTGACAATCGATTGTCACTGAGTAATTTCAGCAATCCTTAATTGGCAATTAGACAACGGTAAGACTGAGTTTTTCACCTATAAATACAGGTTTAACTCAGTGTTTTCACAATAACAACACATACAATTTAAGTATTTTCATTGCTAAAAGCTTTCTTACATTGATCATCATTTTCATTCATCTATAAAGCTTTTTGAAGAGCCATTCTATTGAGCTAAGTTGTTGTGATCTTGAGCGTACTATTTCTACTCATATCTACTCATTGAGGAGTACTTTGTAAAGTGAGTGTGTCTTTGTGTTTGTAAGAGAATTGCGATTCTCGTTTGTTGAGGAACTTGTGATTCCTCGGTTGAAGTCTTTGGGATTGTTATCCCCGAGCAATTGAAGTCTTTGGGATTGTTATCCCCGAGCAATTGAAGTCTTTGGGATTGTTATCCCCGAGCAATTGAAGTCTTTGGGATTGGTATCCCCGAGCAATTGAAGTCTTTGGGATTGTGATCCCCGAGCACCTAGGTGAGGCTTGTGTCCTCAGCTGTAACGGTTTGTTAAGCACCCGTAAGCTTGACAAGTTTAGTGGAAATCTCGAGAGAGTCTCTCGGGGACTGGACTAACCACGTTTGTGGCCAACCAGGATACATCTTTGTGTAAGTTTATTTTACTGCACTTGTCTTAATTTCTGCAAAGTTTTTAAATTCCGCACTAAAACGCTTAATAATTTTAAAACGCTATTCACCCCCCCCCTCTAGCGTAAAGCGTTATTTCCAACAATCTTGACCCCCATTTCAGTTGTCTTTTGGAACTTGGCAGTTTTTACTCTGAGCCGATCTTTGACATTTGTCATGTTGTCGCATAAATCTGCAGTCAAGCGCAAGTTGTATGCATTTTGGGACTAATTTATGGCAGTTATTGCACAAAGCTTAGGTTAATAATGCGTATAAAACATGTAAAAATCACAGTAACTCCCCCAAACTTAAACCTTTTCTTGTCCTCAAGAAAATAATATGAGACCTACCCCCCAATGGAAAACACCTAAGTAATTCCTATTTATCCTAAAGTAACCTCAACAAGCATTAATTGGGACTAACAGTTATGCATCATTAACACATTTAAACTTTTAAATCTTGTGGATCAAGTGTGACAACAGAGTATCAAGAGTTAACACATCTCATCAAGGAACTTTTCTCAATTACTTTGGTCATTCTGGATCCCAAACTCACACATCCTTTACACTCCCTAAGTGAACCTCACTTTTCAGAGTATTTGCACATATATCGAGGTGGATGTATTCTAACTCATCTCTCAGAAAGAAAAGGCCATAAGTCCGATTCTAAGTACCATATGCTTGCCCCTTATGTAAGTATCTACTAATGTAGGCTTCCCTCAACTCAAGATCAGATAGGGATTTTGAGGAGTCATTCTGAAGGCTTTTGGGCAAGGGTATGACATGATTTTGTTCAAATGGGTTCAATCTTTCCTTAAGCACTTCTTTTGATTCATTTTGGCTCACTTTCTTGACTCAATTGAGTAATTCACTTCTTTCAAGAGGTTAGAGAGACACATTGTCACTCTTTCTTTTGCAATTCAAACCCTTTTCTCCTTTTTGTGTCCACTTTTCCAAACCTTTTTCACTTTTTTTTGTTGTTGTCCTTTGATTCTCTTTTTTATTTTTATTCTCTTTTTGTCTTTCTTTTTGTCTTTTTCTCTTTTTCATTGCCTTCTTTTTCTTTTGCTTTTGTACCTTCTACCATATTGTTTCCTTTCTCGTCTCTCTCCCCAAACTTAGACATTTGACACTAGTCAAGGGAAGATTTGTATGCCAAGAGAAGGTCTAATTGAGAACGGTATAGGCTTGTAACTTGGTTCATGAAAGAAGAAGGTTAAGGCTCAAAAGGGATGAACTAGGGATCATTTCTTTGGTAGGTCGTGGAAATGTTTCAAATTCGCATTTTGGATCAAGGATGGCCTATAATCACTTCTCAAGTCAAGTTTCACCTATGATTTCGCCTCAACAAACTTTCAGGGCAAGATTTAGACTATCGGATCGGTACTTAGGCTCACAATTTGAATTTTCATCACACACTCAAGGATTGCCAAAAATGGAGTCGAGGGCCCACAATGACCTTAGATATGATTCAAGCATACAATGGGCCAAAATGACCATATGATGATTGTTTGGTCAACACAAGAGTCTCAAGGCCACAACGTTTACCATCCTAAACATAACATAGTTTCTTTGACCATAGGATCAAAGGCAAATGTGCTATGCCCAAGTGAAGATTTATCTGAGGTACCCTTAACTACAAAAACTTGAAAATCGAAAATAAAAATAAAAAACGGACTCAGCTCTTAAGAAAGTGTCATGCTATCTATCATTGGGAAGAGCCATCTGGTTCACACAACACTCTACCCTTGGAAAGAACCGTGGCATTAATAAAACCAAGGGCTTATTGCAAACGCCAAAACAAAACCAAAAAGGCTACGAGCCTAACTTTGCAACTAAAACGAATTTTTTTAATGAAAATAGGAAACTGAAATGAAAAACTGAATGAATATGTAAACGGGGGGGGGGGGGGGTAAATATACAACTAGGGGTAATGAATATATACATAAAGTTAAAGAGAATCTAAAATGAAAAGTTATATAGAAACCATCTAATAACTATGAATGTCATTAGCTAAAAGTAAAGATCATATATAAAGTAATCCAACAGTCAATCCAAATAGTAGGGCCACACCGCATGAATAAGAGCTATCATTATCCCCAATGCTAACTACCAAATAAAGCACCAAAAATCAAGAAAGGATATAGAATGGACCCTGAAGCCTCATCAGTCACCTTGTGCTGCTCAGTGGCTCCCGAGTCCTCTGTACCGGCATGGACCTCAGATGGGTCCCCAGCCTGCTGCTTTTGTGCTGCTGTGATAGGTTCCTGACCAGGAACTGGCTCACCAATTGGTGGATTTGTGGAGGGCTAAACATGTGGAGTACTAGAGGGACCCTACTGGATCGAAGCCACCTCAATCACTATTCTCTATGTGCTAGGGAGTTTCCTCTTCTTCTTTGGCCTGTGCTCTTCCTCCTGTGGCTGCACTGCTGCTAGCTCTCCAGCTCGATCTCCAAATAATATGTCGAGTGGCATTAGTTCCGCTAGCATCTTGTCCACATCCTCTCTAACTTTCTGTACGGACTCCTTTGAGGCCTTTGTCTTCCTTAACTTCCTATGCTCTCGAGCCAATTTGTCTAATGCTTTGCTGTGATCCCCAGCTACTTTGGCCAATTTACCCTGCTCCTCCATCATCTTTTCCTGGTTGTCCAGGATATTCTTCAGTGTATCCTCAATGGAGGCAGGAATTTCAACAGTAAGTGGTGTTCCCTGTGCCTGTACAGCAGTAGTCAATGTTGACAACTTGGATGTTGCAGCTGACATCCAGTTGTTCAAACTGGCCAATGAATGTGTGAGCTGGTTGGTGGTGAACCGGTGAGTCTTTGATGAAGGAATCACCGGATCAGCTGCAACAGAAGGCCAGCTGTAGCAGAAGGACCTGGGGGCAATGCCTCATCAGTAGCAGGCTCAGTGGGTTGCACAATAGCAACTAGCTCTTCAGACTTGCCAGGTGCGGAGGAAGTAGATGCCTGAGTCTTTTTGCCTCTTTTTGAGTTGTCCGGACCCAACTGATCATACCACGAGTAGGGGCCACTGGAGGTACCGAGACATCATACCTCTTCTTCTTCACTTTCAAATCTCTAAAGTATAGGGAGAATGTGTTCGGAAAGGGGCAGTTTGTTTTTGTCTCGTACCCGACTTGAGAAATCACCCTCGACATTATGTTGCACACATTCAGAGGAAAACCTGCCATGATAGAGGCTACCAAAACAACACGAGGGAGAGGAACTGTGTGATCGTGTGTGTACGGGTCAAGTCGAATACATACGATAGTCAACCAACCTTTAGCTTCAAAACAGGGACTGTACCCAGGGCTTCCAAGTGCTCGGCCAACCAAGGACGAACCTCCTCTTTCATTGCCAGCTTTTCTAAATATGAGATTCATCCTCTTCTTGGAACCTCAGGAATTCATTCAACGACTTGCCATCAAACACAACTATCTTGTCCCTCACTTTTGTTGTTTCTGAGTCCCGAACTATATGGTGAATATTGCAGTAAAACTCCTTCACCATATGCGTATTAGCCATCTCAACACGTTCTTTGAAGTAGCCCAAACCCTCTCTAGTGCGGGATTGTGCTTGCACATGAGGGTTGAGAGGGACAAGATCGGCATACATGCATTGCCTCTCTGGAATCAGCTTTATTATGGGCCACCAATCCCTGAATATATGGAAGGCGGCCTCACTAACGAACCTGTCTTCCCTCGCTCTGGTTTCCTGGTCCTCTATGCCCCCGACCTATTGTTTACCTCCCTCAGCATACCCTCCACTCTCCCCTTAAAGTGAAGCTGTAGGAGAAGTGGTGTGTTGTTCCTCATCTTCTTTTTTAGCTCCGGACTTATCAGACGAGTCCGAGACTACATTCACTGGCCTTGGAGGTGGCAACATCCTCATGATCTGGAGAAGGGGAGTCATGGTGGGGAATTGATATAGACATGTGGGTGGGGGCTAACTCCGAAGTCACACTCCGTGAAGGTGCGTACTCACTCCCTGTGGAATGAGATGCAACCCTGTCGGCCTCTCGAATTAGCTTTCGAGTTATCTTTATGTTCTCTCTGGTTTGCGGAGTGAGCTTGACAATTCTCCTGACTCTCCCCCTAGGGAGGAATCACCTCTCCATTGGTACTGACATGGCTGCTAGTGTAGAATCTTTGGATACACATGGAAGACCTGAGATTGTAGCTGCTGTGAACATATTGCAGGAGGTAACTGGTGAGATTGTGCAAGTAATGATAGATGATGGGAGAAGGGGAAAAGTGCAGGATCCTGGATCTTCCTTAGGGAAGTCTAGTTTCTCATGATTGTGGTCACCTGGAATATTAGAGGGCTTAATAAAGCCCATAAGCAGAAAGAATTAAAAAACTTTCTGTTGAAGAATAAGGTGGATGTACTAGGATGCATTGAAACCAGGGTAAAGGAACCTAGAGCACTTACTATAATAAATAAGATTGCTAAAGGATGGAAGTATCATTACAACTATCCTATGGCAACTAATGGCAGGATTTGGCTACTTTGGAAGGCACATATACAGCTTCATATTTTGGGAACCACAGAGCAGCTTATTCATTGTAGTGTTGAGGATCCAGCTTCAGCAGTTAAGTATCAATTGAGTATCATTTATGCATATAATACAATAGCACTAAGGAAGCAGCTTTGGAATGATATCAGGGGACTTCCTATTTCTGGGCAGGAAGCATGGCTACTTAGTGGAGATTTCAATGCTGTCCTATCAGCTGAGGACAGGATTGGCTCACCTGTAACAGATGCAGAGGTAAAGGACTTCAAGGAGCTGATTTATGATCTCAATCTTACTCCCATCAGGTCAAAAGGCTGGAGGTATTCTTGGACAAACAAACAGGTCTATAGTAAGATAGACTGGGCAATTGGGAATCTTCAATGGTTACAACAATACAGCCATGTAGAAGCTGACTTCTTAAATCATTCTATCTCTGATCATACTCCTATTTTCTTAAAATTTGGAAGGCAAAGACTGATTCATCCCAAACCTTTCAGACTCTACCACAATGTTATGGAGGATCCTAAATTTGGTGACATTCTACAACAGGTATGGAATCAAGGAGGACAAGGATCATCACTGCAATTAATTTGGCAAAAACTCAAAAGTATGAAGCAACAGTTGAAGGGCTTAAATGGACATATGGCTTCTTATCAGCAAAAACTAACTTGTGCTAGGGAACAACTAGACATTATCCAGAGTCAGATTATGAGGGACCCTGCTTCAACTCACTTGTACAAAGCAGAAAAGGAAGCTCTCCTAGCATAGAAAAGTGGAATAATGTTGAGGAACAGATCCTGAGACAAAAATCAAAGGCAACCTGGATAGCTTGTGGTGATTCAAATACAAAGTACTTCCATGCACAATGGAAGATAAGGTCCAGTCAAAGCAACATCACTTCTATATATACAGAAACAGGTATAAAACTTACTGATCCTTTGGCTATTGAGCAAGAATTTATTGAAGTATTCCAGTCCTTGATGGGGAATAGTCCTAGTGAGCTTCCTTGTTTAAACTCTACTGTTGTAAAAGAAGGAGTTTGTCTCAACCTTGAACAACAGAAGATCCTTATTAGAGAAGTGACTATGGAGGAAATTAATGATGTTGTGAAGGAAATGCCAAGTGATAAGGCTCCAGGGGTTGATGGCTTCCCTGTGGAGTTTTTCACCAAGAACTGGGAAATTGTCAAAGTGGATGTCTTTGCTGCTGTTAAGGAGTTCTTTGCTACTTGTCACATGCCACACATGATAAATACCACTGCCATTGCACTTGTCCCAAAGGTGAAAACTCCTCAAACTGTAAAGGATTTCAGACCTATTGCTTGCTGCACCACCTTATACAAGATTATCTCTAAAGTTCTCACTAGAAGAATTAAAGCTGTAATTGATCATATCATTGGGAAGGGACAGTCAGCATTCATAGAAGGAAGAAGTATTCTTGATAATATTCTACTCAGTCAAGAATTGTTTAAAGGGTATGGAAGGAAAGGTATATCACCTAGGTGTGTACTTAAGGTTGACTTGAGGAAGGCATATGATACAATTGAATGGAGATTTCTCAGGCAGATGTTGGTTGACCTTGGATTTCCTGCAAAGTTTGTGGAATGGATAATGGCTTGTGATTTCATCAGTCACATATTCTTTAGTGATTAATGGGGGCCTCACTAAACCATTTTCAGCCAAAAGAGGTGTTAGGCAAGGAGATCCTATGTCTCCTTACCTATTTGTTATTGCTATGGAATATCTCAACAGGAACCTCATCCTACTTCACAAAAATGGTGACTTTAACTTTCACCCTAGATGCAGGAAACTCAACTGTTCCCACATCTGTTTTGCAGATGATTTATTACTATTTTGCAGGGCTGATCTTACTTCTATTCAGCTTCTTCAAGATGCATTCTCATCCTTTTCTGTGGCTTCTGGACTCTCAGCTAATAAAGCTAAGAGTGCCATATATTTTGCTGGTATATCTCTTGCTGAAAAGGAAGCTATTCTTGAAGACTTGGGATTCAATGAAGGGCATCTCCCTTTCAAATATCTGGGCATCCCATTACACTCAAAGAAGCTGAACATTCATCAATACTTGCCTCTGATTGAAAAAATCACTGAAAAAATCACCTGTTGGTCTGCAAAATTTCTGTCCTATGCTGGTAGAAGTCAACTTATAAAATCAGTGCTGTTTGGAGTTCAAACTTATTGGTCTCAGATCTTTATATTGCCAAAGAAGGTGGTGAAATCAATTGAAGCCATTTGCAGGTCCTTCTTATGGACAGGCAATGGAATAGTGTCCAAGAGATCACTTATAGCTTGGGACAAAGTTTGTCGACCTGTTACTGCTGGAGGATTAAACATCATTGACATCCAGACCTGGAATAAAGCAGCTGTATCTAAATTGCTGTGGGACCTTGCAAGGAAGAAGGACAGTCTTTGGATTAAATGGATCCATTTTTACTATATAAAAAATGGGGACATTGAAACAATGACAAGTCCTAAGAATGCTTCTTGGATGTCTAGGAAGATCATTGATTGCAGATCTCATATAATGAACACTCACAGCCTACAAGGTGATCTCATATCTAGGTTGCAGCAGGTATGTAAGGCAGGAAAATTTCAAATTCATGTTCTCTACCTTTCTCTGTTACCAATATTTCCTAAGATGGATTGGAGGAACTTGATGGCAACTCCCAATATTTTGCCTCGACACTTGTTCACTATATGGATGGCTGCACATGGTAGACTACCAACTGTTGATAGACTCCTCAAATGTGGGATTCTAGTGGATGCAGCATGTGTGTTTTGTAACCATCACAGTGAAGATTTTGAACATCTGTTTTTTAATTGCTCAGTCACTAACAGAATTTGGTGCAAGATTTGTCATTGGCTGGGATATCATAGAAGACCTGCCTGTTGGGAAGCTGAATTAACTTGGATATGTAGCAATGCAAGGAGTAAACAGTTCAAAAAAGCTGTGGTAGCTACTGCATTTGTTACGACTGTTTCATTGATTTGGAGAGGGAGGAATGCATTACGATTTCAGAAACAGCCTTTTGATGAACACAAATTGTGCAGAGAAATTGCTATCCTCATTCATGCACGAGGTAGGAGATGCAAGACTTGGTTAAAAGGATTACGACAACTCAATTACTATCCTTAGTTATTGTCAGTTTATAGGTGATTTGTAATAATTTAGCTTGATAGCAGTGAGAATTGTATAGCATGATTAAAGGATTAGGATGTGATAGTTAGTCTATACTATCACAAAAGAACACTCTACTGTATAATTGTTGATATTAATAGAAGCAATCGTTCAACTAAAAAAAAAAAAAAAAAAACAGTGAAATATAGAGCTTAGGAGGAATTTTGATAAAAGGTTAAAATGAGGCCCAAGGCCTCTATTTATAGAAAAGTCCTGGGACCCACAGCTTACCTACCAGTGCGGCCGCACAAAATTACATTTTTTGTGAAGCTGTAGGAGAAGTGGTGTGTTGTTCCTCATCTTCTTTTTTAGCTCCGGACTTATCAGACGAGTCCGAGACTACATTCACTGGCCTTGGAGGTGGCAACATCCTCATGATCTGGAGAAGGGGAGTCATGGTGGGGAATTGATATAGACATGTGGGTGGGGGCTAACTCCGAAGTCACACTCCGTGAAGGTGCGTACTCACTCCCTGTGGAATGAGATGCAACCCTGTCGGCCTCTCGAATTAGCTTTCGGGTTATCTTTATGTTCTCTCTGGTTTGCGGAGTGAGCTTGACAATTCTCCTGACTCTCCCCCTAGGGAGGAATCACCTCTCCCGGGTTGTTTTTCATTGCCCTCATGTTGTTGTAGTTTGCCTCCACGTTTTTGAACCATTGCCTGCACGAAATACATGACTAATATTGTTAGTAGAAGCATATAAGAAGAAGTAGATAGTTCAATTGAATTGCAATTTGCAGACTTCAGTGACACATACATAAGAGCGCGGACCGCACAAAAATGCACGCGGACCTCACAGTTCAATCACTTCAACACTCACCTCTTTGAATAGACCGACGCGATTCGTACTGATTTGGATTGCGGCCGCGTTGGTTCCTCACGGACCGCACAGAAATGGTACGTAGCCCACATAGGTGAAATACCTAATGTTAACCTCTCCGAACTCTTCCCACGCGGTCCACACTATTTTGAACCTAAGCTCACGCGGACCGCACAGAAATAGCATGCGGACCACACAGAAAGGTTTATCATCACACAAATAGAGTCACGCGGACCGCGCACAAATGCTGCATGGCTGCATAAGGTTAATTTAACTTGCCGGAATTTTGTTCAATTAAGTCCAATTTTGTTCACCTTTTGGTTCCTAACTGTGCCTACTCAATTTTTTAACACGATTCAACAAAAACTCATAAAAATCTAATCTAATAGTTAAACTAAGAAGAAAAGGGCAAAAATAAGAAGTTATACTAGTAGAAATCAACTAAAGGAAACAAAATTTAGACTATGAATGAAATGAACAAGAGTTGTTACCAAGGATTAATGAGAGTTCAACTATGTGCACAAATAGTCTTGATGAACAGTGAAATATAGAGCTTAGGAGGAATTTTGATAAAAGGTTAAAATGAGGCCCAAGGACTCTATTTATAGAAAAGTCCTGGGACCCACAGCTTACCTACCAGTGCGGCCGCACAAAAGGGGTCGCGAATCGCGCTTGGTTTTCCTTCCTTCACATGTTGCTGCTCAAGCCACACGGACCGCGCTGTTTTGGTGCGCGACCGCGTGAAAACTTCAGAGATGTGGTGTTTTC
Source organism: Nicotiana benthamiana (assembly GCA_034376525.1). Taxonomy (NCBI): domain Eukaryota; kingdom Viridiplantae; phylum Streptophyta; class Magnoliopsida; order Solanales; family Solanaceae; genus Nicotiana; species Nicotiana benthamiana. The sequence continues at coordinate 4,959,411 of CM067331.1, read as the reverse complement.
AGCTTTTCCCACGTGAACCGCACTGCGTTGGTGCGTGGCCGCATGGGAACTTATCAGAGAGCATGTCAGTTTTGGGTCCTCCAGCACGGACCGCACACAAGTTTCACGTGTCCGCGCTTAGTCTTCTGAGCCTCAGCCCTTCGGTTGCTCAAGCCTACGCAGAACGCACTATTTTGGTGCGCGACTGCGTAGGCAATCTTTAGAGACTTTTAATTTTACATTTTTCTCCTGCACTGGTTCAATATTATCTCTGCAATACTTCACAACCTATAAGCTCAAAAATCCTAATCTACAACAGAAAAACAAAGAAAAGGAAAAAGACATGGGTTGCCTCCCAAGAAGCGCCTGATTTAATGTCGCGGCACGACGTGTATTACCATTACAGTCACTTCAAATGAATGAATGCCACTACGTGGCTATCATCAAACTTTCCCAAATAGTGCTTGACACGGTGCCCATTGACCCAGAACACTTCACCATTCTTGTTTTTGAGATCAACTGCACCTAAAAGAGTTACACCAACCACCTCAAATGGAGCGCTCCACTTTGACTTTAGCTTGCCCGGAAACAACCTTAACCGGTAATTGAAGAGGAGAACCATATTGCCAATCTTGAATTCTTTCCCCCCGAGCATACTTGTTGTGAAGGTACTTCATTTTATCTGTATACAAGGACGAGGCGGAGTAAGCATGCAACCGAAACTCATCAAGTTCATTCAATTGCTCAACCTGGAGATTTGTCGCAACGTCCCACTCTAAGTTCACCTTTTTCAAGGCCCACATGGCCTTATGCTCCAATTCCACCGGAAGATGACAAGCCTTCCCAAAAACCAACCGGTACGGTGACATACCAATCGGGGTCTTGAAAGCTGTACGATAAGCCCAAAGAGCATCATCCAATTTCTTCGACCAGCCGGTCCTATTTTCATTGACAATTTTGGACAAAATACTCTTGATTTCATAGTTGTACACCTCAACTTGGCCACTCGCTTAAGGATGATAAGGAGTGGTCACCTTGTGATTTACCTCATACTTGGCTAGCAAAGAGTCAAAATCCTGGTTGCAAAAATGAGAACCTCCATCACTGATGATAGCACGTGGAGTGACAAACCTAGTGAAGATACTCTTTTTCAAGAATGTCACCACACTTTGAGCTTCGTTGTTGGGCAAAGCAACAGCCTTTAAATTTCGACACATAATCAACCGCTACCAAGATATAGGTATTGCCACAAGAACTCACAAAAGGCCCCATAAAGTCGATCCCCCAAATATAAAAAATGTCAACTTCGAAAATCGTGTTAAGGGGCATCTCATCTTTCTTCGAAATCCCTCTGGCACATTGGTATTCATCACATCTTTTCACAAAGTCACCGGCATCTTTGAATAAAGAGGGCCAATAGAACCTACAACTCAACACTTTAGATGTTGTCCTCGCCCCGCCATGATAGCCACCATAGGGCGAAGAGTGACAAGCTTCCATAATACTTAATTGCTCTTCTTCGGGAACACACCGGCGAATTACACCATCGGTGAAAATATTGATAAGGTACGGCTCATCCTAATAATGGTCCAAACAATCCCTCTTGAGCTTCTTCCATTGGTTGTAGGAAAGCTCATACGGGACCACACCGGTAAAAAGATAATTTGCAATGCCGGCAAACCATGGCATGCCTAGCATTCACACAGAGAGGAGTTGTTCATCTGGAAAAGCATCATTTATCTCAAGGCCGTCCGAAGGCCTCCCTTCCTCCTCAAATCAAGATAAGTGGTCCGCCACTTGGTTTTCACTTCCCTTTCTATCAACAATCTCCAAGACAAATTCTTGTAGAAGAAGCACCCATCTCATCAACCTCACTTTTGAATCTTTCTTGGTTATAAAGTACCTAAGGGCGGGTGATCAGTATGGATAATCACTTTGGCCCCCATAAGGTACGGGTGAAACTTCTCCAGAGCAAACACAATGGCAAGTAATTCCTTCTCGGTGACCGTGTAATTCCTTTGAGCTTTGTTCATTATCTTGCTCGCATAGTACACCGGATGGAACATTTTGTTGATTCTTTGGCCCAAGACCTCCCCCACCGCAACATCACTAGCGTCGCATATAAGCTCAAAAGGTAAGCTCCAATTCGGTGCGGAAATGATGGGGGTAGTCATCAACTTTTGATTTAGAAGCTCGAAAGCCTCCATACACATCTCATCGAACACATATTTGGAATCTTTCTCTAGCAACTTACACAATGGGTTAACTACCTTCGAAAAGTCTTTGATGAATCTTTGGTAGAAATCCGTGTGTCCAAGAAAACTCCTCACCCTTTTGACAGAAGTATGGGGCTTTGACAGAAGTAGGGGGAGCCTTGAGATCACCTCAAATTTTGCCTTATCAACCTTAATACCTCTTTTCGAAATCTTATGACCCAACACAATTCCTTCTTCTACCATAAAATGGCATTTCTCCCGATTGAGAACCAAGTTTGTGTCTTCATATCGGGCCAACACATGATCCAAGTTTTGCAAACATTCACCAAATAAGTCCCCTACCACACTAAAATCGTCCATGAAGACCTTCAACATGTCCTCCACCATGTCGGTGAAGATTGCCATCATACATCTTTGGAAGGTCGCCGCTGCATTACATAACCCAAATGGCATTCGAGAGAAAGCGAATGTGCCATAAGGGCATGTGAATGTGGTCTTTTCTTGGTCTTCCGGAGCAATGAGGATTTGATTATAGCCTGAATACCCATCCACAAAACAGTAGAAAACCCGACCCGCAAGTCGATCGAGCATTTGATCAAGGAACAGCAATGGAAATTGGTCCTTTATCGTCATCTTGTTCAGTTTCCGGTAGTCCATGCACACTCTCCAACCCATCACAGTACGAGTTGGAATCATCTCATTATTATCATTGTCACCACCATCATTCCCCTTTCTTCGGCACACATTGTACTGGAGAAGTCCATGAACTATCAGAGATTGGATACTCCACACCTGCATCAAGCCACTTGATAACTTCCTTCTTTACTACTTCTTGCATAGCCTCATTGAGTCTCCTTTGGTGTTCAAGAGAAGGTCTAGCATCCTCCTCCAATATTATCTTGTGCATGCAAAATGCGGGACTAATACCCCGAATATCGTCCAAGGTCCATCCAATTGCCCGCTTGCGCTTTTGTAACACCGCCAAAGTGGCATCAACCTGTACGTTAGTCAAGCAAGAAGAAAGAATAACAGGCAAAGTGAAATTGGGACCAATAAATTCATACCTGAGGTTAGGAGGAAGTGGTTTCAACTCCAACACCGGTGGCTCCTCAATAGACGGCTTGGTGGGTGGAGTTTGGCGATTTTCAAGATCAAGAGATAACTTCCTCGGCTCATAAGAATATAAGCCGATGCCTTGCAATGCGTTTAGACATTCCACCCTTTCGACATCATCATCAACATCCATGTTCAATAGCACGGCCTCAAGCGGGTCCTTAACATTCTCCATTGCGCTTGTGTCATCCACTATCACCGCCATGACAATGTCAACAAACGAGCACACTTAGGTGATATTTGGTTGCCTCATAGATTTGCACACGTGGAACACCACCTTTTCTTCACCAACACGAAAGGTCAATTCTCCCGCTTCAACATCAACCAAGGCCTTCCCCGTAGCTAGGAAAGGCCTTCCAAGAATAATAGGCACCTCGAAATCCACTTCACAATCCAAGATCATAAAGTCGGACGGCAAAATAAACTTATCAACTCGAACAAGGACATCATCAATAATCTCCAAAGGCTACTTCATAGACCGGTCCGCCATTTGAAGCCTCATAGAAGTTCGATGAGGTTTTCCGATTCCCAAGGTCTTGAAGACCGAATATGGCATTAGATTGATACTTGCCCCTAAATCACATAGGGCTTTTGCCAAATCGGCATTTCTAATGGTACATGGTATTGTGAATGCTCCGGGATCCTCTAACTTTGGAGCCATGGAATGTACAATGGAACTCACTTGATGCGTCATCTTGATTGTCTCACACTCCATAGATCGCTTTTTAGTGACCAAGTCCTTCATGAACTTTGCACATACCGGCATTTGTTCAAGTGCCTCCACCAAAGGCACTTGATGGTTAAACTCTTCATCATCTCAATAAATTTTTTTGAATTGGTTGTCGCCTTTTTGCTTGGCCAACCTTTGAGGATATGGAGGAGGAGGCCTAGGCAAGGGTGCCTTGGCTTTTGGCACCGCCTGTTCGGACATATCAATGAAGTGTTCCCTAGACGGGTTCACGGCCTCTTGAGTCTCCTCCCCACCTTCATCAATATCAATTCTCACATCATCACTGGCACTTAGTTCAACAACATCCTCAACCACCAATGGTATCTCATCATTTTGCAACTCTTCTTCATCGACCGTAACTCGATTACCTCTTATGGCTTGCACATCACCGCCTCTTCCACTTCTCGTGGTCACCGCCATCACATGGTTATTGTGCCAACCATTGGGGTTCACTACCATATCACATGGTAGAGCACCCTTTGGGTGAGTGTTGAGAGATTAAAAAATTTTCTCGAGTTGGACTTCCAAGTTACAGATCGAAGTATTATGGGAGGCTAATTGGGCATCGAAGTCTTAATTCTTTTTTATCATTTTCTAGAACACGTTTTCAATTCTATCTATGTCATGACCCGAAGAACTTGACCATTGCGATTGAAACAGAGGTGGATTGTTCGGTTGTTGATACATCGGGGGTCTTTGAAAACCTTGCCCCATATTGCCTTGATTTCCTCCTTGATTGTTATTCCACCACCATTGTTGTTATTGTTCCAATTGTTGTTGTTTCCACCCTAATTGCCTTGGTTGTTACCTTGATTGCCCCAATTGTTGTTTGGATTGTTGTTCCAATTTCCGCCTTGGTTGTTCTTATTGTTCCAATTGCCACCTTGTTGATTTCCCCAATTACATTGGGATGTCCATTGTTGATTCCCTTGATTACGTCTATTCCCTTGGTAGTTGTTGACGTATTGGACTTCCTCACTTTGGTCATCATAACCATCATTCGAATAACCACCATCTCCATCATCAAAATTGTCACAATTTACTTGAGGTAATTTTTGCCCTCTTTGCCTTCTTTTCATCAAATTCACTCCATCCATGGCATTTACTTGACGCGGATTTCGAACCTGTTGAAGCTGTGCCTTGGCCAATTGGTTCATTGTTGTTGTGATTTCGGCTATGGCTTGTCCGTAGTCATGTAGCTCCTTATGCAAATGTATAACATTGGGATCACCTTGAGGAACATTAGCCGGCTTTGCCATCACGAAGAGGTATCGGCCATTTCATCAAGAACATCACAAGCTTCATTGTACGTAAGATTCATAAAATTACCACCGGCCAACTGATTGACAATACACTGATTTGTTGTATTTATGCCCCAATAGAATGTCTTTTGGATCATGACATCATTCATATCGTTGTTGAGACATTCTTTGACCATCGCCCGAAACCTCTCCCATATCTCATGTAAAGGCTCCGTCGGCTCTTGCTTGAAAGATAGGATCTCATCTCTAAGAACCGCCATATGATTAGGAGAAAAGAATTTAGCAATGAATTTATCCGCCAACTCATCCCATGTTGTTATGGAATGATTGGGGAGTCTCTCCAACCAATCTAGCGCCTTCCCCCGAAGTGAGAATGGGAAAAGCCTTAGCCTCAGTGCATCTTCCAAAACATTGGTCTGCTTGATGCCCCAACAAGTATCCACAAACCCTTTCAAATGCTTGTATGCATTTTGGTCTGAGGTGCCTGTGAAGGATCCTCATTTTTCAAGCAAGGTAAGCATGACATTGGTGATTTGGAAGTTCTGTGCCTGTGAAGTATCCTCATTTTTCAAGCAAGGTAAGCATGACATTGGTGATTTGGAAGTTCTCTTCCCGGATTCGGGGAGGAACTATTATACTGGCATAACCCTGGTTGGGTAGAACCCTCGGTGCTACTCTCGGTGGTGGTGGTGGAGGGTCTGGGATGTTATCATTAGCATTGACCGGAGCATTAGAATTTCTTCCCCATCTTGGTACTTGGGGCAAAACCTTCTCTTGTTCTACGTCATCCACCTCATCCACCACCACATTACCAAGAGCATCTTGTCCATTTAAATACATTTTTGTACCTGAGTGAATTGAACAAACAAAGTAAATAAGAAGAAGGAAAAAGAAGCAAAAACAAAAAACTAGCCAACAAATAGTCAAACACCGTAAAGCTCCCCGGCAACGACGCCAAAAAGTGATCGGTACAAACTCAATCTTAAGAAAGAGCGGGCGCTAATACTTTTACCCAATAGCAGTATCAGGGTCAATTTTTCACAGGGAGCTTTGATTTGGAGTCCAGTATTTGTTAAACCTAAAAGTCCATTTGGCTCCTAATTGATCTTCTAACATTTTTGGTTTTCTTTAGATTATCAACAACAAGTATAAAACTAAGTTATGCTAAGATAGCACTCATTGTGTGCAAGATAGAGAAAGGTACTAGGGTCCTGGCATTTACCTAGGTGGTCAATTAACGGGTAAATATTCCTAATACAAGAATGATAATTATGGGGAATATGGTATAACCGTTGCACTAATGCACTCACCCGCACACCTCTCGATAGAAAGGATAATTTTGCCCAATTGACTCTCTCGAGACCAATTGGGTAGGCTAATTTGCCCAAGCAACTTAGGGTTCAAGTGGGATAATTACTCTCTCGATGTTTAACCCGTTACTTGGGAGTACCATTCTCATGGGTCCATCCTAAATCCTTGTTGGGTCAATTTTGGGGTCATAGACTCTCTTTCTCAAGAAGAGTCAAGACCCACTAAGCTAGACTTAATGTTTGCAACCACCAAATCTAAATGAAAGCATAAAATGAAAGCATAAAATTAACTCAAATACCAAACACCCAATATCATCCAAGCATTAAACAATCACACATATTAATCACCCACAGTAGGGTTGAGCCACAACCCTAGCTAATGAGTTTAGCTAGACATGGAAGAAATATAAATACAAAAAATAATAGATGAAATTGACATATTAATTAACTACAGTGTTAATCTACTCAAATCCACGTTAGTACAAGAAGAAATTTCCCAAAATAGGCTAATACTAAGAAGTCTCGAGCTCAACAACTTTCTGATGCATAAAAACTTAAACTAAGAAAGTAAAATGTGCTATTTATACTACACAGGAAAAAACCGGATAAAAACACCTCTGAGGGTCTGGCGCGGACCACGCACAAATGTCGCGCGGCCGCGGAGGACACTTGGTCTTCAAATCTTGCTTCTGGAACTGGGGGATGTGGACCTCACAAATATGTAGTGCGGCCCCGTTGGCTGAGACACGCGGCCGCGTAGCAAAACTTATCAAAAACCTCACTCTCTAACTTTACCCACGCGGACCGCACTAATTTGGTGTGCGGTCGTGTTGGCATTTGTGCCTTGAATTCCTCAGTCTTTGAATCTCATGGACGCGGACCGCGTGAAAAGGGTTGCGGACCGCACAACTTGACATGGATTTTACATGGTCTCTGAACTTTCCTACGCGGTCGCATGGCAAAGCAATGCGGACCGCGCATGTTAGCCTTGAAATGACCCAGCATCTGAACTCTCCTGCGCGGTCGCGTGGCAAAGTAGTGAGGACCGTGCAAGTCATCTTGACCCCCATTTCAGTTGTCTTTTGGCACTTGGCAGATTTCACTCCATTTTGAGCCGATCTTTGACATTTGTCATCTTGTCACTCAAATCTGCAATCAAGCGCAAGTTGTAAGCATTTTGGGACTAATTTATGGCAATTAATCCACAAAGCTTAGGTAAGAATAGGTATAAACCCTGTAAAAATCACAGTTATCAGTTTTTCTGGGATTCCAAAAAAATATATGACAAGAAAATATATTTTTAAATATTGGTCAAACTTAACGCAGTTTGACTCTCGATAAGCAAAATATGTCATCTAAATTGAAATGAAGGTAGTACTTGTTTATAAACACACTTGTTTTTCTCCAAGGAGTTCCCACTTTGCTCCCTTAGAGACTCAGAAATCACAATCTTTAACGTTGAGACGAAGGGTGCTTCCAAAGACGCTTCATATCTCAAATGGCTCATAATTTTTTTTAATATTTAATTTTGGTGTAGGTACTGGTTTTTTTCAGACCCGTACGTGAACGCAAGATGCTTTATATACCAGGTTGCCCTTTAAACAGAAGTGCTAGCAGTTAAGGTCGAGTATTTGGCCTCTCAGATATATGTTGATACTCCGATCCTTATTAGTATGTACTTTTATAACATTGTTGCTCGAAGTAAAACAGAAACAGAGATGGCAAAAGAACTGACAATCATCAAGCACAAATACTTTTCTGCAAGTATCGAAAAGAAGTTCATACCATTTGAAAACTACTATTCTCAATCCAACACGCTATTATTAATTTTATTAAAAAAATCTTACATGATAAATTCAATTTACTTGGCCAAGAGGCAAGATTCTGAGAAAAAAATTCTTCTGCTTTGTTTAACAAATAAAGCTGGCATATCAACTATCTACATAAAATCCAAAGAATATAATTTGAAATGTGTCCTGTAAGACATAAATTCTTGTACAAACGCCAGTTGAACCTATCTGATAGAAGATTACTGTACACTCTGCTTCAGGGAATATAAAACAGGCAACTAAGACATAAGCTTGTTTTGGATCCTTTCCAGATTCTACAATATCATACAGCTTCAAGCATAGCAATCATAAATATGTCATGGAAAGTCCTGAAATTTCGATGTCAGACAAAGCTATAAGACTACTACATGAAAGCATATATGTGCATTTGTTGTCCAAGCATTTAAGAACACAGCATCAGTGTGACCGCGGAGGATAGGCTCCAGGGAAAACATTAAAAAATATAGGTAGTTGAGAAGCTGGGAGAAAGTAAAAAAGTTCATGTCTTACAAGAATATTTACCTGGAGGATAAGAGTAACCCTGTGGAGGATAAGGCGAAGGTGGATATGCTGAAGTTGATAAGTAAGGTGAAGGATAAGCAGTATGTTGAGGAGGATAAGGAGATGGTGGATGATATGCTGCAGAAGGAGGCGGGACTGCGGGATAAGGAGATGGTGCCGGATATGCAGAAGGTGGTGGGTAAGATGGTGCTGGATAGGCAGAAGGTGGTGGGTGGGAAACTGCATGTTGCGGAGCTGCCGAATATGGATATGATCCAGGAATTGGTGCTCCATATGGAGAGCCTGATGGAGCATGGCTTGTTGCGGGCTTCTGGAAGTAGGAGTAAAAGTCATGTCAAAGAAATATAAACAGGCCATTGTTTGGTTATGGAGGGGGCAAGGGCAAGGAAGAAATTCTAAGAAAATATGGTGGCACTTACATTGGCATTTGCGTAATACATTATTAGTCGAACCTCTCCTTCATGCCTGTAAAAGAAAATATAAGCAACAGTACTGTTATATGGTGCAATTTCATTAATTACAATCCCAACAGTCAGGGCAAAAAGACCCGAGAAAACTTCAGAAAAATATAGTTAACTTCGGAATCTTAGGTTCACATGGTTCAAATAGACTTAATCGACTCCAGAAATGGACACTGGAAATCCATTAATCGTTTATCACACAAAAAGTCTTTGCTTTCTGAGATATTCACGTGCTTCTTTGCTAGATTTAAAAAAGATTTTATGTATAAATTCGGGTACCAAGATGCTTAAATTAAGTGCTAAAAACTTACAATAAAAATGAAGTGAAACATTGAGGTCCTGCCAGTTGAGGCCAAAGGAGAGCAGCTTTTCAGATCATCTAGAAAAGATAGACATAAGATCTAAATTTAAAATTGTCTTTTGTTATCTTCTCTTTTTTCTTATAAGATGAATTAAGACATGATGATGTCTCTTTTAATTCCTTGCCTTACCTGAAAAACATAACGCGCTAAAATATCTTTTACTTCACGTTAGGAAGACACAAGTGTGAAAAAAGCTGCTCTCTTTGTTCGTCATCAACTACTTCACAAATGGTATCAAGAATCAGCTTTATACTCCCATGAATCCACGTATTTGCATGCCAACTAGACTCGTTATGTACCATGAAAGTAAAGAAATAACACCTCTTGTTGACTTCGCTTAACTCCTGCAAGGTAATCAATGACAGAAACTTACTCGGATTCATCTAGTAACCCTAAACTGTAGGCCCACCGTGGCCCAACAGTATCTAGTATGTCTAAAGGTCTATATAGGGGAAGAGAGGAAGTAACACAATTAGCCCGGAGAAGTTCAATGGAAAGAAGTCTAACTAATTGAATCCGGAATTCATGAGTTATGTCGCATTTTATATTTCTTTAACAAAGGCCGGAAATCCGTCTCCTGTACTGTCATTTGAGAGGTAGAAGGAAAAGAAAATGGTGGAAGATAGCTTCTGCTACAAACTGGCAAAGCCATAGTAAATTTTTAGGATGACTTATCCCCCATTTGCTTCTGGACTATAACAAAAGTAAGATAAGGTACACATGGAGCAAGTTAATTTCCATTTATCCTCTTTCAGTTTGGTGCAAGTGACTAATGCTAATCACTGACCGGCCCTATTATTTTAACCATTAGAAGTAGGATAACTTTAGAAGCAAAGACCGAATTGAATGCTCTTTGAAAGTTAGCTTATTGTAGTACGAGAGTTTTCTGAGTATGCAAGTCTTTAGTCACTGACCGGCTCTATTATTTTAACCATTAGAAGTAGGATAACTTTAGAAGCTAAGACCAAATTGAATGCTCTTTGAAAGTTAGCTTATTGTAGTACGAGAGTTTTCTGAGTATGCAAGTCTTTAGTCTATTATTTATTCCTCAACTAGAAGATCCTAGTGTCTCCTCTTTGTTACTTCAAGTCATGTAGCTCTATTTCAATATGTGTTGTTAATAACAGCATGGTCGCTGAAACAACAATAGTTTTATCTACTCTAACACTAGGCAATACCAATCTACAGTATCTTTCATTAGGTTGCATATGTGACCACTTATTACCTTTAACATATCATTATATCAAGCTTTCTGCGGTTTCCTTGGCTAAGAACCAAAAAATCTTTCGAAATCAGCATTATTTTGAGATTCTTCACGTAAGCTATTAACTTTTCTGCACTCATGCAAATAGTTTATTTATTTCTGCCTGAATCACTAGCCTGAAGTAAGTTGACAGCTAGTTATGCAGGGTCTAAATCTAAAATGATGAAATGAAGAACTTCAGTGATGGAAGTAAGGAATCACATCAAATCCAAATTAAAATCACATAAAAGAGTAGAGCACAATGTACAAGATTTTGCCAAAGAAACACAAGCAAAAAAAAAAATGATTCTAACTAAGGAGCAGAACATACAGGCAAATCTAATCATAAATGAATGATAGAAATTGAAAAAGAAGCAATATCATCTAGAAAAGAATAATATGGCGGTTTTTCTTAATTTACCTGCCTCTCTTTGTCTGCAGTGGCCAAGCAGTATCGTCGTATCCATGTGACAGAACTTTCTGTAGTTGAATCCTAGAACAAATAACTAAAAATTAACACTCAACTAAACAAAAACTAAATTGATCATTCAACAAACTAAGCCTAACTCCGAACAGTAGCAGAATTGGGTGGAGGGGAGGGGGTTCAACTGAATTCCCTTTGTTGAAACTTTATACCGTGCAAATGGGATAAAAGCAACTATTTTGGTAATGTAAAAGCTGTTGAATCCTATTTCTAGTATACGTAGTATGAGATGAGGTTCAAAAGTTGCTTTAGGTCACACATTCAACTCTCAACTTTCACCTTCTAATACTTTTTTGAATCCCCTTATATAAATTCCTAGTTCCACCGCTTTAGATCGGTTATAAATGATCTATATCCATTTTATTTTATTCAGGCACAAAATACATAGAAAAAAAGAGAAAATTGAATGAGAAGTAATAAAAAGGAGCAGTAGGATTTGAAATTACTTTCCACTTCCTATGAAATCATCTGTATTAACGGTATTGCTATTCCAGACAACAGCGTTAATCTCTCGCAACCCTTCAATGAGCGTAAACACGAATTTCTCTTGAAGTGTAGGATTTTTTCCCCCATCTACATAAAAATTGGCATGAATTTCATCAAAACTCACCAAATGAAAAAAATAGACACACAGAAATGAAGCAAAACCGACAGCATCTAGCAAAAAACTATTTAAATTGACTACACGAATCATCGATATTCATTCGACTCTATCAAATAATCCCTCTATTACAATTTAAATCAAGCAGTTGCTCTTTAATCTGTCCCGATATAGAATGATACTTTTATTTATTACAAAAATAAATTAAACTTAAACTTCTCATTTTACACTCTTAGTCAGATGATTTATCAACAACAACAATAACCCAGTAAAATACCACTGATAGGGTCTGGGGAGAGTAGTGTACGCAGACCTTAGCCCTATCCGGGGAATAGAGATGCTATTTCCGAAAGGTCTGGGCAAAATCATATGATTTATCATCACACAAATATGTATAGCTTATTTTATACCATAAAATTTAAAAATCCTTTATTTTTTTAATAAATTCCGCGTCCAGACAAAGTAAATCACATAAAATGGAATCTGAGGGAGTAATTGATTTATAATAGTAATATCAACCAATGGCTAATAAGAGTATTACCAGTACAAGTACGAGTACGGTATTTAGAACTGCCGTATTCAAGACAAACGTAGGGATCTTGCCTTGAAATCCATTCAGTATCCTTCAATTTGTTACAACCAACAACTACAAAACCGAAAATTCAAATCAAACAATTACGAGAATGAATTCATAGAATTTCAGTAGTTTATAATAATTGAATGAAGATTGAAGCTGATACCAGTGACTTACAGAAGCTGGCCTTGGATTCCATAAACCATCGTCATTGATGAAGAAGACAAACGACGACCAATTTGGGTATAAAATGTAGGAGATTTAACAAAGAAATACGTAGCAAAGACGGCTTTATATCGGACTAAAATTGAACGAGTCAACCATAGGTGGTTTCTTGTTCATTTCTTTAATTTGAAATAATAACAACAACAACAACTAACTAGTATATTCCCACCAGATGGGTCTGGGAAGCATAATATGTAGACAAACTTTATCCCTACCCGAAAGGGCAGAGAAGCTGTTTGCAGAGAGGCTGTTTCCAATCGACGCTCATAGGATAAAAGGAAAAACAGCAGTAAAACAAAAACAAAAACAAAAACAAAAACAAAAACAAAAACAAAAACAATAAAGCATTAGTAACTCCAGCAGAAATAGCGTAAATAATTATCTAAACATACGAAACATAGATACAATCGCATGCCATAATATCATACAGTAACTACCATAACTAACAGTCATAGGGGTACATAAGCTAAAATACAAATCATCTATAAGTAAGCCTGCTGACCCACACCCAACCTCGGATGAAGCGTACGAAAAACTCTAGGAACCTCTATCCTACGACCCTGATTTTAGACCTCCAGACTTTCCTATCGCGGGTCATGTGCTCGAAAACCTGCATTCTAGTACAATAATAGTACAATAATTAAACATCAGCGGGTGACCCCAGAAATACGCGTAGAGTGATAATGTTAACGGCTAAAAGATTATAAATAAATGTCACACTGACGAGTACGAAATCCATTTACTCCTAAGAAAATTGTATTAGTTTAATTATTCGAATGAAAAAATTACGAGTAAAACCAAACAATTATTAAATAATTAAAATTAAGCAAAGAAAAAATTGCTAATTCTGAAGGGAAAATATGGGAATACAGTCATGTTGATAGATTCGCTTATTTGACCCAAAATATGACAATATCGAGTAGTAGAAGAAAAGTAGAAGTTGAATATAGAGAGCTTAATATCAAGCTTGCGGCAAGTTTTGTCAATAGAAGACTTTTCTGACCAAAAATGAAAAAAAATGGTTGACACGTCATCTACCATGTACCATTAAAAAAATAAAACATTAAGTTTAGTGCGTCATTTTTTTTGGGTTAAACTAGATGCATATTATAAAAACAAACTAAAACTACCAGGGTTAGAGACTGATTGTTTGTGGGTGAATATATCAAATCCGCCGCTACCTGGTCATCATTCCGGAGGAACCGTAGTTACAAAAATATCTTCAAAAAATATTTTTATTAGTGCCCTTCTTTGCTAGTAGGTCAGCAACTCTATTGGTTTTCATGTAGCTGTGCTTCACCACCAAGGTGCCCAGTCTTTGGACGATTACGCCGCATTCATGAATAAGTGAGTCCAGAAGGAAGTTCACATTGATTAACATTCTAATTACCTCAGTGGAATCAGTATTTATTTCCAACAGCGTGAACTATCTTTCTTCTGCAATTTGCAGCCCTTTTAGAATGGCTAGCAATTCTGCATGAGTGTTAGTGGTGTGCTGGAGGGATCTCATATAGCCTAGTACCCAATTTTCACTTGCATCTTTGAAGACTTCTCCCAGTCCCCTCTCCCCCCCCTCCTTCCAGGATTTCGTGTTGCAGCTCCATCAATGTGGAGCTTGTAAGTGTTGATTTTTGTGGCTTCCATTTGACCCAGATATTATTTAAATTTTTGGGTGCTTTATTCGACATAATGGTAACATATTTAGTAGTCTTAGCTATAGTACTTTTGTAGTCCACTTTTCCTTTTTTTATTGAACATATAATTATTTCTTGTGAGCCAGATTTGTCAGAAGCAGAATGAGAGTAGCTCTTCCGAGGAGATGATGTTGTAATAATGACCTTTCCTAAGGGATGCCTAGAGAACAAATCCAAAGAAATACCAAAGCTTTAAAATATAAAAGCCACTTCTTAGCTATTCAAGGTAAAAATTGCACGGGGCGTCATACTTTGTCACCCTCATTTAACATATATCTATTTTTTTTTAATTTTTTTAAACTTTTACCCACTTTTTAAACAACTTCAGCCCCATTTCTCCTCCTCATTCGATTGTTGTTGGTACTGCTATGAAACTTCAGTTCATGGGATGATTGTCATAATTATATTTATCAAATTATTTAAAAATGAATTATAAATAATTACGTAAATTAGTAGACAATAATTTGTGAATATTTTCACGTAATTATGTTCTTTTCATGTTTATTGTTTCCAAAATTTATGATTTAGATACAATTGGTAATCTGATTATTTTATAGTAGTAACACACTATGAAAGAATAAGATGATTATTTATCTTGTATGTTAGAAAGCGTTTTCAAAATCTTCAGCTTATATAGTACTAAAGTTCTTATTGATGAACGAAATAACTTCAACGTCTTCTGCTGAAGTTTTTGAAAAAGCTTTATGACAAAACTAATAAATCTAGGATAAAAAACTTCAGCTTATATAGTGCTGAAGTTTTTACAAATGAACTAAATAACTTCAGCATCTTCTGCTGAAGTTTTTGAAAAAAACTTATCCAGGAGTAAAAAAATAATTCAACTTATTTAGTGATTAAGTTTTTACAAATGAACTAAATAACTTCAGCATGTACTGCTGAAATTTTTGGAAAAGTTTTTTTCAAACTAATGAATCCAGGAGAAAAAAAACTTCAGCTATTTTGGTGCTGAAGTTTTTACAAATGAACTAAATAACTTCAACATCTTCTGCTGAAGCTTTTGAAAAAGCTTATCTAGGATAAAAAAATTCAGCTTATTTAGTGCTTAAGTTTTCACAAATGAACTAAATAATTTCAGTATCTTCTGCTGAAGTTTTTGAAAAAGATTTACGATAAAACTAATGAATTCGGGAGAAAAAAACTTCAGCTATTTTAGTGCTGAAGTTTTTACAAATGAACTAAATAACATCAGCATCTTCTGCCGAAGTTTTTGAAAAAAAGCTTATCCAGGACAAAAAAAAATTCAGCTTATTGCCTTTGCTACTTCAGGCCCGTCTACTAGAATGCTGAAGTTTTGCATGATTGTTTTTGCTACTTCAGCCCTGCATATTGAAGTTATGTGAAAAAATAGGTACCTTGCAATTCTTTTAACAAAACGGACAAAAGTTAAAACGTGACCCAAAAAGCAGGTATAGATGTAAGTCTCCCTGTTTAAGGCTGGTTGATCGTCAGTCGTCACTGAACTCTCTCATTTATAAGGGTGTCATTCGAAATTGCTTCCTAAAATTAACTCAAATATTCGTTAAAATAATATATACATAAACAATTCGCCACAATGCCTGAAATTAATACTAGTAATTAAACATTTTGGTACATGAATGTAACACTTGTTATAATGTACTACTAGTAAAACACACTTAAAAAAATCGGTAGCCAATAGGTCATTTCACACAATCATATCACAAGTTTAAAGTTTAGTGGCCGTTTGTTACCTAATATACCCTTTCCTACTCCTTGTCTCAATTATTATATATGCTAACCCATTTCGTTTTACGTGACAAAATTTGAATATGCATGAAGTTTAACAGGAAAAAAAGAAAAATTTGAAATTTGTGGTAAAAAAAAGTTATAAATATTTATGTGTAAAATTATACGGGGCGCCTTATTTGATCGTCCCCATTTAATCTATACTCATTTTTTAAAAAGTTTTAACGTGTATCTATTTTTTCAACAACTTCAGCCCCTTTCTCCTCCTTCTTCCCCTCTTCAAAGTTATATCCGCCTCATTTAGTCACTTATCTTCCTGTGATTTATATCCCACCACAATATCTTCGTAAAAAAGATATATAGAGCATTCATAATGTAATAGCCTGAAGTTTAACTCTAAGAAAGCTCCTTTGTTCGTTTTTACTAATACAACAACACCTAGATATGCATATGGATAACATCATTATTAAGAAAATAAAAAGCGATCGCATATTATCAATTGTTCAAAGTACATCTCAAATACGTAAACATGGCATATTAGTGTGATAATTTGAAGAAGTGGTAGTTTATATTTAGAATTAAACTGGATGTTGGAAGAAGTTCACTTATCTTTATGTGATTATATGTAACGATTCGATTGATCATTTTACTATTTAGAATCTTGTTCTCATAAATAAAAACTACTCGTACTTGCTTTAACTAATTTATGACTTGCGGGGGCGGTTGGTTCGGAAGTTGGAAGAGTTTTGAGTAAGAAAATATCATTTGCTTCTTTAAGATTACCTTAAAAGGCCAAGTTTGACATTGGTCAACTTTCTTGGAAGACGGATTCGGATTCGTGATTTGATAGTCCCAGAGGGTCCGTGGAAAAATAAGGGACCTGACGTATGCTCGAGATCGAATTTCAAGGTCCCTAACCTGAGTAATGAATTTTTCTATGAAATTGTTAAATTGAAGTTTAAAGTATTAAATAAACTAAGTACTCATTTATTTCCAAGGTATCGGGCTCAGATTCTGATTTCAAAATTTGGTACAAGCCCGAATTATCAATTAAGACTTACCCGTAAAATTTGGTGTCAATCCGAGTAATCTAAGGGCGTTTTGATCCGCTGGAAGAAAATTAAGAACTTGAAATTCAATGATTTGATTCATTTGGTTTTGGGGTTTTATTCCTCTATTTAGCGTTATTTGGAGTGTTTTGAGGGTTTGAGTAGTTCCGCCCCGTAATTTCAGACTTGTCGGTATGTTCGGGGGCTCGGGAGCCGCGAGGGTCAAATGGTCGAGCACTAGTGAGGTTAGAACTTGAAAAAGGACTGAAGTTTATTGCTTCTATCATAACTGTATCTGCGATTCTTGGACTGCAGAAACGGTCAGGGCTCTGCAGAAGTGGCCAAGGCAGCCTTAGGAAAACACTACAGAAGAGGTCATGGAACCGCAAAAGCGGTTCCCCATATGCGGCACTTCATCCACAGAAGCGGTCTAACCATCTTGGGCTAGAACCGCAGAAGCGGCCTAATATCTGCAGAAGTGGACTCCGCAGAAGAGAAAATATCTTCGCAGAAGCGAAATCAGCCAGGGGCAGAAGAGTTCATTTAATGCAAACTCAAACACTATTTCTCTCATTTTTCACTCCATGCTTAGGCGATTTGGATGCTTCCAAGAGAAGATTTCCACATAGCTTGGTAAGTTTGGGATTGTTCGACTTCGAATTAAGGACTTGGACTCATCTTGGAAATTAGAAGTGCACTTTGGAGCGAGGCGAGTCTCCTTTCTAACCTTGTAAGAGGGAAATATCCCCATAGGTATAATAAATAACCAAATTGCTTGTATATGCGGGGGATACATACGTACCAGGTGACGAGAGTCCGTGCGTAGAAACTACATGACAGCCCGGGTAGTCTAGGACCTCAAAGAATGTTATATTTGGAATATCTGTAATCTTGTTGGTTGTTGAATTGCTTAGATCCTAACGAGTTGGTAACTAGAATTCTGAATGGATTTAACTTCAATTTTCTTAAATTATTAAAAGAGAATTAACTTTTACTTGGAAGAACATGTATTTCTATGTGTACCTGAGTCGCATGTATGATTCGCGAGCAGGGTGATTGTTTATTTATATTTATACTGCGTTGCATGTATAATTCGCGAGCGGGATAATAAATGCATCTATGGTTTGAGTCGTTATCGGGCCGTACGTTTCTCGGTGGTTATTTGTGCATGAGTTATCTAGCTTTCTTCATGTGGTTCAAACTTCAGAATTGTTTAAATATTTATATATGAATGAACATTCTTTATGGAAGGTTAAAGGAAATTTTTTTATTTCATACTTGAAAATTTTATGACTTGAGTTATACCTGGTTATCATATATTATTCTCATTATTTCTTGAACTTAGTAAGTATCAAATAGACCTCTCGTCTCTACTTCTTCGAGATTAGACCGGACACTTACTGGGTACAAGGCGGTACCGACACTCTAATACCAAGTTTGTCACGACCCATTTTTTGAACAAGCCGGGACCAGCACTCGATCACTAAATATGACCGAGCGAACCATCTTTGCTTATCAAATCTATTATAACTCCAAACTTTATATGCAAGGAAATATTCTAACCAAATCCCTTTGATTAATTTAAATAGTTAAATAAATAAATTCCAAAGCTTTATTCACAGTAACCAATGAAATACTGCTAAGTTATTAAAAAAACATCTGAATTTTTACCCAACGACTATGTTTATGAAGCCTCTACTGATAAACTGATGCATTGCATAGGACATGAGATTTTCCTGCTAGTTCTCTAAGTAACAAAGAAATAACTAAATAAAGATGACTCTAAGGAATACTCCACGAACAAAAGCGTAGCTCACCAATAGCACTGGAAGAGAAGGATGTCCTAACTCGTAGCCTGCTCACCCGTAAATTCGGTTCCTACGTTGTATCGCAGACCAACGTAGGTTCCTAAAAGAGAACGCTAGTATCATCCATTGTACTCAGTGAGTCTCAACAACAGGGGGAAAAACTTTAAAAACATATACATTATGAGCAAAAGTTCTGAATGCATGTAAAATATAAAGCTTATAAGAATAATTCTAAATAATCGCATATTAGCAATTTATGAATATTCTTAAGGAAATTATTTTTACTCTTTCTTTCTTATAAAAAATACTTCACTTTATACTTTGGGAGTTTCAACTATCCTAACTTAATTCTGTTTCAGCACCGTGTGATCGGCACGGGTTCGATCCCAACCTGATCGGATAGGCCCAATCCACGAGGTGCCACTCGCTTCATGGTTCTCAGCGCTCATGTACCATATCTTAGCATGGCTAAGTAAATTCTCAGCAACGAGACCATCGGCTCGTGTGCTCCCTACTTTGGCACAAGTAGTTTCAGGAAGTCAACGCCTTGGTCAGGATCCTCGGCATGGCGATGACCCTTTCTCAGAATAAAGGATACTCCCAAAAATCTTTTCTTTCTAAAACTTCTTCTTGTCACTTTTCAAGTCTAAATCTTTTCTTTATAGAACGTCATGTACATGCTCACATTGGTGTCCTTAAATGTAAAGCATTACATAAGACGGAAATAAACACATAAAGATATTTCTAAATATTCTTTCTTCTTCATAAATTTTCAACATGAAAATAGCATATAAGAATAACACAAAAATCTGAAAATTTAAGTATATATATCATAATAGATCATCTAAACTTTTGCTAGAACTATTCTAAATTAATGGGTACTCACTTGTTCTAATTAAATAAAGATAAATTCTTTTAAGTAATTCATCAAACACCTTATATGCGTGTTTTTGTGAGTTAAACCACTTTAGTAAAGTGTTATATCAACTCACCTCAAAACTTTTCGAGCTAATACGTAAGCCCGGTCCAATTGACACAAGTCAAACAATCGCTTCTACAACAACAAATGCATTCTAATTGTCACGACCCGGATTTTTTCCACCATCGGGAGTCGTGATGGCGCCTACTGTCGGAGCTACATAAGCCAATCCTTTAATAACATTTCACAAAACCTTAATCTAAAACAATATAATAACCAAAATAATTATTTAAAACCACGCGGAAGACTTTTAGCAAAACAACAATAGTAAAATACAGAAATCTGTAAAATGCCTCTACCCAGTATCTGGTGTCACTACTCACGGACTACTAAAAGAGTACTAAAAACATCAGTGTGAAGAAAATACATAACAAGTCTGTTTTGATACAATAAAAATAAACAGGAAGAGATAGATGAGACTCAGGGCCCCCGAACGCCAGGGAACTACCTCAGAGTCTCTGGATTGAAGGCTCGCTCCCTAGCTACTGCGGCGGTCCGTAAGCGATATCCTGACCTGTGCACAAAAGGGCACAGAAGTGTAGTATCAGACAACCGACCCCATGTGCTGATAAGTACCGGCCAAACCTCGACGAGGTAATGACGAGGCTAAACCGGACCTACCAAAATCAACCTGTACATATATATGTGCAATAACGAACATATAACAAACTTTTAACAGCTAAAGGGGAGAGGACATGCTGGGGGTGTAACAATTCATTTATAAGTCCAACGAAAAAGAAATGGAAACTGAATATTTAACATTAAATAAAGAAAGCCAGTGAATCAACAACTGCACGGCACCACCCTTTGTGTTTTTACTCTCATTTCTCACCAAAACTGTCAAATATAATGCACGACATCACCCTTCGTGCTTTTACTATCAATACATAGTGCACGGCGTTACCCTTCTTGTTTTCCTCACATAACTCTCACATCAAGGCACGGAATGACCCTTCCTGCTCAAATAATCAAGAAACATGGCACGGAAAGACACTTCGTACATAATTATCAAAACGTGGCACGGAAAGACCCTTCGTGCAAAATTATTGAAACATGGCACGGAAAGACCCTTCGTGCATAATCTCTCGCTTCCTCACCCAATCAACGGTCACAACCAAATAGGAATGGAATATATAACAAGATAAAATATCCCGGAAAGGGAGAACAACTCTACAGCAAGTCCCGGCAAGGGAGAATAACTCAACAATAAGTCCCGGCAAGGGAGAACATCTCAACAATAAGTCCAGGCAAGGGAAAAACACCAAATTTTCTTCTTTAGCTCATTTACTTCTCAACCATCACTTCATAGTGAATTTAACAAGTAGTTATCACAATTGTTCACTTCTTTCAAAATTTTAATAACAATTATGACTCACTGTCATACTAGACTCGGGCACATAGGTAACCGTCACCATACCTATAGAATAGCTTTACCCCTCGAATTCGGCTTAAAACCTGCCGAATCGAACCACAATTTACTCAAATGTATCAACAATTGCTAGTTAAATCAATTTGAATGCATAAGAATGAAATTTCCAAAGTTTTACCCTGAAATTCCCAAATATCCCCCGGGCCCACATGGTCAAAACTCGAGGTTCGAACAAAAACCGGGTTACCCATTCCCCCACGAGTTCATATATGCAATTTATTTTGAAATCGGACCCCAAATTGAGGTCCAAATCACCAATTTTAAGAAAACCAAGGTTCTACCCCAAATGCCCATTTTTACCCATTGAAAACTTTGATTTTAAGATGTAATCATGATAAAAGTTGTTATAGATTGAAGAAATTGAGTAAAAGTTGACGTACAATTGATTTGGGAGAGAAGGAGTCGAGAGAAAATCGCCAATGGAGGTTAGGGTTTTGAAAATATTAAACATGATGTTTCAAATCGTCTACGTATAGGTTGTACAGTCGCATATGTCACAATTGCAAGGTTTTGCTTGCAGTTGCGAAGAATGCAGAAAGAATAGCGGATTTCACAATTGTGAGAAATTGTTCGCAATTGCGAAGAGGGCAAATTTAAATGGGTCTCGCATTTGCGAGAATGTCTTCGCATTTGCAAAGACTGGGCTATCAGGAGGGGCTCGAATTAGCGAATATTTCTTCGCATTTGTGAAGACTGGGTATAAAAAGGGGGGGATCGCATTTGTGAGTTATTCCTCGCATTTGTGATAGAGCATGCAAAAGGGGAAGTCTCGCATCTGCGAGGCTGGCTTCGCAAATGCGAAACCTACAGATACCAGCTGTTCCAAATGCTACATAATGAACCTACACCTATCCGAAATCACCCGAGGCCTCGGGGCTCTAACCCAAACATGCACCCGTCCTAAAAAATATCCTACGGACTTACTCATGCGATCAAATCGCCAAAATAACATCTAAATCAAAGAATCAACCTCCAAAATATGATTTTCATTTCAAAGTTCAAAACTTTCAAATTTTCCATTTTTGGTCCGAAACACGTCAAACGGCGTCCGTTTTCAACAAAACTTACAGATAGCGCTTAACTCTCATTTAAGACTTATACCGGGCGTCGGAACCAAAATACGAGCCCGATACCATTACTTTTGATCAAATCTCATTTTCATTTTTTCCTTAGGTATTTTCAAAAAACAATTTCACAGAAAAGTTTTCTACTCGGGCCTAGGACCTTGGATTCCGATTCCGGGAATACTCCAGAGTCCCAAATTTTGCTACGGACCCTCCAGGACTGTCACATCACGGGTTTGGGTCTGTTTACCCAAAATGTTGACCAAAGTCAACAGTAGCAATATTATTATCAAAATTCATAGTTCTTAACACAGATTTTAAATATTTCCACATAAAAATTTTACTGTTTCGCGCCCGGATTGCGCATTCAAATTGGAGCAACCAAATAAGAGGTTTTCAAGACCTCAAAAGAGGGAGAATTACGGTGATGCTCCTTTCGGTCATCACATCCTCCACGTCTAAAATAATCGTTCGTCCTCGAACGGACAAAAGAAAGAAGTACCTGAGTCGGGGAATAGATGGGGATAACGGCTTTGCATTTCAGACTCGGACTCCCAGGTCAATGCCTCAGGAGGCTGACCTCTCCACTCGACACGCACTAAAGGAAACCTCTGCGACCTCAACTGCTGAACCTGCCGATCTAAAATAGCTACCGGCTCCTCCTCATATGACAGATCCTTGTCCAATTGGACAGTGCTGAAAGCTAACATGTGGGCGGGATCACCGTTATACCTTCGAAGCATGGATACATGAAAAATTGGATGCACGGCTGACAAGCTAGGCATCAGAGCAAGTGTATAAGCCACCTTCCGCACACGGTCAAGAATCTCAAATGGGCCAATAAACCTAGGGCTAAGTTTGCCCTTCTTCCCGTATCTCATCACGCCCTTCATAAGCGATACACGGAGCAATACCCGCGCACCAACCATGGAAGAAACATCTCTGACCTTACGATCTGCAAAACCTTTTTGCCTAGATTGAGCTGACCGAAGTCTATCCTGAATGATTTTGACCTTATCCAAGTCCTCCTGTACCAAATTTGTACTCAGTAACTGAGCCTCTCCTGGCTCAAACCATCTGACTGGGGGCCGACACCGCCTACCATACAACGCCTCATACGGAGCCATCTGAATACTGGACTAGTAGCTGTTGTTGTAGGCAAACTCTTCTAACGGCAAGAAGTGGTCCCACACTCGGAGCATATCCTCAAGATCTGAATGGTCTTCTCGGACTGACCGTCCGTCTGGGGATGAAATATTGTACTCAACTGGACCTGGGTGCCCAACTTATGTTGTACCGCTCTCCAGAAATACGAGGTAAACTGCGGACCCCAGTCCAAAATAATAGATATGTGCACTCCATAAAGGTGAACGATCTCTCTGATATAAAGCTCAGCATACCCTCGGATGAATAGGTGGTGGAAACTGGGATAAAATGCGCTGACTTGTTCAGCCTATCAACAATAACGCAAATAGCATCAAACTTCTTCCGAGTCATCGGAAGGCCAGTAACAAAATCCATGGTGATTCTCTCCCACTTCCACTCGGGAAGCTCAATCCTCTGAAATAACCCACCAGGCCTGTGATGCTCGTACTTAACCCGCTGATAATTCAGACAACGAGCCACATGTGAAAAAATGTCTTTCTTCATTCTACGCCACCAATAATGCTATCTCAAATCCTGATACATCTTCGCAGCTTCCGGGTGAATAGAATACCAAGAACTGTGGGCCTCCGCTAAGATCGACTCTCGAATACCATCAACATTGGGCACACAGACTCGCCCCTGCAACCTCAATACGCAATCATCTCCCAAAGTCATCCCCTGGCCCCTCCCACTGCACCGTGTCTTTCAGGACACACAAATGGGGATCATCAAACTGCCGCTCCCGGATACGCTCCATCAATGACGAGCGAGCAACCATGGATGCTAACTACCTATGCTGGCGGACATCTTACTCAATGCATCGACCACCACATTGACCTTTCCCGGGTGGTATAAAATAGAAACATCATAGTCTTTCAACAACTCCAACCACCTCAGCTGTCTCAAATTCAACTCTTTTTGCTTGAACAAGTACTGAAGGCTCTTGTGATCTGTGTACACCTCACACGTCACACCATAAAAATAATGCCTCAAGATCTTCAAGGCATGAACAATGGCTGCCAACTCTAGGTCATGAACTGGATAATTCTTCTCGTGGATCTTCAACTGCCTCAAAGCATATGCTATGACCTTGCCATTCTGCATCAACACTGCACCAAGCCCGATACGGGAAGCATCACAATAAATAGTATAAGGCCCAGATCTTAGGGGCAAAACAAATATTGGTGCCGTAGTCAGAGCTGTCTTGAGCTTTTGGAAGCTCGCCTCACACTTATCTGACCACCTGAACCGGGCACCTTTCTGGGTCAATCTAGTCATCGCGGCTGCGATAGATGAAAACCCCTCAACGAAATGTCTGTAGTAACCAGCTAACCCCAAGAAGCTCCGGTCTCTGTAGCTGAAGCTGGTCGAGGCCAGTTCCTGACTGCCTCTATCTTCTTTGGGTCCACCTGAATACCCTCTATTGATATGACATGACCCAGGAATGCGTCTGAACTCTACCAAAGCTCGCACTTCGAGAACTTCACGTACAACTGACTATCCTTCAGATTCCGAAGAACCACTCTGAGGTGCTGCTCATGCTTCTCCTGACTGCGGGAGTATACCAAGATGTCGTCAATGAATACAATCACAAATAAGTCCAAATAGAGCCTGAATACTCGGTTCATCAACTCAATGAATGTTGCCGGAGCATTGGTCAACCCAAACGACATGACCAAAAACTCATAATGCCCATACCGAGTACGAAATGCTATCTTAGGGACATCGGATGCCCTAATCGTCAGCTGATGATAACCAGAGCTCAAATCTATCTTCGAGAACACCCTAGCACATTGAAGCTTGTCGAACAACTCGTCAATCCTTGGCAGTGGATACTTGTTCTTTATTGTCACCTTGTTCAATTGTCGGTAATCAACGCACATCCTCATCGACCCATCCTTCTTCTTCACGAACAACACTGGTGCACCCAAAGGTGACACACCGGTTCTAATGAAACCCTTATCAAGAAAGTCCTGAAGCTTCTCCTTCAACTCTTTCAACTCTGGCGGGGCCATGCGATACGACGGAATGGAAATAGGCTAAGTGCCAGGAGCCAGATCAATACAAAAGTCAATATCCCTATTGGGCGGTATACCCGGGAGGTCTGAAGGGAAAACCTCAGGGAACTCCCGAACTATTAGGAACAAAGTCGATAGATGGAACCTCTACGCTGGAGTCGCGAACATACGCCAAATATGCTAAGCACCCCTTCTCAACCATACGTGGAGCCTTGACATACTAAATAACACTACGGGTGGCATGACCTAGGGTTTCCCTCCTCTCAAGTCGGGGCAAATCTAACAAGGCCAAAGTCATAGTCTTGGCGTGACAAGCCAGAATGGCATGATACGGGGACAACCAATCCATCCCTAATATAACATCAAAGTCCACCATATCTAAAAGCAATAAGCCAACATGGGTCTCAAGAACCTCAAATACCACCACACAAGAACGATGCACTCGGTCGACCACTATAGAATCACCAATAGG
Source organism: Nicotiana benthamiana (assembly GCA_034376525.1). Taxonomy (NCBI): domain Eukaryota; kingdom Viridiplantae; phylum Streptophyta; class Magnoliopsida; order Solanales; family Solanaceae; genus Nicotiana; species Nicotiana benthamiana. Next base: position 4,933,116 of record CM067331.1, on the reverse strand, counting down.
TGAGGACACATATAAAGGAACACCCAAAGCCTCGCTAGGCATGATCAAATAGGGTTCAAATTAGGACGACACATAAGAATACGTAGATCCACGATCAAAAAATAATGAAGCACCTCTATCACAAACCAGTATAGTACCTAATATCACAGCATCAGATGACTCGGCCTCCAGCCTGGCTGGCAATGCATAACAACGGGGCTGGCCCCCACCTCCATGAACTGTATTTCTAGGACGATCTTCTACGAGCTGACCCCTACCTCTGGCTATCCGAGTTCCACTACGGTCTCTCCCTCCACCTCTATGATCTTTACCCCCGCCTCTAGCTGGTTGGATGGCCTGTAGATCACCTGCTGCCTGAATTGTAGGGCGAGGACCCTGCTGCTGGGAACTAGTCGAGGCTCGAGGGAAAAACTTGACAATATGACCTGGGTCACCACAACCATAACATGGCCTCGGCACCTAAGACTGCTGTCCTTGTCGACCAGTATGTCCTCCCCTGAAGCTCTAAAGTGGCAATGCACTGATTGGGGATGGTGGTGAACTGAAAGTTTGCTGATCCGAATAATACCGCTGAGGACCACCACCTCATGGAGTACCATGAGAAACCTGAAGTGCCGACTGGAAGGGCCTCGGGTGATGGCCTATGTCTAGGAATCTCTACCTCCATATGAGGTACCACTAAATCTACCAGAATGTCGAGGCCTCTTGTATGAACCCTGAATACCTCCTCGAACTAGTGCCATCTCTACCAGGCGGGCCACATTGATCGCCTCCTGAAAGGAAATATCACTGTCAACTCCCATAGCCATCTGAAGGCGAATCGGTTGAATAAATCCATCAATGAACCTCCAGACTCTCTCTCGCTCTGTAGGGAGTATCAACACTGCATAGTGTGCCAAATCAATAAATCTAGTCTCATACTGAGTAACGGTCATGGAGCCCTGCTGGAGGCGCTCAAACTGTCTACGAAGTGCCTCCTACTGAGTGACGGGGAGAAACTTTTCTAAAAATAACTCCGCAAACTAATACCATGTCAAAGCTGAAGACCCTGCTGCTCTAGATAGACAATAATCTCTCCACCAAGTCTTGGTGGATCCTGCAAGCCTGAAGGTTCAAAAATCGACCCCATTGGTCTCTATTATCCCCATAGTTCTGAGGATCTCATGACAACTGAATAGAAAATCCTCGGGATCCTCCCATGAAGCACTGCTGAAAGTGGTGGTGAAGAGCTTGGAGAACCGATCAATTCTCCACAAAGCATCCAAAGACATGGTTGTCCCATCTCCGTCCAGAGCTGTAATACCTGTCTGAACCGCCACTACAGGCTGAACCAATGAAACATGAGTCTGGGGAGCTACTTGCTCCAGAGTACGTGTAGTAGGAGTATGAACCCCTCCTCCATATTGAGAGGTGTATGGTGCTAATGGGAGCAAACCAGCTCTAGTGACACTGTCCATAAAGCCTGCTATGCGGACTAGAGCATCCTGGAGATCCGAGGAAAACATCACCCCTCTTGGGACCTTGAGTTGGGCCTACTGGAGCTGGTGGGACTGGAACCTCCTCATCAAAGTCAATATGAGGCTCCACCTTTGGAATTGCTGCCTGGGGCTGAGCTGTTCCCCTGCCACGACCTCGGCCCTTGCCTCTCGCGGGAGCTGCTACGTAGAATAAGAAGACACACGTGTTCTCGCCATCTGTGAAAGAACATAGTACAACAACAATCAATATTTGAGAAACTGAATCGCACGACATGAAAAAACAAAGTGAAATTTTCCTAACTCTATAACCTCTGGGGGATAAATACAGACGTCTCTGTACCGATCCCTCAAACTCTACCGAGCTTGTCCGTGAGTTGCGAGACCCAAGTAACCTAGTGCTCTGATTCCAACTTGTCGCGACCCAGATTTTTTCCACCATCGGGAGTCGTGATGGCGCCTACTGTCGGAGCTACGCAAGCCAACCCTTTTAGAACATTTCACGAAATGTTAATCTAAAATTATATAGTGACGGAAATAATTATTTTAAACCACGCGGAACGCTTTAAGGAAAACAACAATAGTAAAATGCGGAAATCAGTAACATGCCTCTACCCAGTATCTGGTGTCACTACTCACGTACTACTAAAAGAGTACAAAAAACATCAGTGTGAAGAAAATACATAACAAGTCTGTTTTGATACAATAAAAACAAATAGGAAGAGATAGATGAGCTCAGGGCCCGCGAACGCCAGCGAACTACCTCAGAGTTTTTGGATTGAAGGCTCGCTCCCTAGCTACTACTGCGGTCCATAAGCGGTATCCTGACATGTGCACAAAAGGGCACAGAAGTGAAGTATCAGCACAACCGACCCCATGTGCTGGCAAGTGCCCGACCTAACCCTGACAAGGTAGTGATGAGGCTAAACCGGACCTGCCAAAATGAACCTGTACAGATATATTTGCAATAACGAACAGATAACAAAATTTTAACAGCTAAAGGGGAGGGGACATGCTGGGGGTGTAACAGCTCATTTATATGTCCAACAAATAATAAATGGAAATTAAATATTTGATATTAAATAAATAAAGCATGTGAATCAACAACTGCAAGGCACCACCCTTCGTGCGTTTACTCTCATTTCTCACCAAAACTGTCAAATATAATGCACGACATCACCCTTCGTGCTTTAACTCTCAATACATAGTGCAAGGCATCACCCTTCATGCTTTCCTCACATAACTCTCACATCAAAGCACGAAATAACCCTTCATGCTCAAATAATCAAGAAACATGGCACGGAAAGACACTTCGTGCATAATTATCAAAACATGGCACAAAAAGACCCTTCGTGCAAAATTATCGAAACATGGCACGGAAAGATCCTTCATGCATAATCTTTCGCTTCCTCACCCAATAAACGGTCACAACCAAACGGGAAAGGAATATATAACAAGATAAAATATCTCGGAAATGAAGAACAACTCTACAACAAGTCCCGGCAAGGGAGAATAACTCAAAAAAAGTCCCGGTAAGGGAGAACAGATCAACAATAAGTCCCGGCATAGCAAAAAAATACCAAATTTCCTTATTTAGCTCATTTACTTCTCAGCCATCACTTCACAGTTCATTTAACAAGTAATTATCACAATTGTTCACTTCTTTCGAAATATTAATAGCAATTATGACTCACGGTCATACTAGACTCGGGCGCATAGGTAACCGTTACCATACCTATACACCGACTCCACAGAGCACATAGCAAATATTATCCTATTCCTATTCCCTCAAGCGAAAGTTAGATCAAACACTTACCTCGAAAGGTTCTAAACTCAACTCACACCACTAGAATAGCTTTATCCCTCGAATTCGCCTCAAAACCGGTCGAATCTAACCATAATTTACTCAAATGTGTCAACAATTGCTAGTTAAATCAATTTGAATGCATAAGAATGAAACTTCCAAAGTTTTACCCAAAAATTCCAAAAATACCCCCAAGCCCACGTGGTCAAAACTCGAGGTTCGAACTAAAATCGGGTTACCCATTCCCCCACGAGTTCATATATGCAATTAGTTTTGAAATCAGACCCCAAATTGAGGTCCAAATCCCCAATTTTAAGAAAACCTAGGTTCAAGCCCAAATTCCCATTTTTACCTATTGAAATTTTTTATTTTAAGATGAAATCATGGTAAAAGTTGTTAAAGATTGAAGAAATTGAGTAAAAGTTGACTTACAATTGATTTGGGAGAGAAGGAGTCGAGAGAAAATCGCCAATGGAGGTTTGAGTTTTGAAAATATGAAAAATGATGTTTGAAATCGCCTAAGTATAGGTTGCACAGTCGCAAATGTCGCAGTTGTTAAGTTTTGTTCGCAATTGCGAAGAATGCAGAAAGAATAGCGTATGTCGCAATTGCTAGAAATTGTTTGCAATTGCGAAAAGAGCAAATTTTAATGGGTCTCTCATTTGCGAGAATGTCTTCGTATTTGCGAAGACAGGGCTATTAGGAGGCGCTCGCATTTGTGAAGATTTCTTCGCATTTGCAAAGACTGGGTATAAAAGGGGGGGATTGCATTTGCGAGTTGTTGCTCGCATTTGCGATAGAGCAGGAAAAAGGGGAAGTCTTGCATTTACGAGGCTGGCTTCGCAAATGCGAAACCTGCAGATACAAGCTGTTTCAAATGCTACAAAACAAACCTACACCTATCCGATACTCACATGAGCCCTCGGGGCTCCAACGCAAACATGCACCCAACCTAAAAAACATCCTTCGGACTTACTCGTGCGATCAAATCATCAAAATAACATCAAAATCAAAGAATAAACCTCCAAAACTCATTATTTTCCTTTCAAAGTTCAGAACTTTCAAATTTTCCATTTTTGGTTCGAAACACGTCAAACGATGTTCGTTTTCAACCAAACTTTACAAATAATGCTTAACGCTCATTTAAGACTTGTAACGGGTGTTGGAACAAAAATACGAGCCCGATACTATTATTTTTTATCAAATCTCATTTTCTTTTTCCTTAAGCATTTTCAGAAAACAATTTCACAAAAAAGTTCCGTACTCGGGCCTGGGACGTCAGATTTTGATTCCGGGAATACGGCCGAGTCCTAAGTTTTTCTACGGACCCTCCCGTTCCGTCACATCACGGGTCCGGGTCCGATTACCCAAAATATTGACCAAAGTCAACTATAGCAATATTATTATCAAAATTCATAGTTCTTAACACAGAATTCAAACATTTCCACATAAAAATTTTCTGATTTCGCGCCCGGACTGCGCACGCAAAATCGAGGCAACCAAATAAGAGGTTTTCTAGACCATAAAATCTAAAAGAAAGGGAAAATTACGGTGATGACTCTTTGGGTCGTCACACTAATCAATTTTTAAAGTAGTACACTTAAATATGAATTTTATTGTTGATACAGAGGAAGAAAGAAATTAATTATTTCATTCTTACCTATTACCACAATAGGATAATTGACAATAGATAAATTTACTAACGTGAGTTCAAGAACTTTGTGATTTGTATAGAACCCTAAAATTTTTTCTTTTTTTTTTTTGTTTGTTGCGGTTTGCTGCGTTGCAGCGTAACAGAACATTGTTTTGTTCCCTGTTACCTCCAACTTTAGCTTGTTAGGCCTTAAGCACTTTTTTTATTTCCAACAGCCCTTTATGGGCTTAGTAATTTCCCCATTTTTCTTTTGTTATTTTTTTTGAACATAAACGATATTTATTTTTACATAACTAGAAATAGTTAAACATTACAAAAGGGATGCTCTTGAGGATCACTACTACTGGGTAGCACATGCATAACATGTATGTTACCGATAGAAGCTAGAGAACTACAGTATTAAAGGGAAATAGTTTTTACAGATTTAGCCCCTTCTTTGTCTGCCAGCATCCTGGTCAAGACAAAAGGTGGTGGAAATGGCCAGAATTGTAATTTATTTAACACTAAGTTCTCCATAGCATGCTTGGCCAACAAGTGTGAAACTTCATTCCCCTGCCTGAATATGTGTTGGAGTTCCACGGTGTCCATCTGCTCCGGAAGTGACCTGCAACAATTAATAATGGAATTATAAGCTTTACAGTCTTCACTCATGAAGGAAATTACCTGAGAGGTATCCGTTTCTACTATTAGAGGCAGCAAGTTCCTCTCTTTTGCTATGGTTAATCCTTTGTATAAGGCCATAAGTTCTGAATGAATTGGACTTTTGGTAGAGAATTTTGAGCCAAATCCTATTAGCCAATCACCATGATCATTCCTTATTACCCCTCCAATACCTCCTGTTTTTGTTAAGGGATTAAAAGCCCTGTATATATTTAGCTTGTACCAATGAATGAGAGGTTTTACCCAGGATATGTAGAGTTTAATATCTTTGTCCCAGTTAGATTCTCTTTTAGTGAGGAGAGAATACTCAATAGCTTGGTCTATAATTTTCCCTAGGTGGCTGGTCAGGCTAGTATTATTGATATTATTGGAGTTCCTAGTGAGCCATTTATTCCACATAACAAAAGGGAATAGAGTGATCCAACTTATAAGTTTAGATAGGATTATGGGGTTACTCGATTTTAGCCAATTTAACCAATTGTTATTTCCTTGGAAAAGGCCACTAACATCAATGCCCAAACTTTGCCAAATGGTACTAGCATTAGGGCATGTAAAGAAAATGTGGATAAGGCTCTCAGATTCACGATGACAAATAGTACATTGGTCATCTATATTCGTACCTATATATGAAAGGAATTTCCTACAGGGAAGTTTATTAAGGTTACAAAGCCAAAAAAAGTATCTGATTTTAATAGGGCATTGGAGGTCCCAAACCCAATCACTATTAATTGGGTGATCTTTAGACTGAACTATAAGCTTGTAACACGATTTGGTTGTGAAAATCCTGATTGAGTTTAAGTCCCATGACAACCCATTAGCCGGGAACTCATTAGATATAAAAGTAGAGTAAATGTTGTCCAGGGTATTTTTTAGAATGTCTAGAGATAATTTTGAGAAATCCCAACTATTACATATCCTAACATCACATATTCTAAGGGAGTTTTCTATCATGGTTAGAGGACCAACCACTTGGCTCCTGAATTTCCCGGAGTTAGTGATCCAATTAATATCCTAGAGGTTTAGGGGAGAGCCAATTAACATCACAAATGGACCCTTTTTGAAAAATGTTCCACCCTTTAATAAGACTTTTCCAAATGAAGGAACCCTTATTAACCGATTTGAGGCTATATTTCTTGATTATATTCGTAGCCCAAAGGTTGTGGTGTTTTTGGCTAGTCTCAAAGCGATGCTACCTAGGAGTGTTAGATTTTTATGACGGGCTTTTCTTAGCCCTATGCCACCTTCCTTCTTAAGAGTACAGACTAAGTCCCAATTGACTAAGTGTAGCTTCTTTTTATGATCAGTATTACCCCAAAGAAAGTTCCTTTGAATTTTGTCTATTGTCTTTAGGGTTTTGGAAGGAAGTAGGGTGAATTGCATGTAGTGGGCTGGAATGCTAGCTAAGGTAGAAGAGATTATGGTAGCTCTTCCTGCTAGGTTTAGATTATTGCATTTCCAGTTAGCTAACCTATTCCTCATTTGATCAATTATAAACTGGAAGTCAGTATGCTTAGGAGCATATGAAGGATAGGAAAGGCAAGATATTTCCCAAAGTTGTTACATTCTTTCAAACCTAGTGAAGTAGTAATATTAATTCTACTAGATTGCTACAGTTCAAGGAGAAAATAATCCTAGATTTGGATAAATTAATAGATTGCCTCGAGTGCTTACAAAAAAGATTTAGGGCAGTTTTAATGGAGGAACAAGTTTTGGTATTAGCTTTCCCTATTAGGACCAAGTCTTCCGCAAAGAACAAGTGAGAGAGAGGGGGAGGGGGGAGTCTTTTCCTAATAGGACAGTGTCCCATTCTTTAATATCAACTAAGTGGTTAATGTAATTAGATAACATTTCCATACAAAGGATAAAAATATACGGGGACATCGGGTCCCCTTGCGTAATTCCTCTTCTTGGTTGGAAGAAGTTGGATTTAGTTCCATTTACAAGAATGGAGATAGTAGAGGAAGTAATTCAAGACATTATAAGCTTGATAATATTAGGAAGAAACTTAAAGTAAACAAGAGTCTTGTATATAAATGACCATTCAAGCTTATCAAAAGCTTTTTCAAGGTCGATTTTGATGATGAATGAGCCAACTTTGCCTGTGGATTATTTAAAAGAGTTAATAAGCTCTTGGATAATAATAGCATTGTCACTAGACCTTCTATTTTTATAAAGCTAGTTTGGACGGGGCTGATAATCCTTTGAAGGTAGGGCTTAATCCTATTTGCGATGATTTTTGTAATTATCTTCTAGATGGTATTACAGAGACTAATAGGTCTAAAGTTACTAATATTATTTGCATTGGGGAATTCAGATATAAGGAAAATATAAGTAGTGTTAATATCACTAGGGATCTTATAATGTTTGAATACTTCATGGAAAAAAACTTTTACAGAGTTTCCTATGATACTCCAATACTTATGGTAAATAGAAAGGATGTAACCCATGCGGCCCGGGGGACTTAAAGGGTTTAAACAAAAATATAGCACTACTAATTTCACTATCAAGAAGAGGTTTATCTAAAGGTGAGAGGTCAATCACATGATAACTAGTGGGAATTTAGTTTATTAAGGCCCTCAGTAATGATGTGATTAGTTTTAAATAAGTCCACAAAATATTCTAACACATATTTAATAATAGCTTGATGGTTGTCCAGCCACTTTACTTCTTGGTTCATAAAGAAATTTATGTGATTTTGTCTCTTCCTATTGGTAGCAATAATTTGGAAGAATTTCGTATTAGCATCACCCTCATTTAACCAATTGACCCTAGCCCTAAGTTTCCAATATTCTTGCTCAAGTTTGCAGATATTATTATACTTAGTTACTAAGGAATGTTCCAAATTATTAAGGAAATCACTAGTGCCATAGTTAGAAGAGTATTGAATTCCGTTAATCCTTGCTAGAAGAGCCCTTTTTCTTTAAAAATGCTACCAAATTGGTCCTGACCCTAAGCCTTTATAAACTCGGTGAAAGAGTTGATAGCAGTCAATAGCTCTTTGTTTCTCCATTCGTTTTGGACTATGTTAACGAAATTGGGGTGATTGCACCAAATATTTTCATGACAAAAAATATTCCCAAACTTATGATTAATATTATTAAGTTTAACAAATATAGGTTTGTGGAAGGAATGGGTTTTTGGGAGGTGTATAATACTAGACTTAGGAAATTTTTCCAACCATTCCTCGTTTGCTAGGATTCGATCTAATCTTTCCATAATTAGACCTTTTTTTCCTGTGATTAGACCAAGTAAATTTAATACCCTTAAAACCTAGGTCTATTAAATTACAAGAATAAATATAATTACTAATGGTTAAGGCTCTCTTAGATTTTAAGGGACGACCTCCAATTTTTTCTTTAGAGTTTATAATGTCATTATAATCACTACCAATTATCCAAGGACCATTATAAGTCTTGGACATTAGGAGAATATTCTCCCACATAACATTCCTAAGGTAAGACTGAGTGCTAGCATATACTGATGAAAAAAGCCATGAAAAATTAAAGGGACGTACCTGGAGGAGTGCATGAATCTCTTGGCCAGTGTGAGTGAAGTGTTCTACTGTAATAACCTCATAATTATAGAGTGCATCCATTCCCCCCGATTGTCCCTCTGCAGGGACTTCTATAAATTCGGAGAAATTGAATTCCTCTAAGAGTGAAGCATGCAAATGCATTCTTGTCTCTAGAAGGGTAACCAGACATAGTCTATGGGTATCAAGTAGCTCCCTAAAGCTTCTACGAAATTCTTCATTGTTAGCACCCCTAACATTCCAAAAAATAATAAATGCTCTATTCATTGGGGGGGGGGGGGGAGGTTGAGACACTGCGTTGTTCCTTTCTACTGAAGTATGGCTCCTTCTCCTCGATAGAACCAGGATCACTGCGTGTTTTCCTACGATGGGATCTTGAGGAGGACGTATATGCATTGAGCATTTGTGCATGGTGCTCGGGCAGCTGAGAATGTATTTCTTGCTCCATAATTCTGGAAAGAGTAAAATTTATACCTCGTTTAAGCTTAAGAACTCTACACTCGGCTGAGTACCTTGTGGATGGGGTTCTTCTTCTTCCTCTACTGGAGGTTGTGGAGGATTTGGTTCTGGAGCATTGGCTTGCACATTTATTGGAGGTGGATTGACAAGATATAGATTTGCTGGGTTGAGGGATTCCTAGGTTACTTGGTTGTTATATGCCATAAATATGGGGTTGATTGAGATGCTCTCCTTCGATGGGAAGAATGGAAGAGTCTGGGGGAGATTGATGAACTGATTGGGTGTGGGGGTGATATTCCACTAGGGTTGCATTTCCTGAATTAGGGTGTGACTCAGTTGAGGGGCTAAAGGGTGGAGGATGTTGTTTATCCAAATCTGATTCGTGTAGTTTGATATAGCTAGCTGCATGCCCTCTGCTATCAGTTGTGCCAAGTACCTTGAGTTTTGGATGATGATCACCATCTCCTGGCCGTTGATCTGGATATTGAATGATATTGCATGCCCCAGGAGGCCTGCTTCCAGCCAAGAGGTGGGCTGATAGTGTTGGGGTGGTGGAGGTTGTTAGAAAATACGCTTAACGCTAGAGGGGGGGGGGGTGAATAGCGTTATAATAAAAAATAGTCTAAACTTGCGGAATTTAAAAATTGCAGGAATGAAATAAGTGCGATAAGTAAATGATAAAGAACGAACGCACCGATGTTATCCTGGTTCACCACAACCCGTGGCTAGTCCAGTCCCCGAGAGACTCTCTCGAGATTTCCACTATCTTCGTCAAGCTTACGGGTGCTTAACAAACCGCTACAGTTGCTCAAGGATACCACACCTTAAGACTTCACTTGCTTGAGAATACCTCACCCCAAGAATTCAACCACTAGGACTTTGGGTACTTAGCAAACCCGACAAATGAGAAGATATGTTCTTCTCAAACAACTCTCTTTTACAACAAATACTCTCTCAATAGAGTGGATAAAGAGATACACAATAAGCTCGATGAACAACACAAAGTTGTCTATCAAATGGCTCAACAAAAGCTCTAAAATGATGCTTGAAAATGATCAATATGTATAACAATGTATGGAGGAGTTGTGTGTTTAAAATCAGCTCAAAAGACCTCTTTTTATAGGTGAAAAAGTGGTGCTGACCGTTCCTTAATTGACAAATAAAATCCCTGATTCTGTGCTCAAACAATCGATTGTTTGGAGTAGATAATCGATTGTTTGACCAACGTTCAAAAGACAGATTCCTGATTTTAGGCTAAACAATCGATTGTATGGACTAGATAATCGATTGTATTCAACGTTCAAAAATCAATTTAGGATTCTGTGGGAACGGTCAAAATATAATCGATTGTATGAAAATGACAATCGATTGTTTATGAATATAATCGATTGTATGACAAAAACAATCGATTGTTTAGATGTTTAAAAACTTCGGTTGCACACTGTCTCAAAATAATCGATTGTTAAAAGTAGACAATCGATTGTTTGCTATTTTGAAAAACTTCAGATCACACTGTCTTGATACAATCGATTGTAGGATTCAAATAATCGATTGTTGAAGCCCAGATTTAAAAGACATGTTTAAACCCTTCAACATCATTTTGTTTTAACACAAAGATGCCAATTTATGATAAATATGATTTAATAAAATATTTTATGATGACCTAATGTTGAGCCAAAGGATAAGATAACTTAAACGTTGTCCTTACATTGGTTCTACCAAACGACCTACGTCTTGGGTCTTCGGTCTTGAACTCTTTGGCTCGTTCATGCAATTCCATCATCAGTATGCTTCTCGCCATTTGATTGATTGTCATATTATATCGTTGTTTGACACTTGACTTCATTGTTTGTCATTCATCAAAACCTATACCTGAAAATCATGCTCATACAACCAAAGCGCACATATCATAGATATACATGATTTCCAACAATTTCCCCTTTTTGATAATGACAAACAACGGGCGATATGCATATTGAATTCCCCCTAAATAGATGCTATATCTCAACATACAATTTATGCAACCAATTCAATTCAATATAATTCTTCCTTAATTGAATATTCCCCCTCAATTAAAGCATGCATATCGCCCATATTCTTCCCCCTTTTGGCATTAGCAAAAAGAGTATACCAAAAGTTATGTAAACCATTGACGATACCAATCGTTATAGACAAGATCATATAAAAGGTTAGTAAATGGCATACTAATAATAACGATCATTTTTGTCAACTATGCCAATTGTTATTTAAACTAAAAATATTCATCAAAACATGAATCAATCATTTATTATAAAACCAGTTGATACTAATTGTTATTCAAAAATAAAACTTGTTAAAGCATGTATCAACCATAACTGATATAGATTATTTGCACATATCAACTCATTGCGTTTTTATTCAAAATATGATAACTAACCGACGTTCCCCCTTAATGCATTAAGGTTTCGTGCTTGGTGCATCCACTACAATATTGTAGTCTTCAAGCACACCTGCAAAAAGAACCTAAAAATAGGTTTTTGGTACCCAACTTCTTTTGGGTCCTTGGGGGTTAGGATAACAATAGTCATAATCAACACATAAATCTCTATGTTTAGCAAAACAACCGGGTGCAATGTGTCCTACCCGATTACAATAGTGACATATAACATTAGGATTGTGCATATGTCTAGGTTGAGCCAAATGCGTTCTAGGTGATCTAAAGTTGTTTCCCCTAGAAGTGTTGAATTTCCTAGAGTCATGTCTAGGTGGTCTAAAATTATTCATTCTAGACTCATTTATAAAATTCCTAGAATTGTGTCTAGGTGGTCTAAAATTATTCATTCTAGACTCATTAACAAAATTCCTAGAGTTGTTTCTAGGTGGTCTAAAACAATTAATCTTAGACTCATTAGTGAGGTTCCTAGAATTCTTTCTAGATGGTCCGACCTCATTACTTTCATCCTTTTTAATATCTTCAATTTTAGGACTATCAACACTACGTGTTTCTAGTGCTTTCCTAAGTTCTGTGTTCTCTAGTATTAAAGAACTACAAGAAGAACAATTAGAACATTTATCAATAGAAGAGGCTTCATTCAATTCCTTGATTTTATTTTTAAAAACAACAATGTCATTTTTCAAAAATTTATTTTCTTTTTCTAAAACTTCAATTTTATTTTTAAGAACATCATTTTCATTAGTCAATTTTTCAAAATCTATTTCTTTCAAAGAAGAGGATTTTTCAAACTCTTTTTCTTGTAAAGACAGTGTTTTCTGAAAATCTATGATAGTTTTGGAAGCATTAACAAATTCACCATACAATTCATCATAGGCATTTTGTAATTCTTCAAATGAGTGAGAGTTAGATGTACTTACCTCTTCTCCTTCGTTAGCCATGAGACACAATGCGGCGGTTTCATCGCCTGAGCTGTCCGAATCCCGTGATAAGCGCCTATGGTGTTTCTTCTTTTTCTTGTTTTTTTTCATAGACTTACAAAACTTTTTAATTTTATCATTGGAAATAATATCATCATCCCTTTCCGAATCACTTACCTCTTCTCTTTTAGAGGATGAGGCTTTGAAGGCGAAATTCGAATTGCTTCTAAGATAAGGATTAAGAATTGTGCTATCATAAGTTTCGAGATTACCTCTTAGTCCATCAATTGTGATATCCGTGAATTCCATCGACTCTTGGATGGCATTGGCTTTGGAGCGCCATTCGGGAGTGAGACTCCGTAGGACTTTTCGAACAAGATCTTTGTTCGTGTAAACTTTCCCGAGAGCATGGAGATCGTTGATGATTCTTAAAAATCGTTCAAACATACCACCAATGGGTTCCTTCTCCATTTTAAAGATTTCATATTTATGTGTTAGAAAATCAATTTTGGCTTCTTGGACTTGAGGCGTACCTTCATAAATGATCTCGAGCTTATCCCACATCTCCTTGGCGGTTGTGCAGCAAGAGATTTTTCGATAATCATCTGGATTCACCACACAATACAATACATGGATGGCCCTTGCATTATTTTCAACTTTCTTGATATCCTCGGCATCATATTCATCTTCCTTCTTTGGATTCGTGGTCTCTCCAACTTTCTTTGTTGGCATTGGTTCACCGTTTTTGATGATTTGCCACAAACGAAAACTCTTTGCTTTGAGGAAGATGCTCATCCGCTATTTCCAATATGTATAGTTTGTTCCGTCAAATAGTGGAGGGCAAGTGGTGGACTGTCCTTCATCCATCGTTCCTGCGTTCAATATTCTCAATAGAAAAATATATATTTCTCTCAACCGGTTAAGGCTTTCAGAGAGTTAGGCTCTGATACCAATTGTTAGAAAATACGCTTAACGCTAGAGGGGGGTGAATAACGTTATTATAAAAAACAGCGTAAACTTGCGGAATTTAAAAATTGCAGGAATGAAATAAGTGCGATAAGTAAATGATAAAGAACGAACGCACCGACGTATCCTGGTTCACCATAACCCGTGGCTAGTCCAGTCCCCGAGAGACTCTCTCGAGATTTCCACTATCTTCGTCAAGCTTACGGGTGCTTAACAAACCGTTACAGTTGCTCAAGGATACCACACCTTAAGACTTCACTTGCTTGAGGATACCTCACCCCAAGACTTCAACCACTAGGACTTTGGGTACTTAGCAAACCCGACAAATGAGAAGATATGTTCTTCTCAAACAACTCTCTTTTACAACAAATACTCTCTCAATAGAGTGGATAAAGAGATACACAATAAGCTCGATGAACAACACAAAGTTGTCTATCAAATGGCTCAACAAAAGCTCTAAAATGATGCTTGAAAATGATCAATATGTATAACAATGTATGCAGGAGTTGTGTGTTTAAAATCAGCTCAAAAGACCTCTTTTTATAGGTGAAAAAGTGGTGCTGACTGTTGCTTAATTGACAAATAAAATCCCTGATTCTGTGCTCAAACAATCGATTGTTTGGAGTAGATAATCGATTGTTTGACCAACGTTCAAAGACAGATTCCTGATTTTAGGCTAAACAATCGATTGTATGGACTAGATAATCGATTGTATTCAACGTTCAAAAATCAATTTAGGATTCTGTGGGAACAGTCAAAATATAATCGATTGTATGAAAATGACAATCGATTGTTCATGAATATAATCGATTGTATGACAAAAACAATCGATTGTTTAGATGTTTAAAAACTTCGGTTGCACACTGTCTCAAAATAATCGATTGTTAAAAGTAGACAATCAATTGTTTGCTATTTTGAAAAACTTCAGATCACACTGTCTTGATACAATCGATTGTAGGATTCAAATAATCGATTGTTGAAGCCCAGATTTAAAAGACATGTTTAAAACCTTCAACATCATTTTGTTTTAACACAAAGATGCCAATTTATGATAAATATGATTTAATAAAATATTTTATGCATGTTTATGATGACCTAATGTTGAGCCAAAGGGTAAGATAACTTAAACGTTGTCCTTACATTGGTTCTACCAAACGACCTACGTCTTGGTTCTTCGGTCTTGAACTCTTTGGCTCGTTCATGCAATTCCGTCATCAGTATGCTTCTCGCCATTTGATTGATTGTCATATTATATCGTTGTTTGACACTTGACTTAATTGTTTGTCATTCATCAAAACCTATACCTGAAAATCATGCTCATACAACCAAAGCGCACATATCATAGATATACATGATTTCCAACAGAGGTGATGTGAAGAAGAAAGGTTTTGCTTGGAGTGGATTGGGAAGTGGAGGTGGATTTGCCATGTGAGAGATTCTGCTTGGACTGGGAATGTGCACTAATCTGAACCTCCTTCTTGATGTTATATGGAGTCGTGGCATTATTTATAGTCAAGGAGGATGGAGTATGAGAAAAAGCAAACATAGAGTTTATGGAGAGAATGGATTGCTTTGATTTGGAATGATCAAGCATGGAAACTGGCGTGCTACCTTTTATAAAATCTTTTGGGGGATAGGTTGAGAAACGAAATGGTTAGTAGAGTTTGAAACTCCCTTTGCATGCAATGCCATGTGTAATGGATCAATATTAGGGGTAGTCTCAGATGGAGGAGTAGTGGGATCTTTGGAAGGTTGCATAGGGGCAACCGGGTAATTCCTAATGTTTAATACAATTAGAATATTCCTCTAATGATTGGGAAGGAAGTTCCAATGCATGCTTCGCTTTTGACACTTGTCCAACTTTGTCTTTTATGATAGACATGCATTGGCTAGGAGAACTTCTAGAAATGTTTTCATCTAGCTTGTTTTCCAAAACCATGGGCTCTACTTGCTTAGGGGGTTTATCACAGATTAGGGGATTAGGTAATGTGGCATTAGGAAATGAATTATTAGTAGATGTTAATTTAATGGGTACAATTAAAGAGGATTTTGCAGCAATACCTGAAGTTGAGTGGTACTTACCTGAACTAGGGCCAGCTAATAGGTAGTCTTTCCCTATAGGTTTGGACTTGTCATGCTGAATTGGCTTTGATCCTGCAGCTTTCTTCTTTTTTTCAAATGAGACTGTGATCCACTCTTTGGTAGCTTCCGATTTATTGGATGTTAGAGCCTGCATATGGTTAGTGCTACTTAAGATGATTGGGGAAGGCAGACATTTCATATGAGTGTGGCCTAACTTTCCACAGAGGGTGCAGAGAAAGTTTTCACCCTCATAGTGAACCATTTTCTTATAATTACCGATATAGACGAATTATTTTACTGGCTTATCCATGTACACTTCAACACATAGCCGGGCATATCTACACCTTAACGTTGAGGAGGTACAAGCATCAATCCTTAATAGTTTGCCGATGGAACTTCAAATTTTCCTTAGCATTTGAGAGTCATAGAACTCTGTTGGAAGCTGTGGTAAACGAACCCAAACTGCCGACTTTAGCTTCTTTGCTTCACTTGCTACAAAGTGGGGTTCCCACCATTGAACTGAGAGGAGGAAGTTATTAATAAATCAAGGACAATTGTTTAGTGCCTTTGACATATTTTCCTCCTTGGAAAACATAACAATAAAGTAATCTGCAACTAGGTCAATTAGATTAATGTTTTCATTTGGCTTCCAAAGTTGGGAGATCTTCTTACTGAGGTATTGATGAAGTATGCGTTTTCCCATGATCTTGACGATGAGAGAGTACCTCCATGGATGGTAGATTCTCTTTAGATCTTCCTCTGAAAGTGATATTTGTAGGTCATCATTGGCTTCCTTGAAGTTTTGTAGCTTAGCTAATGGGGAAGCCAAGGGCTCTGATTGGAAATCCATATGCCTGGATGGAGTTTGAGCCTTACTAATTTGCATGGGGTGCCGACTAAATTTACTACTCATAGAGTCGAGAAGAATTTGCTTGTAGGATGAGTTTTGATGTGGAGGCTATTCCTCCACTGGAAGATGAGCTAAGCAATTATCTGATTGGCTAGTATGATCATTATGAGTACTATTGCTGGAGGAATTAGCCATAGGATGATTTGGGTCTGTTGAGTGGTCTATGTCTGGAGGCTTTGGAGGGATTGGTGCAGTAGAATGCCTATATAGTGGAGTTAATTCCATGGATGATCAGAGGATTTTAGAGAGAAGTAAGACCTTCTCTTTCTTTTGTTATTTGTTTGTTTTCTTCTTAATTTATAATTAATGATACCCACTTTTAATAATTAGAAATATTAAACTATTAATATTTCTATATTTATATATCCAACTATTTATATAAATAAGGAATTAACTCAAAAATCAATCACAAGGGTTTAAATCCATAAAGAAGACAAACAAAAAAATTAAATTCTATATTTAACGAGCCTTGAAATTTATATAAATTAGAGGTGTGCTACAACCTTCCCTCCTTAAAAACATTCATCCTCAAATGTTGCAGGGCCTTATTCTTAAGCTAACTATCATCCCTTAGGTCCTTGAACCTCTTAAGTTTTCTTAGCACTTCTCATTCTTCCAAGTGACTCAAATTTTGGCTAACTCCCTAATTTTCAAAAATTTCAGCAGAGTTTACCTTGTAAATTGGACTATCCAAAAAATCAATCTCTGTCACAATTTTCACAACTACATCAACAACAACCAAACATACCATAACAGGCCATTCATAGGCACCATACACAACTCATAAATTAATTAATCACACTCCGCCAAGGAGGTATTGTGAGCACATGATTTTTTCTTTCATAACAATTACTCCAAAAGAAATAAAAAAAATAAGACAAATTGTCTTTGTGTATAATTTTTGAAAAAATTTGCGTGGCATTATTTGTAGTTTTGTCTGTTGAATATTTTATTTTTACTAATTAAAGATACAAAAAAATATGTGCGGCGTGTAAATTTAGGATTTTATTCTAGAATTAGGAATTAATTAAATTGTATTTGGTTTTAAAAGAATGAAAATCACAAAAATATTATTTTTGGTAATTTCGTCATTTTTTATTGTTTAACGGTGTGATTTTGTTTAATTAATGCTTGATATTGTGTGTTTAATTATTTTTTGGGTCAACTAATGTCTTTTAATATAATTGTGGTTTTATATTTTGTTTTAAATTTTTTATATATTAGGAATTTAAAGAAAAAATAACAATAAATATAAAAGAAGGGAAAAGAGGCCAAAAATAGAAAGAACTCAAACTTAGGCCAATTTTAAAAGAAATTCCAGGCCAAAAACACTTTTCCTACCCAGTACAAGAGACCTTGAGCCTGGACGAGTTGAAACGTCATAGTATGAGGGCAAAACTATGTCGTTTCAATGGCAAAAGATCTCGGACATTTAGTCCAAAACCATCCAATGATCCTCGTTCCCTCTCCTAACCCGCCTCACCAACCCGACCCACTACCCATTTCCTTCACCGACCCCCCACTTAACCAAAATGACCCCATATTGGATAGTCCCATTGATCTTAGCCGTCGATCTCGTTTGATCAAACAGCCAGAATTCCCCATCCACGCCCGTATATAAACCCATTTCCTTACCCCACCCCCTATTCGAGTACCCCCATCCCCTCGCCTGAAAACCTGGTGGAAACCACGCAAAATCCGACCAAACCAAACCACAGAACCTTCTTCACTCCCTGAACCCAAATCTCCTACTCCCTAACCGGGAATCAAACTGCACCTTCTCGAATCTTCATTTGAAGATTCGAGCCCAGACTCAACTTATACCAAACCCCCACCCCCAAAATTGATACCAGGAAATCCCCTAACATCCCTCATAACAAAACCATCACTGGTTTAGTTCAAATCTAACTCGATCCACTCAAACCCCAAATCCAAGCCGAAGAACCCTAAAAAAAATCAAGCATGGGTTTTTTCCGAATTGAAGAGTTTTGGGGTTCAATTGACTTTGGTCGACGTGTTCTCAGTTGAGAACACTCGATTAAGGTCTGTTTGACCTCAAAAGTTCAAAGTCCAAAATTGGCCCAAGTCCGTTGATTTTTAATTTTTCTTCTGAGGTATTCCTTCTTCTTTTCTTCCATTTTTATTGATTAATATCCGTTATTAGTTTAGTTTTTGTTATTTTTGATTTTTTTGGTTTTTATCAATTGTTCTCTTCTTCTCCGAATTGAAGACCTTTTATTCGGTCGAATTCCTTCTGTTTGTTTGATAGTTGTGTCTGTTATAGAACCCAAATTTGACTCGATTAATATCGTCGAGTCATTAGTTTCATAATCTCTTGTTTTCTCCAAATTGCTATGAATCACACTGTTTTTGAGTTGGTCATTGGTTATCGATTATGTGTGTTGTAATTGATTAGATAAATGTGGTTGATTGGTTGTATAGGCGTGATTGTTCGATTATGTTGACAGTAGTTTTATTTGATACTGTTAATTTGTGTCCGAATCTTGGTTTGAATTAAAATCTGAATTGTTTATAGTTGAATTTAGGAGATTGAATTGGTTATAGCTGTAATTCTAATAGAAATTTCGGAGTTTAGTTAAGTGGATTGCAATTTGAGCATGTGTGAACCATTGCAGGTAATCATAGTGCATAGACACTCTGGCTGACATCTTTAGGGGTAAAGTCAGATGTAGATTGATTTTAATATTAAAAAGCTAAAAATGCACATGGAATTAGTAGTGGAACCTGCTGTACAGTAGGATTTTCACTACTTTCTGATTTTCAGAAGTTTAAAATGTGAGGTTCCATACTTAGACAATTTTAAGTGGGAAAATAGAGGGAATTTTTAGTTTTAAATGGCTTAAAACTGGTTATAAAGAGGGTTCAGTTTTGGCAATATAAGAGTTAGTTTCAGAATAGTTTAGGGAGTTTTTTTTGGTCGAAAAAATCAGAAAAATTGAGAGAAGTTTTATCAGTCTGAAAGATTTCAAAAGCAAAAGAATAATTGCTTTCATTACCTCCTCTATTAAGCTTCTTGTTAACTTCTACAGATTTTAGTTCATACACCTCTTTTAAACCAAAGTATAGCTTGAACTAGGAATTTTGTTCATGTGTTTAAAGAACCCCAGTACCCTTTAAGAACTTCATATTGAGTCCGAGGTCGTTTGTTGTCTGCTACTATTTTCTTCTGTTGAAATCACCTGGGCTCGAGCTATTTTGGAATTTATTGTTTTGTTGCTTCACTATCGTTGTTGTGCTGTGTGTGTTGCACCTGCTGCCATCACTGACTTTTGTTCTCCGTCTTTATTTCCAAATACATGTAAACATTGCTATACTGGTACATTTGTAGCTGAAAACTTGAAGCATAAGAAGTCTTGAATTTTAGAATTTATTTAGTTGTAGTTTTGCATATTAAGTAGTATATATGTTGTCATTAGTATTTATTCGAATCATGTGATGTAGCTTGTGATGTATAAATAAGTACTTGCTTCACAGTAGTTTAGCTTGCAAATTCCTTCCCATATATGCTTTAGGAAAGGACTAATGATGTAGTAGTAATACTCTATTTTTTTAAGTTTCACAAACATGATTTGAATGCGTATAAGGCTTTAGGTTAATTAATCAGTCGCTTAAACTATATAGTAAGTAACTTGTTTATTCGAATTCATAGGGGTTCCATTAGCTATTGATTTCGTCCCTTCCCCATTGTATATTTCAAGCATGTATAGTGTAATGTAGTTAGGCCTCAAGAATCAGAATGATATGGCCCATGCCCCAAATTTATACTATACATGTTGGGCGTGGGCCCAAAAATGTTAAATTGTGCTGCCCTCTTGTCCCGTTCACTTCCATGATTAACATACCACGTTTGGACGCTTAGTTAAAATGAGTTTGAAGCATGTAAATAACTTAAGTGTTTTCTTCTTTTATTTTTAGACATAACGAAATAGAAAATGTAGTCACTTTAGGATATGCTTTTAAAATAACAAAGAGGCGTGGCTCGCCAAAAATAAATTATAAATTGCGGGGCCCTCAATGGATGTTTATAATTGCTTAGATTTCGAGATAGGCCGCATAGCGAATTTCATGGTGTTTGTATCTTTAGGACGCGCCTTAATAAATATTACCTCCCTAAACTTGGGTATACATTTATGTGACCCAAATCCAAATCCCAACGAAGTCGAAATGTGTTTAAAAACCACGTATGCATTGATTGTGACATGATTCGAGGCACGTTTTTACGACATTGCAATTCTATTAAAAATAATAATAAAAGCGGTTCAAATTTAATAAAAGAACATAAGTTACAATATGTATTAAAATCAGATATTTAGCCATTACAACAATTTAAGCAACCGTGCTAGAACCACGAGATTCGGGGGTGCCTATCACCTTCCCTCGGGTCAACAGAATTCCTTACTTAGAACTTCTGGTTCGCAGACTTCATTTCGAAAGTGGGACACCAAAAGCCAAATCTTTCCCAAGTGGTGACTCTAATTAAATAAATAATCCCATTTCGAATATTGTCACTTAAATTGGATAAACTCCTTTGTGCATTTTATCCTCCTGGGTAAGGCGCACAAAAAGGAGGTGTGCTAGCTCTGGCGACTCTGCTGGGGAATAAGAACAGAACGTTTTTTTCAGGGTTCAAGAATTCGAGCTTAATATAATTGTTGCGTTTGGCTTTATCTGATTTTCCTATATGTTTCATGCTATATGTGCTAAATGTTTTACCTCTTTGATATTACGTGAACTGTATATAAACTATTTTGTACCAAATCTCCTCTAAAAGTTTTCTGAATCATGAAGAAGGGTGTACTTCGTACGACTTCTTTTCTGAATAGTGTCAAATCCCAATTTAGAACGAGGTTTGGATAAGTTGAAAATGCGGTGAAGCTTCTGCATTCCCGGATTGCTGCCTCCCCCTCGGCTCGAGTTATCCGCTCGGGTAAGCCAGGTCTAGAATAAACACCCAGGTTTTGAAACTAGAATAACTCAGCCTCATGCCGTATCTCTAGTAGTAATGCTTATTTGCATCATGTGCATTTTGACTTAGGGGACTCAACACAGGGGTCAGGTCCGTCTAGGGCTAGCAACCTGAAATGAAAAGACCATCCTGATGCATCCTACTTGTTTTCTGTGCATTTATTTGCTCGGGCTTGCATGCTAACCGGATTTTGAATCCCGGAAATGTTAGAAATCCAAATGCCCAAGTTCTGTTGAAACTCTGCTGAAAATTTGAGAAAATAAAAAAAAAAGAATATTTATTTTGTTTTACTAAAAATAAAAATCAAAGAAAAAGGGTCTTTATTTTGGAATTTTTTTGTTGAAAAAAAATGAAAAAAGAGTCTATATTTTAGTTTGGAAAAAATAGGTTGTTTTATTAATAATGAAAAAAAGAAAGAAAAACAGAGTCGCATTTTGTCTTGTTTTAAAAACAGAAAAGAAAATAGTTTGTCTTGCCATGATAAAAAAAGATCTTGTTTTTACAAATTAGTTTTTTTTATTTTGTTTATGAGATGCCAAAATGAAAATGGAAAAAGTCTTGTTTTAAAATGGTTCGGTTAATCTGACCGAACTACGCGGGTCTGATTCTCACAGGATGTGAGGTACGTTGGCAAAGCTCATCGGTTTCAATCCCAATTTTTAAAAGTCCAAAAAAAAATATTTTTTCTTTTATTCCTTCTTTAAAAATATTTCCTTAAAAAATTCAAAAAATAATTGTAGTTTTTAAAATAAAAAAAATGGTTTCCTTATTTCTAATCTATTTCATGAAAAGAAAAGTTCAATAAAATCAAAATTCAAAATATGAATTTCCTTCATGTTGAAGTATATTTCTAAAAATAAAATTAAAAAAATCATCAGAAACAAAAATCCAAAAAAAAATAGAAAACTCTTTAGATGTCTTTCTTTTGTAAATATCCATAAAATATTTGAAAAATTGAAGTCCCAAAGTATTTTCGCTTTTCTTTAGAACCACTTTTTAAATTAAAAAAATTCAAAATATTTTCTTGAAAGTTCCTCTTCCGAAAATTAAGAGGCAAATTCCAAAACCCAAAATTATTTTCTTTCTTCCTTAGAAAAAGATAAAACAAGTAAAAATTCAAACAAAAATATTCTCTTTTACTTCTAAAATTCCCAAAGAAAAGGAACTTTTAGAACTTTTCTTTCAAAAATAAAAATAGAGTCAAATTCAAAAATCTAAAAAAATCCATTTCTTCTTTTAAAGCTTTTTTAGAAACTTTTTTTAAAAACCTTTATTCTTTTAAAGCATTTAAAAAAAATCCAACAAAAAAAGAGTTAGTTTACTTACTTCATTCACCAAATTTCCCGAACTACACAAGATCTGATTCATGTGGGGCCATGATACGTAGGCAATCCCCATAGGATTCGATCAAAATATAAAATAATTAAAAAAACTGAAAAAAGAGGTTGAGAGAAAACAACAGAGAATGGAAAGCAAGCAAAATAAAAGAAAAGCTGAGATAGCGCACGCAACCGTATTACTTATCTCAAACAAACCGTTGTTGCTGTCAAATTTCAGCTTAATTTTTAGAAACGATGGTTGGTTGTGGTACACTGGCATCGCATCAGTGTTTTACCATATCAAAGGGCACTGTGAAAATATCTATAGAAATGACTTTGCCCGCAGTTACTATATCTCAATATAGCCCCATCTCGGGGATCCCGGCCTCCGAGTCTGTCACAGTAGAAAAAAATCAGATGTTACGCCTCCGAGTGATGGAGATGTGGGACACTTGGACAAATGGAATAGAACCCCCCAACGCCATCCCCAGATTTCCCGAGTTGTTCCCATGGCCAACGGGTACCTCCAATAATCCAATCAGTCACCCGAACACCCCATTGGAATAGCCTGCTATATATGCTCACTATGTGGGAGGCACTTCTGAGGTTCGCCCCAAAATACTCATGCCCGAGATGGCTCCCAACATCTTCACGGCTCCACTATGCTCTGCCACAGTACAACCTTCATTGCCAAAGCCTGTTTTTGACCCTTGGGTGTTCCCTTTCCAGAAGCTTGTCTTTCAGGCAGATCCGCTACACCCCGCTTATGCTTACCCTCACCCACCATCATATGAGATTACACCAATGCAAGATCAAACTCCCGAGAAAGATAAAAATTATGATGGGCATGGTAATCCCATCACTCACTTGAGAAAGTATTGTAATCGGCTGCATGGGGCCGGCGGAAAAGAAGAGTTGTTGATGGATTTTTAAATCGGTAGGATTTTGAGTCAGTCAGCCATTAGAGTAACCTCCCAAGCCATCCAAGGCGAGTCTGGAGGAGTGGAAAATAGCAAGACAAGAGAAGAAACAATCATGGCAGCATCAGGGGAAGAAAAGACCGGGCTCCTACACATGTTTTTTTCCGAAAGAACCTTTCACATATGATATCCTCATTCCGATATGGTATATGCTCCACCACTTCATGCGGTCATGAACGCTCAACTTTCCGGTAGACCACACCCACAGGCTAACAAAAATCGACATCCATTCCGAAGAAACCAGCCTCCTCACCATAACCACTACAATCATCGACCTCCCCAGATAAATTCCATCCCAGGGACAACCCAGGATACCCGACTATACACCTATCGGTGAACCCTACTCCACCCTGTTCCCTAAGCTTGTCCAGATGAAATTGCTGAAGCCCATACCATTAAACAAGAAGAACCCAAAATCACCTTCTAACCAACAGAATGTCAGATGTGCCTATCATTCAATGATGGAAGGGCATGATACAAATGATTGTTGGACTTTGAAAATAGCGGTGGAGAAGTTGATAAAACAAGGCAAAATAGTGCTAAGGGGTGAGGAAATCCCCCATGTGACCAATAATCCATTGCTAGCTCTCAACAACGGGCCGATAATCGGGATGATTTGTGAGGACGAAGAGTTTGATCCGGCACTTAAGGCCATAATTGCTATTGCTAATGCGGAAAGGAAGCCTAAGGCAGCCCTGAAACAAGAAAAATGGGAAGAGAAGAGTGAAAACACCGAGACAGAACCGGAAAAAGGAAATTATGTACTCAAGCAAACCTATGTGGTATGGGGGACAATCAAACCGCCTCGGCTGAATGAGCTAGTGGTTATTGGACTCATACCACAGAATCTTAAGTACAATAAAGAGGAAGACGTTTAGGTTTTCACGGCTAAAAAGAGATTGAAGAGATTTTTGGGGCAATGAGGAAAATGCTATATGTAATCCACATGGTCCAGTCAGGGGAAGGCTCAAGCGCCGCTGAAGTTCTGTATGTGGGCCCTAACACCAAGTTGCAGAATTGGGAGGCTACGCCATTCCCAACCAGGCGGGAGTCCCGGTAGACCTATCCTGCCACTTTTTCTGCATCACGAGCTATTCCAGGGTGTAACTCGGATGTTTTTGTTTAGTTTCTTGTCTTTTTAATTTTCCAATGTAAACCATGTGAACTTCAAATCCCAAGAAATGAAATTAATATTTCATTGTTCATTCTTTCTTTATTTTTTCTGATTTCATTTTCTTGTTTTAGTCCTAAAAATGTGCCTTTAAATAACATAACATGCTTGCGGACTTCACGCCCAGATCCAAACGTGCCGTCTAATAATGAAATAATGAACCAAGAACCGGAATATGACGAAGAAGAGTCTTTTAGGGAAATAAATTGAGAATTTGAACATTTTGAGAATAAACCTAAGCCGAATTTGAATGACACCAAACCGGTTAATTTGGGGACTCCTGAAGATATCCGAGAAACCAAAATAAGCATTCAGACAGATGAGAAAATGCAAGATGCAATAATTCAAGTCCTGTTTGTATTCAAAGATGTGCTTGCTTGGTCATACGATGACATGCGAGGACTAGGCGTTGATCTAGTGGTGCATAAATTGCCTATTTACCCTGATTGTCCTCCAGTTCAACAAAAGCAGAGGAAGTTTAAGACTGATGTCAGTGATAAAATCAAAGATGAAATCACAAAGCAGTTAAATACAAGAGTAATACTGGTAGTCCAATATACCACATAGTTGGCTAATGTTGTTCCAGTACCGAAGAAAGATGGGAAAACTCGGGTGTGCATGGATTACCAAGATTTGAACAGGGCAAGTCCCAAAGACAATTTCTCTTTGCCCAACATCAACATCCTGGTTGACAACTGCGCCAAGCATGAGATATAGTCTTTCGTGGATTGTTATGCTGGATATCACCAGGTATTGATGGATGAATAAGATGCTGAGAAAACTGCCTTCACTACACCTTGGGGTACTTACTGCTATCGGGTCATGCCGTTCGATTTGAAGAATGCTGGGGCAACTTACATGATAGCCATGATTGCCATTTTTCATGATATGATGCATCAAGAGATAGAGGTGTATGTAGACAATGTGATAGTCAAGTCCAGGACTCGAGACGATCATGTTCGAGACTTGAGGAAATGTTTTGAGAGGCTGAGAAAGTATGACTTGAAGCTGAATCCGGCTAAATGCACCTTTGGGGTCCCGTCAGGCAAGCTTCTGCGTTCCATAGTGAGCAGGAGAGGTATCGAGTTGGATCCAACAAAGATAAAGGCTATCCGAGATTTACCTCCTCCAAGAACAAAGAAAGACGTAATGAGTCTATTGGGTAGGATAAACTACATCAGTCGATTCATTGCTCAACTAACTAGCATATGTGAACCCATATTCAGGCTATTGAAAAAGGATGCAACAATCAAATGGGCAGCTGAGTGTCAGGAGGCTTTCGACAAGATCAAAGAGTATCTTTTAAACCCTCCAGTTTTGGTCCCATTCGAGCCAGAGAGACCCCTATTTTTGTACCTGACGGGTCTTGGAAAATTCTTTCGGTTATGTCCTCGGACAGCATGACATAACTGGAAAGAAGGAGTAGGCGATCTATTACGTAAACAAGAAGTTCATCAGTTATGAGGTCAAGTACACTTTGTTGGAAAGAACATGTGATTTGACGTGGGTTGCTCAAAAATTGAGACATTATCTCCAAGCTCATACTACTTACCTCATAACCAGGTTGGATCCCTTGAAGTACATATTCTAGAAACCGATGCCTACTAGAAGGTTGGCAAAGTGACAAATCTTGCTTACTGAATTCGACATAGTCTATGTCACTCGCACGGCAATGAAGGCCCAGGCATTGGCGGACCACTTGGCTGAAAACCCAGTTGACGAGGAATACCAACCATTGAGTACTTATTTTCCAGATGAATAGGTAAACACCATAGAAGTAGTCTCGAAAGACACTCATGCTTGGAAGATGTTCTTTGATGGGGCCGTAAACTCCAAAGGTGTAGGAATTGGGGCAATCTTGATCTCACCCGCTGGTCAACACTATCCAGCTACAGCTAAGCTTTGTTTCTTCTGCACGAACAATATAGCTGAATATGAAGCCCGCATCATGGGAATGAATATGGCGATCGATCATGATGTTGAAGATTTGTTAGTTATGGGGGATTCTGATATGATTATCCGACAACCGCAGGGTGAATGGGAAACTCGAGATGTCAAGCTTACTCCTTACCATCAGCACGTGGGAGATCTCAGCAAGCGATTCAAATCAATAGAGTTCAGGTACATCCCGCGGTGTCACAATGAATTAGCTGATGCACTTGCCACTTTAGCTTCAATGTTATCTTATCCAGGCAACATCCACATCGATCCCTTGGAAATCCAAATCAGGGAAAGACACGGTTACTGTAATGTAATCGAGGCAGGACCAAGTATCCAGCCATGGTACCATGATGTTAATAGGTTCTTGAAAACACAAGAATACCCTGAAGACGCTACTGGAGATCAAAAGAGAACTATTCGGCAACATGCAAGTGGTTTCTTTCTGAGCGGCAAGGTCTTGCATAAGAGATCCCCGTATCTCAACCTGCTAAGATGTATCGATGCCGAAGAAGCAGGAAGAATCATACGTGAAGTACATGCATGAGTGTGTGGACCTCATATGAATGGTTATGTCTTGGCGAAGAAAATCCGTCGAGCCGGGTATTATTGGATAACTATGGAGAAAGACTGCTTGAGCTTTGTCTGGAAATGCCATCAGTGTCAGGTGCATGGAGATATGATTCATGCACCTCCAACGGAGCTACACCCTATGTCGGTGCATTGACCTTTTGTCGTTTGGGTATAGATATCATTGGTCCGATTGATCCAAAAGCGTCAAATGGGCACATATTCATATTTGTCGCTATTGATTACTTCACAAAATGGGTCGAAGCTATCACTCTAAAATCAGTCACTAAGAAAGCCGTGGTGGATTTTGTGCATTAAAATCTTATTTGTGGTTTCGCTATTCCTGCAATTATCATCACAGATAATACAACAAACCTGAATAGTCACTTGATGGAGAATGTATGCAAACAGTTCAAAATAACGCATAGGAACTCCACTCCTTATCGGCCCAGAGCCAATGGCGCTGTTGAAACAACAAACAAACACATACAATAGATTTTGAGGAAGACAATCCAGAGTTCCAGACAGTGGAATGAACGGTTACTTTTTACTTTGCTGGGATATCGCACTATAGTACGCACGTCAGTAGGCACAACCCCAGATTTGTTGGTTTACGGGACTGAGGTTGTGATACTGGCAGAGGTAGAAATTCCTTTTCTTCGGACCATTTTCGAAGCAGAGATTGAATATAGCGAATGGGTTAAGACTCGATTGGAGCAGTTGACCTTAATTGATGAAAATCGAATGGCTGCAGTCTTCCACGGGCAGTTGTACTAACAAAGGATGGCCCGTGCGTACAACAAGAAAGTACGACCCAGGAATTTTGAAGTAGGGCAATTGGTGTTAAGACGCATTCTTCCACAGCACCAGGAAGCGAAAGGAAAATTTGCTCCTAATTGGAAGGGTCCGTACATAATCAGGAAGATATTACCGAGAGGAGCAATATATCTGGGTGATATTGAAGGAAATGATCCTGAAATGGCCTTGAATGTAGACGCTATCAAAAGGTACAATATCTGAGTTTGCTTCAGTGATGTCTTTATGCGTTAAAGTGATGAAGGCTTTTATTCCCGCTGCCCAAACACTATCAACCCCTTTTTGTAAGCCCTTTGAGCCAGTTACATTTCTTTGGCTACCCTCTTTGGAATCAATAAGCACTGTATAAAGAAATAAAAAAACAAATATTTGTCTGAACTACGTTTGACTTGATTCCGAAAGGATACGTAGGCAACCTCTAAGTGGGGTTCAGTCACACCAAAACATAAATCCAATTTTCCCCAAAAGTGAAATTGGGGCAGATGTTGGGATCGGTTCGACCACGAACCCAACAAATGATTCCAAAGTTGTAATTTTGTCCAAAATTATTTTTACCCAAAGCCGAGTACAAGTCCTTCAGATCAATGGCCAAAATCATGGAAACTACGAAATATCATTGTTGAAAGCCAATGCACTCTAGTTACAGATAAATAAATGAGGTAGTCTTATTAGTGAAAACCTTCGGGCACCATAAGGCGAAGGGAGTAGAGAATATAAAATGAGAGAGTCCATTGGTGAAAACTCGCAAAGAGCACTATCGGGCGATGGTGAGAAGAGAAACGAGAGAGGTCGACTAGCGAAAACCCGCAAAGGGTGATATCGACCGAAAAGAGGATTTCACCAATAAAGGTCCTGGCAGAGTTCCCTGGTGTGGAAACATAGATTTGTTTGGTTCGTGAGAAAATGTCAGTCTTTGAGGATCGGGCGTCCAGTCCAAGAAGCATGACATGTCAGTTTGAATCCGACATGCGCCTCAGATAAGTCCTTCTTTTCCCCCCAAAAAGGACGCTTCTATTTTAGATTCATTTTCCTCTCTTTGTTTACCTCTCCTTGAAACCCTTCGGTTTAACCCTAAATTTCGAAACTTTTTACAAAGAAAAGGTGGCAGGACCGGTTTCACAGAACTCCATCTAGTAAGAGGCGGGGAAAATCGCCAGTCTCAGTGGTGTGTTGATCCAATCCCAACTGATCATGACGTTCGATTGCCTCTAGAGCGAAGGACATAGAAAAGAAAGAAAGTTAAAGGCAAATGTCTTAGAAGCAGAATAAATTGGAAACACCAAAGCCTTATGTGCGCGAATCATCATGAAATCTTGAAATTTGAATCTTATCATGTTTGAAAGAGGGTCGCCCTTAGAGCCAATCAACGACAAATACTTCTCAAACAGAGTGAGGCTGGGACCAAACAATTGGAAAGATCAAGGCCACCAAACCAACCATTGTTTCAAACTGACAATTGTTCTTTGTTTGGAAAGTTAAAACAGGTGCCATCAAAGCAATCATGTGAGAAGCAGATGCAGCCCAAAGGAGAGAAAACACGCAAGTGCTGAAGTAGCTTTGTTGCAAATAATCAATACAAAAGGGGAGTTTCCTCCAAGTTCTTTCCCGTTTTGTATATATAAAAAAACGACAACAAAAGAAGAAAATCCCAAAAGATGGTAGCTTAGAATTCCCGACACCAACCCCAATGTTTCTTTTAGCCGACATTAGGGCTCTAATCCCTAAGTTGCACCTCTTAGAGATAGGGCCTCCATTCCCTAGTCGTCTTTTCCAACACTAGGGCTCCAATCCCCGAGTTGCGCATTTTAGACATAGGGCCTACATTCCCTAGTTGCCTTTGCCAACATAAAGGCTCCAAACCCTGAGTTGCGCCTTTTAGACATAGGCCTCCATTCCCTAGTTGCCTTTGCCAACATTAGGGCTCCAATCCCTGAGTTGCACCTTTTGGACAATGGGCCTCCATTTTCTAGTCGCCTTTGCCAACATTAGGGCTCCAATCCCTAAGTTACGCCTTTTAGACATAGGGCCTCCATTCCCTAGACGCCTTTTCCAACATTATGGCTCGAATCCCTAAGTTGCGCCTCTTAGACATAGGGCCTCCAATCCCTAGTCGCCTTTGCCAATATTAGGGCTCCAATCCCTGAGTTGCGCATTTTAGACATAGGACCTCCATTCCTTAGTCGCATTTGCCAATAATAGGGCTCCAATCCCCGAGTTGCACCTTTTAGACATAGGGCCTCCATTCCCTAGTCGCCTTTGCCAACATTAGGGCTCCAATCCCTGATTTGCGCTTTTTAGACATAGAGCCTCCATTCCCTAGTCGTCTTTGCTAACATTAGTGCTCCAATCCCTGAGTTGCGTTTTTTAAACGTAGGGCCTCCATTCCCTAGTCCCCTTTGCCAACATTAGGGCTCCAATCCCTGAGTTACGCTTTTTAGAAATAACGGCCTCCAATCCCTAGTCGCCTTTGCCAACATTAGGGCTCCAATCCCTGAGTTGCGCCTTTTAGACATAGGGCCTCCTTTCCCTAGTCGCCTTTGCCAACATTAGCGTTTCAATCCATAAGTTGCGCCTTTTAGTCGTAGGGCCTCCATTTCCTAGTCGCCTTTGCCAACATTAGGGCTCCAATCCCTGAGTTGCACTTTTTAAACTTGGGGTCTCCAATCCGTTCATTAATTCCGCATATTTTAATCACTAATAACTCACGAAATATTCCTAGTGAAACTGGGGCAAAAAAATTTCATTCGTTTGTTTGTTTTGTTGTCTGATCCTGTTTGACCTCGATACACGAGGATCAATATGACCAATGAGGTGAATCTCAATCTAGAATAAAAAAAATGAAAAGAATAAAAAGAAGATGAGATTAGATACTGTAACAAACATAGGGCAGATTGCTCAGAATCTGATTGAAGTCACGAGCTCCACCAATTTCATGGAACTCAATGTTGCAGAAATAAACAAGGAGCTACAACTTACGAGCATCAAGATTCAGATCAGAGTCTACAAGCAAGATCAGCTAAGACTCAAGATCAAGTTTAGAAAGAATTACAGATAGGAATATTGTAACTCATAGTTGATAGGCGTATCTAGCTTAGCTTTAATTTTCCTTTTGATGTAATAAGGAGGTCAGTAAGCAGTAGCAGCAGCAGAAACAGTAAAACCACAACTACCGGTAGTCCCAGCTACCAAAAGTTCCCGAACTACATAAACCTGATTTCCTTTTAGCCTAGGATATGTAGAAAACCTCTGAAGCGAAGGTTTGGTTAAATCTTTTTCAAAAATACTTCACACTGAGTACTCGGACGGGCAAAAATCGCTCGTATCCACTCACTTTATCATTTCCCGAAAACCCTTCGTGTTTTCGAACAAAGAGGAGCAGCTGTGAGCACGTGATTTTTGCTTTCATAACAATTACTCCAAAAGAAATTTAAAAAATAAGACAAATTTTTTTTGTATATAATTTTTGAAAAAATTTGCGTGGCATTATTTGTAGTTTTGTCTATTGAATCTTTTTTTTTTCTTAATTAAAGAGACAAAAAAAATATGCCTGGCATGTAAATTTAGAATTTTATTCTACAATTAGGAATTAATTAAATTGTATTTGGTTTTAAAAGAATGAAAATCACAAAAAATATTATTTTTTGGCAATTTTGTCATTTTTTATTGTTTAACGGTGTGATTTTATTTAATTAATATTTTATGTTGTGTGTTTAATTATTTTTTTGGGTCAATTAATGTCTTTTGATATAATTGTGGTTTTATATTTTGTTTTAAGATTTTTATAAATTAGGAATTTAAAGAAAAAATAACAATAAAAAAGAAGAAGAAGGGAAAGAGGCCAAAAATAGAAAGAACTCGGACTTGGACAAATTTTAAAACAAATTCCAGGCCCAAAACACTTTGGCCTACCCAGTCCAAGAGACCATGAGCCTGGACTAGTTGAAATAGCATAGAATAAGGGCGAAACTACGTCGTTCCAATGGCAAAAGATCTCGGCCATTTAGTCCAAAACCATCCAACGATCCTTGTTCCCTCTCCAAACCCGCCTCACCGACACGACCCACTACCCATTTCCTTCAACGACCCCCACTTAACCAAAACGACCCCGTATTGGCCAGTCCCATTGATCCTAGCTGTCGATCACTTTTGATCACACAGCCAAAATTTCCCATCCATGCCCTATATAAACCCATTTCCTTACCCCCACCCCTTATCTGAGTACCCTCCTTCCTTCGTCTCTCAAAGACGAAACCCAAACACCCCTTCATAACCCTAGCCTCCACACCTCCCCTCGCCTGAAAACCCGATGGCAACCACCCCAAATCCGACCAAACCAACACCACAGAACCTCCTTCACTCCCTGAACCCAAATCTCCTACTCCCTGACCTTGAATCAAACTGCACATTCTCGAATCTTCATTTGAAGATTCCAGCCCAGACTAAACTTATACCAAACCCCCCCCCCCCCAAATTGAAACCAAGCAATACCCTAACATCCCTCGTAACCAAACCATCACTGGTTTGGTTCAAATCAAATCGAACCGCTCAAACCCCAAATCCGAGCCCAATAACCTTAAAAGAAATTCAAGCCTGGGTTTTATGCGAATTGAAGAATTTTGGGGTTCAATGGAGTTTGGTCGATGTGTTCTCAGTTGAGAGCACTCGATTAAGGTCCGTTTGACCTCAAAAGTTCGAAGTTCAAAATTGGCCCAAGTCTGTTGATTTTTAATTTTTCTTCTGAGGTATTCCTTCTTCTTTTCTTCCATTTTTATTGATTAGTATACGTTATTAGTTTAGTTTTCATTATTTTTTATCTTTTTCGATTTTTATCAACTGTTCACTTCTTCTTCGAATTGAAGACCTTTTATTCAGTGGACTTCCTTCTGTTTGTTTGATAGTTGTGTCTGTTATAGAACCCGAATACGACTCGATTAATATCGTCGAGTCATTAGTTTCATAATATCTTGTTTTGTCCAAATTGCTATGAACCACACTGTTTTCGTGTTGGTTATTGGTTATCGATTATGTGTGCTGTAATTGATTAGATAAATATCATTGATTAGTTGTATAGGCTCGATTGTTAGATTATGTTGACAGTAGTATTATTGATACTGTTAATTTGTGTCCGAATCTTGGTTTGAATTAAAATCTGAATTGGTTATATTTAGGAGATTGAATTGGTTATAGCTGTAATTCTAATAGAAATTTCAGAGTTTAGTTAAGTGGATTGAAATTTGAGGTAATATTCATTTTTAAATGGCTTTAAACAAGCTGTAAGGAGGGTTCGGTTTTGGCTATATAAGAGCTAGTTTCAGAATAGTTTAGCGAGTTTTTTTTGGAGAAAGTCTTAAAAATCAGAAAAATTGAGAGAAGTTTTATCACTCTGAAATATTTCAAAAGAAAAAGAATCACTGCTTTCATTACCTCCTCTGTTAAGCTTGTTGTTAACTTCTACTGATTTTTGTTCATATACCTCTTTTAAACCAAATTATAGCTTGAACTAGGAATTTTGTTCATGTGTTTAAAGAACCCCAGTACCCTTTAAGAATTTCAGATTGAGTCCGAGGTCGTTTGTTGTCTGATACTATTTTCTTCTGTTGAAATCACCTGGGCTCGAGCTATTCTGGAATTGCTGTGCTGTGTGTGCTGCTGCTGCTGCCATCACTGACTTTTGTTCTCCTTCTTTATTTCCAAATACAGGTACCCATTTCTATACTGGTACATTTGCATCTAAAAACTTGAAGCATAAATGAAATGAAGTCTTGAAGTTTAGAATTTATTTAGTTGTAGTTTTGCATATTAAGTTGTATATGTGTAGTCATTAGTCTTTATTAGAATCATGTGATGTAGCTTGTCACGTATAAATAAGTACTTGATTCACAGTACTTTAGCTTGAA
Source organism: Nicotiana benthamiana (assembly GCA_034376525.1). NCBI lineage: Eukaryota > Viridiplantae > Streptophyta > Magnoliopsida > Solanales > Solanaceae > Nicotiana > Nicotiana benthamiana. The sequence goes on along the minus strand of CM067331.1, from coordinate 4,898,545 downwards.
AATTCCTTCCCATGTATGCTTTAGGAAAGGACTAATGATGTAGTAGTAATACTCTAATTATTTTTAGTTTCACAAACATGATCTGAATACGTATAAGGCTTAGTTATAATGAGTTTGAAGCATGTAAATAACTTAAGTAATTTCTTCTTTTATTATTAGACGTAACGAAATAGAAAATATAGTCTCTTTAGGATATGCTTTTAAAATAACAAAGAGGCATGCCTCGCCAAAATAAATTACAAATTGCGGGGCCCTCAATTGATGTTAATAATTTCTTAGATTTCGAGATAGGCCGCATAGTGAATTTCACGACTTTTCTCTAAATAATAACGCGTTAGTATCTTTAGGACGCGCCTTAATAAATATTACCTCCCTAAACTTGGGTATATATTTATGTGACCCAAATCCAAATCCCAACGAAGTCGAAATGTGTTTAAAAACCATGGATGCATTGATTGCGACATTATTCGAGGCACGTTTGCACGACGTTGCAATTCTATTAAAAATAATAATAATAGCGGTTCAAAATTAATAAAATCACATAAGTTATAAAATGTATTAAAATAAGATATTTAGTCATTACAACAATTTAAGCAACCGTGCTAGAACCACGGGATTCAGGGGTGCCTAACACCTTCCCTCGGGTCAACAGAATTTCTTACTTAGAATTTCTGGTTCGCAGACTTCATTTGAAAAGCCGAATATTTTCCTCGAATTTAAATTCAAGATAAATCGGTGCCTTGGGACACCAAAAGACAAATCTTTCCCAAGTGGTGGCTCTGAATTAAATAAACAATCTCATTTCGAATATTATCACTTAAATTGAATAAACTCCTTTGTGCATTTTATCCTTCTGGGTAAGGCGGGCAAAAAGGAGGTATGACAGGTATCACAATAACTAACAAGAATCTAAAGACACTTTAGCAAAAGTAAATTAGCTTAAGGAGTTAAATATACTCTGGCATGGCACTAAATTATCAAATAACAAAATATACTCTGAGAAAAGTTAAATTACTTCAACAACTAAGTACAATTTAGCAAGGACATAAACACATGCTAACTTGTATTTAATAAATGAAATATGAATGTCAATCCAAACCTAGGTTCACATACCTTTTTCCTCAAATAAATATGAATATTTCTTCCTCATATCTTCCTCGGCGTCCCACGTAGCCTCTTTTGAATCATGATTATTCCACAAAACTTTAATCGATGCTATATCTATTGTTCTCAATTTTCTTGCTTGCCTATCGAGAATTTCTCTAGGTACCTCTTCATAAGTCAAGCCTTCTTCAATTGCTATGGTATCGGCAGGTATTATAAGCGACTCGTCATGAGTGTACTTTCTAATAATAGACACATTAAAGATAGGATGAACAGAGGACAAATCAACGGGTTGCGCTAGCTTATAAGCCACATTTTCTTTCTTTTCTAGAATTTCATGAGGTCCGATAAATCTAGGTCTAAGTTTCCCTTTCTTACCAAATCTCATAACTCCTTTCATTGGTGAAGCTTTCAAAAACTTCTTATCACCATCCATGAACTCTAACTCATGATGCCTCTTGTCAGAATAAGATTTTTGACGACTCTGAGCCGCTTCAAGTCTTTCTTTAATTAGCTGAACTTTCTCCAAGGCCTCACAAATAAACTCTGCACAAATCAACGGCATCTTTGTTGATTCAAACCAACCCACTAGAGACCTACATCTTCGCTCATAACACACGCACGTAGCATATCTTCGAGAGTCTGAATGGTTCTTTTTGCCTGACCATCGGTCAGTGGATGAAAAGCCATGCTCAAATTTTAAGCCTTGAAACTTGTGTGACTTTACGTTCTTCCTCGCTTAACAACGTTCGTCCTCAAACTTTGCGTCATAGATATCGTTGAGTCTATGATTGCTTTAGGTCTATTCCATTTTCACATTTCTCTAAGGACCCCAAAATTTGACTAACTTGTTAAATTATTAAAAATTTCGACAGAATTTCTACTGCTTCTTCTATTAAGTCAAATTTTCACCCTTTTATAACTACGCAATAAGGACAGTTGAACGTTTAACTACTCAATCTAGAAGAACAACATGATACTTCCACTATACAATATCATATGTCATCATCTCCCCAGTTTGAACATATATGTACCTAGCTACATTTCATCACTCAAAAGAATAAATAAATTACATACATGTGGAATGAAACCAAAAAGGAGTATTTCTCCATAGTTTGTTTAGGTTCCTTTAGTCGAATGATTTCTCTATAATACCTTTACTGAAACAATATTTTTTATTTGTAGTGTCTGAACGTGTCTATCAAGTATAGCAACTCGAACCTCTTCATAGGATAGTGTCTCATCAATTCGTACATTTTGAAAAGGAACTACATGACTTGAGTCGTGCACATACTTCCTCAACATGGAGATATAGAAGACCGGACGTACGAAAGGCAACTCTGAGAGCGGGAAAGTTATGTTACTTCCTCATATCTCTAATAATTTCATATGGCCCAACAAACCTCTCTCAAGCTAGATTTTCCTTTATTCATATGTTTCCCAACACCCTTTTCTTGGAGATAATTTTAAAAACACAAGGTTTCTTGCTCTAGAATCATGTTTTCGATGCCTTTTTATTTGCATAAGACTGTTGACAATTTGAACCGCACACTTTAATCCATCCTTTGATTAACTTCATTTCTTCTCTTTTTCTTAAATGGGTAAAATCATTATATATGTTTTTAATCGATGAATAGAATAGTCAGCTTCATAAAACGAAGCTTATCTTGGATCAACAAAACTTCTCTTGCAAGATTACCAATTTTTTTCTTTTCCTTTCTTAATCTCCATAAGCTTGGTTAAACTAGAAAAGTGAGGCTACTCTAACTTTCTGTAGTTACCTTTTGGATTAACAAGTTATTGTGAGGGTGTGAATCCAATTGAGCTTTAGAGTTCCCTTTAAGTTATTGGAAGTTGCTTGTATTAAAGAGCTAGTAGGAAATACTCATCTAAAGCAAAATTGCTTGTCTTTTAATATTCTTTTACACTCTACTAGTGCGTGCAAGAAACATATATCCTCTGCTTCTTTCTACGTTATCACTCAAGAACTATTAACACTTAACTTAATTACTTGAAATAGAATAGGACCAATTTATACTAACTTTTTATTCTGGTACCAAGATAACCATACAACAATATCTCATAAGGAAGAGGATATATCACCTCTTATATCTCATCAGAGGAAGAAACGACCCTCGGCTATTTAGATCTCAACCTCCTTCCTACGTTTTCATCTTTAAATCCAACTTAACTCGCCAAACTATGACATTTAACCACCTCAGTACAAAGATCCAATAAGATCATACTACCCACATGTATAAACATCCAAATCTCTTTCGCTAGTTGCTGGCTATTCAGTTATAAAGATGCATTTCAACTCAATCTTTCCACTAAAAAGTCATCGCATAATATATTCCATAAATATTTCAGACTGTAAGTTAAAAATCCAAGCCGTACAAAATCAATAGCCATCGTGTAAACAACAAGACGACTCCCAAGTGCTGGTCATGATACTATGCATCGGTTATTAATCTTCTTACCGTAGACATATATTCACTTGTTCCATCCGCTTCTTATCTATATATTTTTCCATGGCTCTCCAATGCATATCCTCTTAAATTAATGCTTGAATAGACATGAGAGAATGAGGCTTATTCGGAAAACATCCATATCTTTGCACGGATCTATAAAGATAGGTGGAATAAACCATCTTTCATTTAATGCACACTTTCTCAGATAATATATACTTAATGATCATTTGGAGATATTCATCTCGAAGTCAAATTATTTTCATGCAGGCCTCTCGCCATTTGTACCCCATTAAATGTCCTAAAGTTCATTACATCTTGGATATTTTTCAAACATGAGGCATGAGCTGGGAAGAACTTTTCTAATACATATCTTATGATTGTGGGCCTTCAAAAGACTACTTTTCTAATTATACATGGACTCCTTAGGCCTGGACAACCATGATTTTTTTTTTCATACTTCACTGTAATGGACTAAGAAGACAATCTTTTGTGATCTCACCTTGAGGGCTTACTTTATCATGTCATCGACAGGTTGTAGTATTATGCAAGGCATCATCTTTGCATCATATAGTGAACTATAGATTAATTCTATTTTGGACATGAGTGACTCAATCGAATTGTATAAAAATTCTAGTGGTTGTGACTACGACTTGGTGGATCTGACCAAGTATGTTCAATCCCTCCTAAATCTTAAGATTGCACCATCTGGTATGCCCCCCCCTACCTTTTTTTACCTCCTCACAACTGATCATACTCATAATTGTGTCTGTTACTGTTCCAATCATAACTTATTTCTATAAGTCGTAAGGTGCCCATTGCACATTTGCTATTTTGCATATCCTTGACCAATTGAACCTTATTCATTCTTGGGGTTCCAAAGTAGAAACTTGAGATGCGAACCTTCCTAGTTGGCCCTTAACCTTTTCATTTCTGGTCTATCTTATTTGATCCATTCCATGGTACCGTCATAGTGACTATCATGGCATTGCAAATAACACTTAACTTTCACTTTTATCAACTCCTCCCTGGTACAATTCTTAATTTCAATATTTGATTATGTCATCAACTCATATTCCTCTACAACTTGCCCTTGTCAGTTAACTGAAAATATAAGGATTTTGATAACCTCCTTCTTGTCCGCATGTCTTTCATGTAGTTCTCATTTTGAGGTATAGTGGATATCTCTTTTACTTGGTTGTTCCTCAAGAAACTGAGGTTATTACTCGTGTATTGAAACTTGCACTCTGTAATCACATCGAGTATATCGTTGATTTATTAGATTAGCAAGAGTGAAATAAATTGTCACATTAAGCTTTAACGCACGATCTAAGATTCAAAGAAAGGAAACTTTCCTAATATGTCATGTAACCTCCCAGATATAAGTACGATGCACAACATACCCATAAATGAGACTCTACTAGACGCGGCTTCATAGATCCTTAGGACTCCACAAACCTGAGGCTCTGATACAAGATTTGTCATGACCCATTTTTTTAGCAAGCCGAGACCGGCACTCGATCACTAAACATGACCGAGCGAACCATCTCTACTTATCAAATCTGTTATAACTCCAAACTTTATATGCAGCAAGGAAATATTCTTACCAAATTCCTTTGATTAATTTAAGCAGTTAAATAAATAAACTCCAAAACTTTATTCACAGTAACCAATGAAATACTGCTTAGTTATTATCAAAAACATCTGAATTTTTACCCAACAACTATATCTATGAAGCCTCTACTGTTAATATGATACACTGCTTAGGACATGAAATTTTCTGGTCAGTTCTCTAAGTAACAAAGAAATAACTAAATAAAGATGACTCTAAGAAATACTCCACGAACAAAAGCAGAGCTCAACAATATCACTGAAAGAGAAAGAAGTCCTAACTCGTAGCCTGCTCGCCTGTAAATTCGATTCCTATGTCGTACTGCAGACCAGCGTAGGTTCCCAAAAGGGAACGTTAGTACCATCTATTATACTCAGTTAATCTCAACAACAGGGGACAAAACTTTAATAACATATACATTATGAGCAAAAGTTATAAATGCATGTAAACCATAAAGCTTACAAGAATAATTGTAAATAATTGCATATTAGCAGTTTATGAATATTCTTAAGGAAATTATTTTTACTCTTTCTTTATTATAAAAAATACTTCACTTTATACTTTGGGAGTTAAAACTATCCTGACTTAATTCTTTCTCAGTCACCGTGTGATCGGCACAGGTTCGATCCCAACCTGATCGAATAGGCCCAATCCACAAGGTGCCACTCGCTTCATAATTCTCAGAGCTCATGTCCATACCTTAGCATGGCTAAGTAAATTCTCAGCAGCGAGTCCCTCGGCCTGGACGATGACCCCTTCTCAGAATAAAGGATACTCCCAAAAATCTATTCTTTCTGAAACTTCTTCTTGTGACTTTTCAAGTCTAAATCTTTTCTTATAGAACATCATGTACATGCTCACATTGGTGTCTTTAAATGTAATGCATGGCATAAGAATAAAATATTCTAAAGATTCTTTCTTCTTCATAAATTTTCAACATGAAAATAGCATATAAGAATAACAAAAAAATCTAAATATTTAAGCATGTATATCATAGTAGATCATCTAAACTTTTGGTAGAGCAATTCTAAATTAATGGGTACTCACTCGATCTAGTTAAAAAAAGATAAACTCTTTTAAGCAATTCATCAAACACCTTGTATGCGTGTTTTTGTGAGTTAAACCACTTTAGTAAAGGGTTATATAATCAACTCACCTCAAAACTTCTCGAGCTAATACGTAGGCCCCGGTCCAATTGACAGAAGTCAAACAATCGCTTCTACAACAATCAAAGCATTCTAATCAATTTTTAAAGTACTGCACTTAAAATATGAAATTTATTATTGATACGGAGGAAGAAAGGAATTAACTATTTCATTTTTACCTATTACCACTATAGGATAATTGACAATAAGGAAATTTACTCACCGGAGTTCAAGAATTTTGGTGTTTGTATAGAACCCTAGAATTTTCTTTTTTTTTGTTTGTTGCAGTTTGCTGCATTGCTACATAACAGAACGTTGTTTTGTTCGTTGTTACCTCCAATGTTATCTTTTTAGGCCTTAAGCCCTTTTTTTTAAATTTCCAACAGCCCTTTATGGGGTTAGTAATGTCGCTCCCATTTTTCTCTTGTTATTTGTTCTTTCTTCTTAATTTATAATTAATGATACCCACTTTTAATAATTAGAAATACTAAAGTATTAACATTTTTGTAATTATATATCCAACTATTTATATAAATAGGGATGTAACTCAAAAATCAATCACAAGGGTTTTAATCCATAAAGAAGACAAACAAAACGTTAAATTCTATATTGAACAATCCTTGAAATTTATATAAATTAGAGGGGTGCTACAACAGAAGTCTTTCTTTATATTTTTATTTGCTGTCTATCCTAATTCATACAATAGGATAATGTATTATTCTTTTGTGTATATTTTACTAGTCGCCCGTAGCTTGTGACACTAGGTTCTAACACACACATTAGCTTATATTTATTTCGAGGTTGTATAACCATTTGAAACTTTATTTAACACTTCTGGCATTAAATTTTATATTTGAAAACCTGTTGTACTTAGTTTTGGTAAATTAGAATGAGAACTCAATTATATTTCTGCGTCGGCTGGCCTAATAATATTGTTGGGCGCCTCATAACCTTTTATGGAAAATGGGTTGTGACAACATGGTATCAGAGCATTAGATTCACGTAGGTCTCACAAGTTATGGGCAACTCTAATAGAGTATTGTAGATTGGTACGGAGACATCTGTATTTATCTTCGAGAGGCTATGGGGTATTAGGAAAGGCTACTCTTTATTCATTTCCATCATGCAATTGTCAGTGTACTGAATTTTCATCTTCTATTCTCTCACAGATGGTGAGGACTCATATGGCTCACGTTTCGGACCCAGGAGGAGCTGCTCCCCCCATTGCTAGAAGTCGAGGTAGAGGCCGGGGGAGGGCACCAGCCTATGGTAGAGGACGAGGGCATCCCAAAGCTGTTCCAAATGCACCACCAGTAGATCATGCGAGGAATCAAATAATTGAGGAGCATGGCGAGATGCCCGCAGCTGTGCCTACTCCGGTGGACTTTATGATAGAACCGGGATTCCAGGAGGTCATGGGCCGCATGCTACGATTCATGGGCACAATAAAATCGGGCTGGTTTATTTCCAGGGGACCCAGCTGCTTCACAAGCGGGACGGGGAGCCCAGACCCGTACTGCCCAGGCTCCAGGTCATGCAACTGAAGTATATCACACTCCAGGTACACTACTCGCAGATGGGGTTCAGCCAGTTTCTGTAGTGGCGCCCCAGCCCAGGCCAGCAGTGGATGGTAATCCACAAAAGTTACTAGACAGATGGACTAGACTCCACCCTCCAGTCTTCAGGGGGGAGCGTCATGAGGATGCCCATGAATTCATCGACAAGTGAAGGGACAGACTGCACAACATGAGGATATTGGAGTCGCATGGAGTCGACTTCACTACTTTTCAGCTTGAGGGCAGAGCCCGTACATGGTGGCAGTCCTATGCACATAGCATGCCAGCAGATTCTCCTCCCCTCACATGGGGTCAGTTCACTCAATTATTCCTTGATAAGTACATTCCACCCTCTGAGAGGGAAGATCTGTGTCATAAGTTTGAGTATCTAGAGCAGGGTCAAATGTTAGTGACCGATTATTAGGCAAGGTTCTCGGAGGTGTCTCTCCATGCACTCATGATACTTTCCACAGAGGCAGATAGAGAATAGAGGTTTGTTGTTGGGTTGCACCCCACTATACGATCTGCTATGGCCCGAGAGGTAGAGATGGGCACAGGGTACCAGCTAGTGATTAAGATCGCTCGCATGATTGAGGGCTACCATCTGAGAGGTAGAGAGCAGATGCATCGGGATAATAGGGCCAGATTCTCTTGAGAGATTAGAGGTGCCCCAGCTAGTGGTAGAGGTCAGTTCAAGAGGGGTCAGCCTAGCAGGCCGCCATACTCAGCCCCACTACCCCCTCCCCGTGGTGCCCCGGCAAGGCCTTATTTCAGTGCGGTGCCGGAGAGTTCATGCCACCCATCAGACATTAAGGGCCTTTCCAGCGGGTATTGTGGTTATTAGAGTTCTTCCAGTGCTCACTCCAACACCATACCAGAGAGTTTGTATCACTCACTAGCCATCCAAGGGTCTCCTAGTGGATATTTAGGTCAGCAGACTCAGACTTTAGGGCGTCAAGCTATGGTGCCGAGAGGGTGTTACGAGTATGGAGATCCAGGTCATATGAAAAGGACTTGTCCCATACCTCGGGGCAAGGAAGTGCAGCAGGGTTAGCAGTCCATGGTTCCAGCACCAGCTATCCAGCCATCTAGAGGTGGAGGGCATACTGGTAGAGGTCGTCCCAAGGGTTGAGGCCAGACGGGGAGAGGTCAGCCAGCTACTACTCAGTCAGGTGGAGGCTAGACAACTGGTTCTCCGGCTAGATTTTATGCTTTTCCAGACATGCCAAATACATTGGCCTTAGATGTCGTCATCACAGGTATTATTTCAGTCAACGGTAGGGTTGCATCGGTATTATTCGATTCAGGGTCTACTTATTCATATGTATCATCTCTGTTTGATCATTTCCTTGTTGTTTCTCCTAAGCCTTTGGGTTTTCCTTTTCATGTGTCCACTGTTGTGGGTGATTCTCTGGTTGTGGATCGGATCTATTGGTCTTGTGTGGTTACTTTCTGTGTTACGAGACTAGAGCGGATCTTCTACACCTCGATATGATTAATCTTGAGGTCATCCTGAGCATGGATTGGTTATCTCCATTCTTGATTGCCATTCCAAGACTATTTCACTAGCGATGCTAGTCAGGTGGAGGCCAGACAGCCGGTGCTCCGGCTAGATTTTATGCTTTTCCAGACATGCCAGATGCATTGGCCTCAGATGCCGTCATCACAGGTATTATTTCAGTAAGCGGTAGGCATGCATCGGTATTATTCGATCCAGGGTATACTTATTCATATGTATTGTCTTTGTTTGATCGTTTCCTCGTCGTTTCTCGTGAGCCTTTGGGTGTTCCTGTTCATGTGTCCACTCCTATAGGTGATTCTATGGTTGTGGATCGGATTTACTAGTCTTGTGTGATTACTTTCTGTGGTTACGAGACTAGAGTGGATGTTTTGTTTTTTGATATGATTGTTTTTGAGGTCATCCTGGGCATGGATTGGCTATCTCCGTATCACGCCATCCTTGATTGCCATGACAAGACTATTTCACTAGCAATGCCAGATTGCCGAGATTGGAGTGGAAGGGTTCCACAGTTGACACGCCTAGCAGGGTTACTTCTTTCATGAAGGCTCATCGCATGGTTGAAAATGGGTGTTTGGCTTATTTAGCGTATGTTCAGGATACCACTGCAGAGTCTCCAACAATTGATTCAGTGCCTGTATTCCGAGAGTTCATTGATGTTTTTCCTTCTGATCTTCCTGGCATGCCTCTAGATCATGATATAAATTTCTATATTGATTTGGCTCCAGGCACTCAGCCTATATCTATCCCACCATACCATATGGCCCCTAAGGAGCTGAAGGAGCAGTAGGAGGAGTTGTTAGCAAAAGGATTTGTTTGGCTCAGTGTATCACCATAGGGTGCACCAGTGTTATTTATGAAGAAGAAAGATGGGACTATGCAAATGTGCATTGATTATCGCCAGTTGAACAAAGTCACCATTAAGAATAAGTATCCATTGCCTCGTAATGATGATTTGTTTGACCAGCTGCAGTGTGCTAGGTTTCTCTAAGATTGCTTGAGGTCAGGGTATCATCAACTAAAGATTCGGGATTCAGATGTTCCGAAGACTGCATTCAGGACTAGATATGGCCACTATGAGTTATGATGATGTCATTTGGCTTAACTAATGCTCCGGTGGCATTTATGGACTTGATGAACAGGGTGTTCAAGCGTTATATTGATTCTTTTTTTATCGTCTTCATTGATGACATCTTGATATACTCACGTAGCATGGGGGAGCACGAGCAACATTTGAGAGTAGTGCTTCAGACCTTGCAAGAGCAAAAGCTTTATGCCAAGTTCTCCAAGTGTGAGTTTTGGCTAGAGTCAGTGGCATTCTTGGGGCATGTAGTGTCACGAGAAGGTATTAAGGTGGATCCCAAGAAGATTGAGGCAGTTCAGAGTTGGCCACGTCCTACTTCAGTGACCGAGATATGGAGTTTCCTAGGGTTAGCAGGTTACTACCGGCAATTTATGTAGGGCTTTTCATCAATTGCATCACCTCTGACCAAATTGACCCAAAAGGGTGCTCCATTCCCTTGGTCCGATGATTGTGAGGAGAGCTTCCAAAAGCTCAAGACGGCTTTGACAACGGCACCAATTCTTGTATTGCCTTCCGATTCAGGGATGCATACGGTATATTGCAACGCTTCCCATATTGGCTTGGGATGTGTATTGATGTAGGGGGATGAGTTATTGCCTATGTTTCATGTCAGCTGAAGGTTCATGAGATGAATTACCATGTGCACGATCTAGAGTTGGCGGCAATTATGCATGCCTTTAAGATATGGAGGCATTATTTTTTTGGGGTGCCATGTGAGGTTTACACCGACCATCGCAGCTTGCAGCATTTGTTCAAGAAGAGGGATCTTAATTTGAGGCAGTGCATGTGGCTTGAGTTAATAAAGGATTATGACATTACCATTCTTTATCATCCCGGTAAGGTGAATGTGGTCGCAGATGCCTTGAGCAGAAAGGCGGGGAGTATGGATAGCTTGGAATTCATTCATGATGAGAGGAGACCATTAGCTTTAGACATCCAGTTCTTGGCTACCAGACTAGCGAGATTGGACATTACGGAGCCCAGCCGAGTTCTAGCATGTGTGTTTGCTCAGTCTTTGTTATTGGAGCAGATTAAGGCCCGACAGTTTGATGATCCACATTTGGCGGTTCTCAGGGAGACGGTACTTTAGGGAGGTGTCAAAGAGATTTCTATTGGCGATGATGGTGTGTTGCGGCTTCAGAGTCGTGTATGTGTTCCTAATGTTGATGGTTTGAGAGAGAGGATTTTAGAGGAGGCCCACAGTTCGAGGTACTACATTCACCCGGGTTCCACGATAATGTATCGTGACTTGAGGCAGCATTACTGGTGGCGGAGGATGAAGAAGTACATCGTGGAGTATGTAGCTAGATATTTGAATTTCAAGCAGGTCAAGTATAAGCACCAGAGGCCAGGTGGCCTACTTCAGCATATGCCCATTTTGGAATAGAAGTGGGAGCGCATCACCATGGATTTCGTGATTGGGTTGTCGCGGATCTTGCTGGAGGTTGATTCACTATGGGTTATTATGGATAGATTGACCAAGTTGGCCCACTTCATTCCAGTGGAGACTACTTATATAGTGGATAGATATGCTCAGATTTACATTCGGGAGATAGTTAGGTTGCATGGTGTGCTGGTTTCCATCATATCAGACAGAGGCCCTCAGTTCACTTCCCATTTCTGGAGAGTTGTTCAGAGTGAGTTGGGGACCCGCATAGAGCTTAGCACGTCATTCCATCCTCAGACCGACGGGCAGTTGGAGCAGACAGTTCAGATTTAAGAGGATATGCTTAGAGCATGTGTGATTCACTTTGGAGGGCAGTGGGATTAGTTCTTGCCCTTACAGAGTTTGCATACAATAACAGCTACTAGTCCAGCATAGATATGGCCCCATATGAGGCATTGTATGGTCGGCGTTGTCGTTCTCCTATCGGGTGGTTTGAGCCTGGTGAGGCTAAGTTACTTGGTACAGATTTTGTATAGGATGCCTTGGATAAGGTAAAGTTGATTTAGGAGAGGTTCTGCACAACTCAGTCTAGACAAAAGAGTTACGCAGATCAGATGGCGTGTGATGTATCATTCATGATTGGCGAGAAGGTTCTCTTGAAAGTCTCGCCAATGAATGGCATTATGAGGTTTGGGAAGAAAGGAAAGCTAAGCCCAAGGTTTATTTTTTCCCTATGAGGTGTTTAGGAGAGTTGGAGAGGTTGCCTATTTTCTTGCTTTACCTCCCAGTTTATCGGGAGTTCATCTAGCTTTCCCTGTATCGATGCTTTGGAAGTATCATGCCGACCAATTACATGTGTTGGACTTCAGTACCGTTCAGCTAGATGAGAGCTTGGGCTACGAGGAGGAGCTAGTTGCCATTATTGATAGACAGGATTGCCAGTTGAGTGAGGTCAAGGAGGATTTCTGCAGTGAGGGTGCAGTGGAGGGGCCAACAGGTTGAGGAGGTGACCTGTGAGTCCGAGGAGGACATGCGGAGAATAAAATCCCCACTTATTCAGCAGTGCGGGTACTTTTTTATGTCCATTCGAGGATGAATGTTTGTTTAAGAGATGAAGAATGTAATGACCCGACTGGTCGTTTTACTGATTAGAACCCTGTTCCCATAAATAATAACTACCCGCACTTGCTTTAGCTAATTTATGACTTTGGGGGGCGATTGGTTCGGAAGTTGGAAGAGTTTTGAGTAAGAAAATATCCATTTGCTTCTTTAAGATTTCCTTAAAAGGCTAAGTTTGACTTACGTCAACTTTCTTGAAAAATGGATCCGGATTCATGATTTGACGGTCATGAAGGGTCCGTGAGAATATGTGGGACCTGGCGTATGCTCAGAATCAAATTCCAAGGTCCCTAGCCCGATTAATAAATTTTTCTGTGAAATTATTAAATTGAAGTTTTAAAGAATTAAATAAACTAAGTATTCATTGATTTCCTAGGTATCAGGCTCGAATTCTGGTTCTGATACTTGGTACATGTCAGAATTATCAGTTTAAACTTACCCGTAAAATATGGTGTCATTCTGAGTAGTTTAAGGGTGTTTTGACCCATTGGAAGAAAATTAAGAAATTGAAGTTCAATGATTTGGTTTTGGGGTTTGATTCCTCGATGTAGTATTGTTTTGAGTGTTTCAAGGGTTCGAGTAAGTGCGCCTCGTGATTTCAAACTTGTAGGTTTGTTTGGGCGGGGCTCAGGAGTCTCGAGCGTCAAATGGTTAAGGCTCGAGTGAAGTTAGAACTTAAAAAAGGACTGAAGTTTGCTGCTTCTGTCATAACTGCATCTGCGGTTCTTGGACCGCAGATGCGGTCAGGACTCTGCAGAAGCTGCCAAGGTAGCCCAAGAAACCACAGAAAGCGGCCATGGAACCGCAGAAGCGATTCCGCATATGCGGCACTTCGACCACAGAAGAGGTCCAACCATTTAATGCAAACTCAAACACTATTTCTCTCATTTTTCACTCCATACTTAGGCGATTTGGGTCCTTCCAAGAGAGGGTTTCCACATAGCTTGGTAAGTTTGGGATTGTTCGATTTTGAATTAAGACCTTGGACTCGTTCTTGGAAATTGGAAGTGCACTTTGGAGCGAGGTGAGTCTCCTTTCTAACCTTGTAAGAGGGAAATATCCCCATATGTATAATAAATAACTAAATTGCTTGTATATACAGGGCTACGTACGTACCAGGTGACGAGAGTCCGTGCGTCGCGACTATATGACAGTCCGAGTAGTCTAGGACCCAAAGCATATTATATTTAGAATATCTATAATCTTGTTGGCTGTTAAATTGCTTAGATCCTAACGAGTTGGTAACTTAAATTCTAAAATGATTTAACTTTATTTTTCTTAAATTATTTAAAGAAAATTGACTTGTACTTGGAAGAACATGTATTTCTATGTGTACCTACATCGTATGTATGATTCGCGAGCAGGGTGATTGTTTATTTACATTTTTAACTCGTCGCACGTATGATTCGCGAGTGGGATAATAGATGCATTTATGGTTCGAATTGTTCGACCCTCGGCAGTGCACATTTACTTTTCTGTTGGATCGGACCGTACGTTCCTCGGTGGTTATTTGCGCATGATTTATCTAGCTTTCTTCATGTGGTTCAAACTTCAGAATTCTTTAAATGTTTATATATGAATGAACATTCTATATGGAAGGTTAAAGGAATAATTTCTATTTCATACTTGAAAATTTTATGACTTGAGTTATACCTGCTTATCATAAATTATTCTCATTATTTCTTGACCTTATTAAGTATCAAGTCGGCCTCTCGTCTCTACTTCTTCGAGATTAGACGTGATACTTACTGGGTACATGTTATTTATATACTCATGCTACGCTTCATACTTAAATGTACAGGATCTGAGGCAGGTGGATCTAAATACTATTCTGGTGCGCATCAGTGAGCACATATGGGATGTCTACGGTGAGCTGCTTCTCCTTCAAGCCGACCCGTAGCCCTAGAAGTCTTTCTTTATATTTTTTTTTCTTTCTACCTGATTCAAACATTAGGATAGTGTAATATTCTTTTGTGTATATTCTACTAGTCGCCCGTAGCTTGTGACACCAGGTTCTGGCACACACATTAATAGATATTTATTCTGGGGATTGTATAACCATTTAACACTTTATTTATCACTTCTGGCATTAAATTTTAAATTTGAAAACTATTATACTTAGTTTTGGTAAAATTAGAATGAGAAATCAATTATATTTCCGCGTTGGCTGGCCTGAAAATGGTGACGGGCGCCCTCATGACCTGTTATAGAAAAACGGGTCGTGGCATTATATCCCACCACAATATCTTCGTAAAAAACATATATGGAGCGCTCACAGTGAAGTAGGCTGAAGTTCAACTCTAAGAAGGCTGAAGTTCGCTAGTTCCAAACAAAAACTTCAGCTCTATAGTTGAAGTTCCTCAATTTCAAAAACAAAAACTTCAGCTCTAGAGCTGAAGTTCGCCAGCTACAAAACAAAAACCTCAGCTCTAGAGATGAAGTTTGCGGGTTATAAAATAAAAACTTCAGCACACTTCAGTCTCGTCTTGTCACAACCCTATTTCACCAATCGTGAACTTGTCATGACGGCACCCAGTCTTCGCGACTAGTTAAGCCTAACACAATGCGGAAATTCAACTACCTTTACGAAGATGATAAGCAAATACTAAATAATATAAGAAAATGTATAGAGTGCCGCCGGGCACATACACTTCAACTCAAAATAATTTAACAACCTCCAAGACCAGAAAACCCATGGGCAATACAAGCTAAGAGTAAAAACATAACATACAGCTCTAATATCCAGAAATGCCTACAACAACTCAATACATTAAATGGAACTGCTAACTAAAAGGTAGAGTAGAAGGAGACTCTTCGGATCTGCGGACGCAGCAGATGCATACCTGAAGTCTCCAAGTATAGCTCCAAAATCCATGATAGTGCGCTCAACCAAAAGTACTTGGATCTGCACAACAAAAGTGTGCACAAGAGTAGCATAAGCACAACACAGCGGTACTCAATAAGTGCCAAGCTTAACCTCGGTTGGGCAGTGACAAGGAAGGTCGAGGCCCTACTGAGACAAACATAAGAATAAATATGGAATGAACAGATAGTAGGAAATACGGTAAATCTCGAGTATCTAGCAAAACGATAGTAAAACTGAACATGCTACAAATACAAATCTACGATACAATAACAACCACTAAATATCAGGATGCCACATGGAGCTCCAAGAATTGAACCCGCAATCCTTTTTTACCAATATCTGAGGATCTCCCGGGAATACAACCAGTATTCCATCATATCAATAATAGAGGATCTCCGGGAATTGAACCTGCAGTCCATCATACCAATAACAAATGATCTCTGGGAATTGAACCCGCAGTCCATAATACCAATAACAAAGGATCTCCGGGAATAGAACCCGCAGTCCATCATACAAATAATAGAGGATCTCCGGAAATTGAACCTGCAGTCCATCATACAAATAACAAAGGATCTCCAGGAATTGAACCTGCAGCCCCAATCGTAAACACACCACAACAATTCAATATTAAACAGAAAGAACCAAGTACAAGCAACAGGTAAGGATCTAGAGCCTAGCATGCTCGCAAAAAGGACAGATATTGCAATATAGTCGATTAGAACAAATAAGTTACTAACATGCTTTTCCTAAGCTAGAACAAGTGAAATTGCATTTATAACAGTTAAATACGTGAAGAAACACAGTCCAAATAAGTCAAGTATGGTGAATTTTCAATAATTAGCACAAGTACATGCTCGCTACCTCGCGCACAAGGCATTTAAACAACAATCAATAAATCTTAAGGGGAGAGGTCCCCCACAGTCCAAAATAGGTAAAATGACCAAAATACCCCTTAGGCCAACGTCTCAGAATTAAATAATTTTAACATTTTCAGAAACCTCGTACTCTCACGATCGGACCGAAAACTTCAAAATTGTAACTTTCGGCATTTCTAGCCTAAATGAGCTACAGACATCCAAAATACATTCCGAACACGCTCCCAACCCCAATATCACCTAACAGAGCTAACAGAACCATCAGATTTTCAATCCGAGGTCATATTCATACTGTTCTGATTATGGACCATTTTCCAACACTTAATCTCTCATTTAGGGACTAAGTGTCCCAAAACACTCCAAATTCTATTACCGAACATCCCGGCAAACCAAAATAGAAGAAACGAACTTAGGGAAAGCAGTTAATGGGAAAATGGGGCGTAGATTCCAATGATGACCAGTCAGGTCGTCACATTCTCCTACACTGAAACATTCATTCGTCCTCGAATGAGAATAGAAAACATACATGAAGTAGCAAAACGATGAGGGTATTGACTGCACATATCTCGCTCGGTCTCCCAAGTCACCTCTTTGGCCGGTTGACCACGCCACTAATCCTTTACTGAATCTAACTGGACTTGGGCTTTCAAACCTGCCTATCCAATATTCCCACTGGCTTCTCAACATAGGACAAATAATTATCCAACTGTCTGAAGTGAACTCCAACACGTGAGACGGGCCACCGTGATACCTCTGAAGCAGCAAAACATGAAATATTGGATGAACCCCGGACAAACTGGGAGGTAAAGCAAGCTCATAAGCAACCTTCCCAACCTGCTTCAAAATCTCAAATGGGCCAATGAACCTCGGGCTCAACTTTCCCTTCTTTCCAAACCTC
Source organism: Nicotiana benthamiana (assembly GCA_034376525.1). NCBI lineage: Eukaryota > Viridiplantae > Streptophyta > Magnoliopsida > Solanales > Solanaceae > Nicotiana > Nicotiana benthamiana. The sequence continues at coordinate 4,880,912 of CM067331.1, read as the reverse complement.
ATGATGCCTTTCACATGCGAGATCCGAAGCAAAACCCGCTCACCAACCATAAAGGACACATCACAAACCTTCTGGTCTGCATAACTCTTCTGTCTGGATTGGGCCGCACAGAATCTGTCCTTAATTACCTTAACCTTCTCAACTGCATCCTGAACCAAATCAGTGCCAAATAGCCTGGCCGAACCCAGCTCGAACCAGCCCACTGGGGATCTGCATCTCCTACCATATAATGCCTCATAAGGCGAGATATGAATACTGGACTGATAAATGTTGTTGTATGCAAACTCAGCCAATTGCAAGAACTGATCCCAAGACCCTCTAAACTCAATCGCGCACGCACGGAGCATATCCTGGAAATTCTGAATAATGTGCTCGGACTGTCCGTTATTTTGAGGGTGAAAATCTGTACTCATGGTCACCAGGGTACCGAAATTGTGCCAAACGGCTCTGCAGAACCGTGATGTAAACATTGAACCCTTGTCTGAGATGATAGAAACCGGAATGCCATGCAGACGGATAATCTCCCTGATATAAATCCCTGCTAACTGCTCCGATGAGTAAGAAGTACAAACTGGAATGAAATGAACGTACTTGGTCAACCAATCCACAACAACCCAAATAGAATGAAATTTCCTCGTCGTTAGAGGGATACCTGTCACAAAATCCATAATGATATTCTCCCATTTCCACTCCAGAATCTCCATCTGCTGGAGTAATCCTCCCGGTCTCTGGAGCTCAGCCTTTACCTCATGACAATTGAGGCATCTAGCTACAAACTCCACTATGTCCTTCTTCATCCGCCTCCACCATTAATGTTGCCTCAGATCAAGATACATCTTCGCGGCATCCGAATGGATGGAGTACCGCGAGCTATGGGCCTCAGTCAATATCAACTCCCAAATATCATCAACATCGGGTACACAAATCCGACCTTGCATCCTCAATACCCCTTCATCTCCAACAGTCACATCCCAAGCATCGACATGCTGAACTATGTCCCTGAGGACAAGCAAATGAGCATCATCATACTGTCGCTCCCTGATACGATCAAACAATGAAGACCGAGAAACCACACAGGCTAGAACCCGACTGGGCTCCGAAAGGTCTAATCTCACGAACTAACTAGCTAAGGCATGAACATCCATCGTCATAGGTCTCTCTGAAGTTGGTAAATATGCCAAACTCTCCGCCCGGCGACTCAAGGCATCGGCTACCACGTTGGCCTTGCCTGGGTGATACAGAATAGTAATATCATAATCCTTCAGTAGCTCCAACCATCTCCTCTGGCACAAGTTCAGATCCTTTTTCTTTAAAAAGTGCTGCAAACTCCGATGATCCGCATAAATCACACACGGTACGCCCTATAAATGATGACGCTAGATCTTGAAGGCGTGAACAATAGCAGCTAACTCAAGGTCATGGACATGATAGTTCCTTTCATGCACCTTCAATTGTCTGGATGCGTAGGCAATCACCCTACCATCCTGCATCAATACCTCTCCAAGTCCAACTCGTGAGGCATCATAATAAACTGTATAGGGCCACGTAACTAGTAGGCAAAATCAGAATAGGGACTGAAGTCAAAGCCGTCTTGAGCTTTTGGAAGCTCGCCTCGCACTCGTATGACCAATGAAAAGGAGCACCCTTCTGGGTCAATCTAGTCATAGGAGCTGCAATCGACGAGAAACCCTCCAAAAAAAACGGTAATACCCCGTCAGGCCAAGGAAAGTGCGGATCTCTGTAGCTGAGGAAGGCCTGGGCCAACTCTGCACGGCCTCCGCCTTCTTCGGATCTACCGGAATTCCCTCACTCAATAGCACGTGGCCTAGGAATGTCACAGAACTCAATCGAAACTCACATTTTGAGAACTTTGCATATAATTTCTTTTCTCTCAGGGTCTGAAGCACTGTCCTCAGGTGCTTCTCATGATCTTCCCGACTCCGGAAGTATACAAGAATATCATTTATGAGAACAATGACAAACGAGTCGAGATAGGGCCTGAATACACTGTGCATCAAATGGATAAATGTTTCTGGGGCGTTGGTCAGCCCAAATGACATGGCAAGGAACTCGTAATGACCATACCGAGTCCTGAAAGCAGTCTTCGGGATATCCGGCTCCCGAATCTTTAGCTGGTGATAACCTGAGCACAAATCAATATTAGAAAATACATGTGCGCCCTGAAGCTGGTCAAATAGATCATTAATACGAGGCAAGGGATATCAGTTCTTCACTGTAACTTTGTTTAACTGGCGATAATCGATACACATGCGCATATAACTATCATTCTTCTTCACAAACAAGACAGGAGCATCCCATGGTAAAACACTGGGTTGAATAAAACCCTTATCAAGCGATGATCATTCAACTCCTTCAACTCAGGAGGAGCCATACGGTAAGGAGGAATAGATATGGGCTGAGTGCTCGACAACAAATCAATACCAAACTCAATGTCCCGATCAGGCGGCATGCTCGGAATATCAGCTGGAAACACATCAGGGAAATCCCGTACTACCGAGACAGAGTCAACAAAAAGGGTATCAGTACCAACGTCTCTCACATAAGCTAAATACACGGTGCACCCCTTCTCAACCATACGCTGAGCTTAAAGAAAGGATATAACTCTAGTGGGAGTGTGATCAAAAGTACCACTCCACTCAATACGTGGAATACCTGGCATAGCCAGCGTCACGGTCTCAGCGTGACAATTAAGAATAACATACTGGGGCGACAACCAATCCATGCCCAAGAAAATATTGAAGTCCACCATATCAGGTAATAAAAGATCCTCCCTGGTCTCAAAACCACGAATAGTAACCAAACATGACCGATATAAGCGGTCCACAACAAGGAATCTCTTACGGGAGTAGAAACATAAACATGAGAGCTCAATGTCTCTCGGGTTGTACCCAAATGCGGAACAAAATAAGAAGACACATAAGAGTGAATAAATACTAGGTCGAATAGAATCGCACGCCTCTATAACAAACTATGAAAATACCTGAGATGGCAGAACCAGAGATAACTCCTTCAGTACGGGTAGGTGGGGTAGTATCTGGGGTTGTACCCATGGTCTGAGAACCATGCGAGGCACGCTGTAGCTAGGAAGTCTGAGAAGGCGTACCCCTCCCAAGTCTGGGGAATCCCCTAACCATGTGGCATGTGTCAACACACTCAAAGCAACCTGATGACTAACGTGGCAGTGGGAACTGTGTGATACGGTACTCCAAGACCTTTGAACACCCGAAACTCTGTGGAAATGCTGAGGCGCAAACTGAACTAGCTAACCCACAAAACCTCTACCAGGACGCACCCTGCCTCCAAAATAAGGATCAATATATCTTCTCGGCCAACGAGGTCTACTCCCTCCTATATTTTCTCCCTCGTGACCTCGTCTGTCTTGAGGTCCTCACCATCCGCTCCACTGGAACCACAGACTCTGCTGGCATGAATTTTGAACCTTGACTAATGGAAACTCGCTGTTCTCGAGTAGGGGCGGCGGGAGTCTGGGTCCCTCTCCCGATCTGTGAAGTAGTCGGCACAACTTGAATCAATCCGCCTTGATCAATGTACCAAACATGCTCAGGAACTGTGCCAATGCCTCCTCAACAGCTGGAGTAGTGGTGGATGTGGGCATGTCAGGTGCCTGAGTCCTGGTTGGATCCGCTAGTGGTACCTCGGCGGTAGCCCATGCAGGTTCCCTCGCTGCACCACGTGCGCGTCCTCGACCTCTACCCTAGCCCTGGCCTCTTGCGGCTGTAGGAGGGGGTGCGGGTGCCTGATTGTCTCGAGTAGCACGTGTCCTCACCATATGTGAGTGAATAGGAAGCAGAAGTTTATAATTGTGGTGTTAAAAATTCTCGCACGATAGGGAAGACAAATGAAGTGAAGATGTTTCCTAAACAGTTACATAGCCTCTTGTAGATTAGTACAAACGTCTCTGTACCGATCAGCGAGACTCTAAAAATTGGCATGTGTCCCGTGACTCCTATGAACCTAGAGCTCTGATACTAACTTTTCACAACCCTAGTTCACCAATCAGGAACGTGTCATGACCGCACCTAGTCTTCACAACTAGGTAAGCCTAACACATTGCAAAAATTCAACAACATTTACGAAGACGATAAACAAATACTAAATCACATAAGAAAATGTATAGAGTGTCACCTGGAACATACACTTCAACTAAAAATAATGTAACAACCTCCAAGACCCGAAGACCCATGGGCAATAGAGGCTAAGAGTAAAAACATAACATACAGCACTAATATCCAAAAATGTCTACAACAACCAAATACATGAAATGGAACTGCTAACTAAAAGGTAGAGTAGAAGGAGACTCTTCAGATCTGCGGATGCGGTAGATGTATACCTCAAGTCTCCAAGTACAGCTCCGAAATAACTGACAGTGTGCTCGACCTGAAGTACCTGGATCTGCACAACAAAATTGTGCAGAAAAGTAGCATGAGTAAACCACAACGGTACTCGGTAAGTGCCAAGCCTAACCTCGGTTGCGTAGTGACGAGGAAGGTCGAGGCCCTTCTTAGATAAACATAAGAATAAGCATGGGATGAACAGGCTACAAAAAGATAGTAAAACTAAATAGGCTACAAATACAAATCTCCCAATACAATAACAACCACTCAATATCAGGATGTCGCATGGAAATCCAGGAATTGAACCCGCTGTCCATTTTTTCCAATATATGAGGATCTCCCGGGAATCAACCCCATAGTCCATCATATCAGTAACAGAGGTTCTCCGGGAATTGAACCTGCAGTCCATCATACTAATAACAGAGGATCTCCTAGAATTGAACTCGCAGTCCATCATACCAATAACAAAGGATCTCCGGGAATTGAACCGCAGTCCCCAATCGTAAACACATCACAACAATTCAATATTTAACAGAAAGAACCAAGTACAAGCAACAGGTAGGGATCTAGAGCCTAGCATGCTCGTAAAAATGATAGATTGCAATATAGTCGGTTAGAACAAATAAGTTTCTAACATGCTTTTCCTAAGCTAAAACAAGTAAAATTGCATTTATAACAGTTAAATACGTGATAAAACACAGTCTAAATAAGTCAAGTAAGGTGAAGTTTCAACAATTAGCACAAGTACACGCTCGTCACCTCGCGCACAAGGCATTTAAAAAACAGTCAAGAAATCCTTGGAGGAGAGGTCCTCCATACAAAGTTAGACAAGTCACTTACCTCGAACCGGTACTAAACCGCTAAGAAAAAATGCCCTTGCCATGGGTATCCAACCCTGAGTGGCCCAAATCTATTCAAACCAACTACATATCATAAGTAACATCGCAAGTAACTAATTTCACTATTAAAATTAGAGCTAAGGCGCGAAAATAGGTAAAATAATCAAAATGCCCCTCAAGATAACATCTTGGAATCAAATAATTTTTACATTTTCATAAACCTCGTACCCTCACGAGTCTAACCATATAAACATCTTCCAAATCGGAGGTCAAATTCCCCTTAAATTATCAAAGTTAGGCCTAAGAACTTTACCCTAATTTTCATTCAAAATCCGAAATTAAAGCTTGAATTTAAGATTAGATTAGTGGATAATAATAATAAGGGAGTAAGAAATCATTACCCAATCGTTGTCTGTAAAAAACCCTTGAAATATCTCCCAAAACCAAGCTCTCTACCTTGAGTTTTTGTAAAAATGGAAGAGCCCGAGTTTTTTAAAAGTTTTAACTGTTCTGGAGCTTTGTTCATTGCGATCGCAGGAAGTCGTTTGCGATCGTGGAGAAGAAAATTATAAGGCCCTGAAATGATCTATGCGATCGCAGCCCTATCCATGCGATTGCAGAAGAGGAAGAACCAGAGCTATGCGATCGGGAGCAGTGCCACGCGATCGCGAAGAGGAGAAAGAATGGCTTCCGCGATCGCGAACGGGATAATGCGATCGCGTAGGGAAACTCACCACCCCCTGAAAAATACACTATGTGGTCGCGTAAGGGAAGATGCGATCGCAGAGAATGAGTTTCTGCAGCAGGTTTAACTTTTTGAAATTTTTAAAAACAAAAAAATGCCCGATTGGGCACTCGAAACACATCCGAGGCTCCGGGACCTCAACCAAACCTACGAATATATCCCATAACATCATTAAAACTTGTACCAATCCATAAACCTCCTAAAACAACGCCGAAAACACAAATTAATCAATGATTTGAACTGAAAAACTTACTAACTTAACCAAACTCACGTTCGATTCAAAACCTAACCAAAACACATACGATTGACCTAAAATTTTGCACGCACGTCCCAAATGACTTGACGGTGCTATAATAATTTCCGTAGTCCCGCTCCGACCCTTCATCAAAAATTCACTATCGGACCGGAAATTTCAAATTCTAACTTTTGGAATTTCTAGCCTAAATGAGCTACAGACATCCAAAATACATTCCGATCATGCTCCCAACCCCGAAATCACCTAACAGAGCTAGCGGAACCATCGGATTTCAATTCCGAGGCCGTATTCACACTGTTATGATAATGGACCATTTTCTAATACTTAATCTCTCATTTAGGGAGTGTCCCAAAACACTCCAAATTCTAATTATCGAACATCCCAGCAAACCAAAATAGCAGAAATATACTTAGGGAAAGCAGTTAATAGGGGAACGGGGCGCTAATTCCAAAGACGACTGGTCGGGTCATCACATCCTCCTACACTTAAACATTTGTTCATCCTCGAACGAGCGTAGAGAACATACCTGAAGTAGCAAAAAGATGAGGATATCAGCTGCGCATATCCCGCTCGGTCTCCCAAGTCGCCTCCATGGACGGTTGACCCCGCCATTGAACCTTTACTGAAGCTATATCCTTCGACCTGAGCTTTCAAACCTGCCTATCCAATATTTCCACTAGCTCCTCAACATAGGATAAATCATTGTCCAACTGGACTGAAGTGAACTCCAACATGTGAGACGGGTTACCATGATATCTCCAAAATATCAAAACATGAAATACTGGATGAACCGCCGCCAAATAAGGAGGTAAAGCAAGCTCATAAGCAACCTTCCCAACCTGGTTCAAAATCTCAAATGGGCCGATGAACCTCGAGCTCCACTTCCCTTTCTTTCCAAACCTCATGACGCCTTACATAGGCGAGACCCGAAGCAAAACCCGCTCACCAACCATAAAGGACACATCACGAACCATCCGGTCCGCATAACTCTTCTTTCTGTACTGGGCCGCACGGAGTCTGTCCTGAATCCCCTTACCTTCTCTACCGCATCCTGAACCAAATCAGTGCCCAATAGCATGGCCTCACCCGAATCGAACCAACCCATTGGGGATCTGCATCTCCTACCATATAAGGCCTCATAAGCTGCCATCTAAATACTGGACTGATAACTGTTGTTGCATGCAAACTCAGCCAGTGGTAAGAACTAATTCCAAGACCCTATAAACTCAATCGCGCACGCATGGAGCATATCCTCGAGAATCTCAATAATGCGCTCGGACTGTCCGTCCATCTGAGGGTGAATAGTTGTACTCATGGTCACCCGGGTACCCAACGCGTGTCGGACGGCTCTCCAGAACGGTGGTGTAAACAATGAACCCCTATCTGAGATGATAGAAACTGGAATGCCGTGCAGATGGACAATCTCCTGATATAAATCCCTGCTAACTGCTCCGCAGAGTAAGAAGTACACACTAGAATGAAATGAGAGGACATGGTCAACCAATCCACAACAATTCAAATAGAATCAAATTTCCTCGCCGTCAGAGGGAGACCATTCAAAAAATCCATAGTGATATTCTGCCATTTCCACTCCGGAATCTCCATCTGCTGGAGTAACCCTCCCGGTCTCTAGTGCTCAGCCTTTACCTGCTGATAGTTGAGGCATCTAGCTACAAACTCCACTATGTCCTTCATCTGCCTCCACCAGTAATGCTGCCTCAGATCCTGATAAATCTTCGTGGTACCCGGATGTATGGAGTACCGTGAGCTATGGGCCTTGGTCAATATCAACTCCCGAATATCATCAACATCGGGTACAGAAATCGTACCCTGCATCCTCAATACCCTGTCATCTCCAACAGTCACATCCCTAGCATCGCCATGCTGAACTGTGTCCTTGAGGACAAGAAAATGAGGGTCATCATACTGCCGCTCCCTGATACGATCAGATAATGAAGACCGAGAAACCCCACAGGCTAGAAATCGACTGGGCTCTGAAAGGTCCAATCTCACGAACTAACTGGCTAAGGCCTGAACATCAACCGCCATAGGTCTCTATGAAGCTGGTAAATATGCCAAACTCCCCAAACTCTTCGCCCGATGACTCAAGGCATCGGCTACCACATTGGCCTTGCCCAGGTGATAAAGAATAGTAATATCATAATCCTTCAGTAGCTCCAACCATATCCTCTGGCGCAAGTTCAGATCCTTCTGCTTGAACAAGTGTTGCATCCTCCGATGATCCGCATAAATATCACAAGGCATGCCGTATAAATAATGACACCAGAGCTTTATGGTGTGAACAATAGCAGCTAACTCAAGGTCATGGACAGGATAGTTCCTTTCATGCACCTTCAACTTTCTCGACGCGTAGGCAATCACCCTACTGTCCTGCATCAATACCGCTCATAGTCCAACTTGTGAGGCATCACAATAAATCAAATAGGACCCCAAACCAGCAGGGAAAATTAGAATAAGGACTAAAGTAAAAGTCGTCTTGAGCTTTTGGAAGCTCGCCTCACACTCGTCTGACCACTGAGAAGGATCACCCTTCTGGGTCAATCTAGTCATAGAGGCTGCAATAGACGAGAACCCCTCCACAAAACGACGGTAATACCCCGCCAGGCCAAGGAAACTGCAGATCTCTGTAGCTGAGGAAGGCCTGGGCCAACTCTGCACGACCTCCAACTTCTTCGGATCTACCCAAATTCCCCCACTTGATACCACGTGGCTAGGAATGTCACAGAACCCAACCAAAACTCACATTTTTAGAACTTTACATATAATTGCTTTTCTCTCATGGTCTAAAACACTGTCCTCATGTGCTGCTCATGATCTTCCAACTCCGGGACTATACAAGAATATCATATATGAAAACAATGACAAACGAGTTGATATAGGGCCTGAATACACTGTGCATCAAATGCACAAAATCTGTTGGGGAATTGGTCAGCCCAAATGACATGACAAAGAACTCGTAATGACCATACTGAGTCCTGAAAGCAGTCTTCGGGATATCCGGCTCCCGAATCTTTAGCTGGTGATAACCTGAGCGCAAATTGAAAATACATGTGCGCCCTGAAGCTGGTCAAATAGACCATCAATAAAAGGCAAAGGATATCGGTTCTTCACTGTAACTTTGTTCAACTGACGATAATCGATACACATGTGCATAGAACCATCCTTTTTCTTCACAAACAAGATAGGAGCACCCCATGGAGAAACGCTGGGTCAAATAAAACCCTTATCAAGCAATTCCTGTAACGGATCATTCAACTCCTTCAACTCAGGAGTAGCCATACGGTAAGAAAGAATAGATATGAGCTGAGTGCCCGACAACAAATCAATACCAAAATCAATGTCCCGATCAGTCGGCATGCCCGGAAGATCAGCTAGAAACACATAGGGGAAATCCCGTACCACTGGGACAGAGTCAACAGAAGGGGTATCAGTACTGACATCTCTCACATAAGCTAAATACACGGTGCACCCCTTCTCAACCATACACTGAGCTTTAATAAAGGATATAACTCTACTGAGAGCGTGATCAAAAGTACCACTCTGTTGACATTTGGGTAGAAACATAAACAGGAGAACACAAGGTCTCTCGGGATGTACCCAAATGCGGAGCAAAATAAGAAGACGCATAAGAGTGAGTGAAGACTAGGTCGAATAGAATCGGCACGCCTTTATAACAAACCATGAAAATACTTGGGACGACAGAATCGGAGACAACTCCCTCAGTATGGGTAGGTAGGGTAGTGTATGGGTGTTCCCATGGTGAGAACCCTGCGAGGCACGCTATAGCTGAGAAGTATGAGAAGGCATACCCTCCCTAGTCTGGGGCATCCCCTAACCATATGGCGTGTGTCACCATACTCAAAGCAACCTGATGACAAATGTGGCGGTGGGAACTGTGCGATACGGTACTCCAAGACCCTTGAACACCCGAAACTCTGTGGAAACTCTGAGGCGCAAACTGATCTAGCTGACCTACAAAACCTCAACCATGATGCACCCTGCCTCCAAAATAAGGACCAGCATATCTCACCGGCCGGCGAGGTCTACTCGCTCCTATATACTCTTCCTCCTATCCTTGTCTATCCTCTACTTAGTGAGAGGTCCTCACCATCTGATGCACTGGAACCACAAACTGTGCTGGCAAGAAACCTGAACCCTAACTAATGGGAACTCGCTGCTCCCGAGTGGGGGTCTGTGAAGTAGTCGACACAACTTGAATCAATCCTGCCTGGATCAATGTACAAAACATGCTCAGGAACTATTCCAATGCCTACTGAACAACTTGAGTAGTGGTGGTTGTGGGCATGTCAGGTGCCTGAGTGCTGGCTGGATCCGCTGGTGGTACCTCGGCATTAGCCTGTGCAGGTGCCTTCGCTGCACTACGTGCGCGTCCTCTACCTCTACCCCGGCCCATGCCTCTGGCGGCTACAGGAAGGGTGCGGGTGCCTGATCGTCTTGAGTAGCACGCGTCCTCACCACTTGTGAGAGAATATGAAGCAAAAGTTTAGAATTGTGGTCTCAAAAATTCTCGCACGACAGGGAAGTCAAATGAAGTGAAGATGTTTCCTAAACAGTTACATAGCCTCTCGTAGATAAGTACAGACGTCTCCGTACCGATCAAATAGACTATAAATAACTGGCATGTGTCCCGTTACTTCTATGAACCTGGAGCTCTGATACAACTTATCACGACCCTAGTTCACCAATCGTGAACCAGTTATGACGGCACCCAGTCTTCGCGACTAAGTAAGCCTAACACATTGCGGAAATTCAACAACCTTAACAAAGACGATAAACAAATAATAAGTAACATAAGAAAATGTATAGAGTTTCGCGTGGCTTATACACTTCAACTCAAAATAGCGTAACAACCTCCAAGACCCGAAAACCCATGGGCTATACAGGCTAAGAGAAAAAATATAACAAACGGCTCTAATATCCGGAAATGTCTACAACAACTGAATACATGAAATGGAAAAGGAAGAGTAGAAGGAGACTCTTCGGATTTGCGGACGCGGAAGATACATACCTCAAGTCTCCAAGTATAGCTCCAAAATTACTGATAGTGCGCTCGACCAGAAGTACCTGGATCTGCACAACAAAAGTGTGCAGAAGAGTAGCATGAGTAAACCACAATGGTACTCATTATGTGCCAACCTTAACCTCGGTTGGGTAGTGACGAGGGAGGTCGAGGCCCTACTGAGATAAAAATAAAAATAAATATGGAATGAACATACAGTAGAAAATACAGTAAATCTCGAGTATCTAGCAAAACAATAGTAAAACTAAACAGGCTACAAATAAAAATCTACCAATACAATAACAACCACTCAGTATCAGGATGTCGCATGGAGCTCCGGAAATTGAACTCGCAGTTCATTTTTAACAATATCAGAGGATCTCCTGGGAATCGAACCCGTAGTCCATTATATCAATAATAAAGGATCTCCGGGAATTGAACCTGCAGTCTATCATACCAATAACAGAGGATCACGGGGAATTGAACCCGCAGTCCATCATACCAAACAAAGGATCGCCGGGAATTGAACCCACGGTCCATTACACCAATAACAAAGGATCTCCGGGAATTGAACTCGCAGTCTATCATACCAATAATAGAGGATCTACGGAAATTGAACCCGCAGTCCATCATACCAAATAAAGTATCGCCGGGAATTGAACCCGCAGTCCATTATACCAATAACAAAGTATCTCCGGGAATTGAACCCCCAGTCCATCATACCAATAACAGAGGATCTACGGGAATTGAGCCCGCAATCTATCATACCAAAAACAAAGTATCTCCGGGAATTGAACCCGCAGTCCATCATACCAACAATAGAGGATCTCTGGAATTTGAACCCACAGTACATCATACCAATAACAAAGGATCTCTGGGAATTGAACCCGCAGTCTCAATCGTAAACACATCACAACAATTCAATATTTAACAGAAAGAACCAAGTACAAGCAATCGGTAAGGATCTAGAGCCTAACATGCTCGCAAAAAGGACAGATATTGCAGTATAGTCGATTAGAACAATTAAGTTACTAACATGCTTTTCCTAAGCTAAAACAAGTAAAATTGCATTTATAGCAGTTAAATACGTGAAGAAACACAGTCTAAATAAGTCAAGTAGGGTGAATTTTCAACAATTAGCACAAGTACACGCTCGTCACCTCGCGTACAAGGCATTTAAACAACAGTCAAGAAATCCTAAGGGGAGAGGTCCCACACAAAGTTAGACAAGTCACTTACCTCGAACCGGTACAAAACCGCTAAGAAACAATGCCCTTGCCACGAGTATCCGACTCTGAGTGGACCAAATCTTTTCAAACCAATTACATATCATAAATAACATCGCAAGTAACTAATTCCACTATTAAAATTAAAGCTAAGGCGCGAAATATGAAAAATAACCAAAATGCCCCTCAGGCCAACGTCTCGAAATCGAATAATTTTTATATTTTTAGACACCTTGTGAGTTTAACCATATAAAAATATCCCAAATTGGAGGTCATATGCCCCTTCAAATCATCAAAGTTAGGCCTAAGAACTTTACCCCAATTTTTATTCAAAATTCGAAATTAAAGCTTGAATTTGAAATTAGATTAGTGGGTAATAATCGTAAGGGCGTAAGGAATCGTTACCCAATCGTTGTCTCTGAAAAACCCTCGAAAAATCTCCCAAAACCGAGCTCTTTAGTTTGAGTTTAAAAATGGAAGAACCCTCGTTTTTTGATAAGTTTATTACTGTTCTGGAACTTTGTTCATTGCGATTACAGGAAGTCGTATGCGATCGCGGAGAAGAAAAATATAAGGCCCTAAAAATGCATGCGATCGCAGACGAGGAAGAACCAGAGTTGTGCGATCGCGAACACTGCATCGCGGATGGGATAATGCGATCGCCTAGGGAAACTCACCACCCCCTGAAAAATACACTATGCGATCGCGTAAGGGAAGATGCGATCGCAGAGAAGGAGTTTCTGCAGCAGATCTGAAGGAATTTTCTGCAATTTTTAACAACACAAAAGTGACCCGTTGGGCACCCGAGGCCCCTGGGACCTTAATCAAACCTACGAACATATCCCATAATATCATTCCAACTTGTACCAATCGTTAAACCTCCTAAAACAGCGCCGGAAACACAAATTAATCAATGATTTGAACTTAAAAACTTCAAAACTTAACCAAACTCACTTTCGATTCAAAACCTAACCAAAATACGTCCGATTGACCTGAAATTTTGCATGCACGTCCCAATGAAATAACGGTGTTACAGCAACTTCCGGAATCCCGCTCCGACCCTCGGATCAAAAATTCACTATCATACCGGAAACATTAAAATTCTAACTTTCGGCATTTCTAGCCTAAATGAGCTACGGACATCCAAAATACATTCCGAACACGCTCCCAACCCCGAAATCACCTAACAGAGCTAACGGAACCATCGGATTTTCATTTGATTACGTACCATTTTCCAACACTTAAGCTCTCATTTAGGGACTAATTGTCTCAAAACCCTCCGAATTCTATTACCTATTATCCCGGCAAACCAAAATAGCAGAAATGAACTTAGGGGAAGCAGTTAATGGGGAAACACGACGTAAACGCCAAAGGCGACCGGCCGGGTCGTCACACGTCTACTAGAATGCTGAAGTTTTGCGTGATTGCCTTTGCTATTTCAGTCCTGTATACTGAAATTACGTGAAAAAAGTGGGTACGTTTGTAAATATTTTTGGAAAGCAGGCACAGATTTAAACGTGACCCGAAAAAAGAATATAGATGCAAATGCATATATTTATGTGTCTATAAACTAAGCTATCATTTTTTTAAGACGGAGTAAAAAAGAAAATATTGTCTTGTAAAATCCAAAGGTGGAAGTATAAGAGAAAAGGAAAACATTAGAGAAAGACTAAGATGGTACTACCAAACTGAGGGGAAAAAAAAAATATATATATATATATATATATATATATATATATATATATATATATATATATACTCAAGGTTAGGGATAAGGTCTGCATACATATTATTCTTCCCAGATTCTACTAAGTGGAATTATACTGGATTGTTATTGTATATATATTAATTAAAAATTTGCTTACCAAGTTAGAGAACACCAGCGAACCACCTTCCAGTCCTCGCTCGCACGGCAGGCTGACCATGCTTATCCACACTTCCATCAAAGGTGTACTCATCGTTTTCATTCTCTGGCTTCTGACACTGTAAAATGGAATATCAGAGTAATTAGTTAACTCAAGGCATCGAACAGGTTAAGCATGAGACTCTAGAAGATTTTCGAAAACAATATACAAAAATAAAAAAAGACAACCTTTAAGAATCCTCTCTTTTAAATTAGAATATTCATGAATCATGAATTTTATGAAAATATATATATATATAGGACTAAAGACTTGCCAGTTGCCACCAACAAAAGATTGGGGGGAAATATTAATACAGAATACAATTTAAAAAGACCAAGGCCGTTCACTAAAATTAAGGAAAAGGTTCAAAATCGTACAAAAGAAACCGAAAAACCGTGTCAACCCGATAATTTAAGTCAAACCGAGAAAAGAAATTCGATTATGATTTGGTTTGATTTGGTTTGGTATTGGAAAAAAACCCGACCATAATTAGTTTGGTTTGGTTTTAACTAAAGAAGTCAAATCGAAACTCGAGAGTACATATATAGAAATTTTATATATATGTAACATATAAATATACTTATTGTGATGTAGTTTATAAATATTCTTAAATCTTTTTCATAATTCTTATTTTTTAAGGTATTATTTCAAGGTTGAACTTAGAACTTTTGAATGTTCCAATAAGTTTTATAGCCATTAATATTAGTAAACTAAATAATATTAACAAAAGCCTAAACCAAAATCAAATCAATACTAATGCTAACAAAACACATTCAATTCAATATTACGAAAGGGAATGTATTGAATATCTATTTTTTGTTTTACAATATTTTGGATAAAAATACATAACCTATTTTGATTTTTTCTTTAGTGTTTAGTCATGTAATTAATACTCCCTTATTACTCTATTAATTTTAGCATGACTTAGTACTTTTAGATCATATTTATTTTTATTATGGCTTTTTAGTTAGCAAAATTTATATTACATAATTTATTGTCTTTATTGTTGAATATTTTAGTATAATCATATCTCTATTTTGTATTATTTTCTTGAAAAATACTTTATATAGTTGTATCTTATTAAGATTAAAGAAATATTTTGAGCACAAGTTATATGTTATGTTCTACGAAGATTTTACCGGAAAAAAAAACCGAGAAAATCCGAAAATCCGAGATTGAAAAACTCTAGTTTTATTGGTTTGATTTGGTCTTTAGATTTAATAACGCGACACAATTGGTTTGATTTGGTAATTGTAAAACATGAACCAGCCTGACCTATGTACACTCCTACTTCAGAGCTGCATATCTAAATAGAATAGTGGTAGCAAAATGGTTATGGCATTGTCACGATGAAGAAGTTCTAAGTAGCGCCTAGTGGTAGCAAAATGTTTAAAAGTAAACGATTATCCACCCATATTATCCTTTTAAAAATGTATTGGATAATGAACTTTTTAAAAACGAGTCAAATATGATAAGAACAATATTATTTACTTAGAAATGGATAACCAATGGATTTAATATTTACATTTGTAAAGCCTCAAATTGGAGGTTGCTCAAGTTTAGGAGACGTAAAATTATCCCAAAAATGATCTTATGCAAGAATCCATAGATGATATGGATATCCATATTATCTGCCAGTTAACCTATTTTTTATCCATATTGAATATAAATCGGGTCGGATAAAATACTCATTTTCTGCATTACCCATTGTTGGCCAGTCCATATGTCATGACCCAATTCCTGAACCTGATCATGATGGCGCCTCTATTGAAGACAAGGCCAACCAGACCAAAACAGAACACCTCTTTTAAGCAGTTAAATATTATAAATAGTTCAAAAAATGATATAATAGCCATAATTTACGGAAATAACGATAACACTAGAAGAAACCATCTTGACACAGTCCAAACTAGGGTGTCACAAGTTACGAGCAACTAATGAATCTAGATACAAGTCTACTAGATGCAAAATCTGATACAGTAGTTCAAGAACATGGAAATAATAAGATAAGGGGGGCACAGGGATTGCGTACGCCAACAGCTACCTTGTAATCTTCGAAACACTGCCTGGTCTGGGAGGATCAGCACTCAGGAGCGAACTCTGCGATGCCTGAATCTGCACACATGGTGCGCGGAGTAATGTTAGTGCTCCGACCCAGTGAGTAATAATTATAAATAATGGTTGAATGCAAGAAAACACGTAAAGGCACAAAGCAATTCAATACCAAAGCAGTAAAATAAATAAAGAAATCTAGAAAATCTCTTTAAAACAGGTTAAACGGGTAATTTAGCAAGTAAATAACAAGTAGAAATCCACCTTTCATGCACAATATCAATCATTCATAACAGTATCAGCCCCTCGGGCTCACTCTCAGAACAATATCATCCCTTCGGACTCACTCTTAGATCATATTGCCCCTCGGGCTCACTCTCAGATCATAACGGGTACTCGCACTCACTGTTGGTGTGTAGACTATGAAGGGGCCCCTTACTGTCCAAGTGCTATATCAAGCCACCTCGTGGCATCATCTCTCGGCACTCAGCCTTACATCACTCGGCACTCGGCATCACATAACTCAAGCCACCTCGTGGCGTATAAAAGTATCTCACGACCTCTGCCTCATGTCACTCAGTATATCCTCACCTATGGCCCTCGACCTCACTCAATCCAACAATCATCACAAGCTCCTCGTGCATTAGTAAAATAGTAGTTCTCAGCCCAAAACATCGTTTAAAAATATCATTTAAGTTGCAAATTTGAGTAAAAGTGGCTGAGTTTGTAAAACACTAGATATCAATAGGACTGAGTTCAAGTAATAAGCCAAAACAGTGAGGAAACAACAATTAAAATCTTTGGTTCAAATAGTTGACACGATGCCCAAATATGACAATCAGCCCAAATCATGATGGCAATAAATAAGTATAAGTCAAATACGCGGTAAAATCATCAATTGGGGCGGACCAAGTCACAATCCCCAGTAGAAAACGACCTCGTTCTCATTATCAAGCGCGTTTCTCACCTCAATATAGCACTATGATATGCAATCTGGGGTTTCAAACCCTCATGACGTCATTTACAATCACTACTTACCTCGAACCGGCTACAACTCTAGCTCGCAATGCCTTTACCCCTCGAATCGGCCTCCACGTGTGTCGAATCTATCCAAAATCAGAACGAATACGTCACAATATGCTAAGAGAATAGAACCCAAGCGAAAACAATAAAAGAATATCAAGAATTCCAAAATTAGCAAAACCCGAGTCTTTGGCCCACTTCTCGAAACTCGAAAATTTTTACATCAACGGGTTCCTTATCCTTCCACGAGTTCATACATATTAAAAGTTCTCAAATCCGACCTCAAATGGTCCTTCAAATCCCAATTCAAAAGTTCAAAATCCCAAGCCCTAGTTCTTCTATTTTTAGCTTAAGTTCCATGAATTTCTAAGTTAACACAATAGAATCATGTTTTAGGTAAATCTCACCTCCAATCAATTTTCCTTGAATCCTCTTCAATATCCCTCAAAGAGCTCTCAAATTGATCAAATATGGAGGAAAAATGGCTCAAAATCGCGGATGAAATGACTTATAAAATTTATGCCCAGTTCTGATATTCCTTCATCGCGATCGCGGCCCAATCCTCGTGATCGCAAAGAGCAAAATTCCAAGACCTCAAAAACAGTCTATGCAAATGCGGCCCTCACACTACGAACGCGATGCTTCCCTTTTCCAAACTATGAGAACGCAAGACCTCAGTTGAGAATGCGAAGAGCTATAACCCCTGAACCGCAAATCCTTATACGCGAACGTGAAGAACCATCGCACAGACTTACGTGACCACGATGCCTCAAACGAGAACGCGAAGGCTTAAATTATTGCGTTCCAAATTCCTCTTACGTGATCGCGAAGGCCAAAAAATCTACAACACCTCAACAGCAAAATCTGCAATCTCACAAAGCTAAAAATGGTCCGATTGACCATCCAAAACTCACCCAAGGCCTCCGGTACCTCAACCAGATGCACCAACACATCCTAAAACCTCATTCAAACTTGTTCTAGTCATCAAAACACCTCAAACAATACCAAATCAACCAATTCACTTCGGATTCAAGCCTAAGTTTTCTAAAAACTTCTGAAACACGCTTTTAATGAAAAAACTCAACCCAACCACGTCTGAATGACATGGAATTTTGTGCAAACATCAATTATTACATAACGAAGCTGCAGCAACTCTCATAATTCCATTCGAACCCCACGATCAAAATCTCACCTACTAACTGGAAATCGCCAAATACTAACTTCGCCAATTCAAGCCTAATTCTACACCAGACCTCCAAAACCCATTCTGATCACACTCCTGAGTCATAAATCACCTCCCGAACCTAATCGAACCATCGTAACTCACATCCGATCCCTCTAATATATAAGTCAATATCCGGTTGACTTTTCCAACTTAAACCTTCTTAAAAGAGACTGTGTCTCATTCCTTACCACATCCACCCCGAATGCAAACCAATCAACTCGACCACATATTATGCGGATAACGAAGCATAAAGCAACAGAAATATGGGAAATAAAGCAGTAATTCATGATACAACTGGTCGGGTCGTCACATCCTCCCTAACTTAAACAAATGTTCTTCCTCGAATGAGCCAAGAAAATACCTGGAATGCAAAGCAAGCTCATAAGCCACCTCCCCAATCCTCTGAAGCACCTTAAAAGGCCCAATGAACCACTGACTCAACTTTCCTTTCTTCCAAAATCTCATAATACCCTTCATGGGTGAAACCTTCAGCAAGACCTTCTTACCAACCATGTAGGACACATCTCGAACCTTCCGGCCTGCATAACTCTTCTGACGGGAGTGCACTGTATGACGCCTCTCCTGAATCACCTTCACCTTCTCTAAGGCATCCTGAAACAAATCTGTCCCCAATAGCCTAGCCTCGCCGGGCTCGAACCAACCAACTGGAGATCTGCACCACTCCCATACAAAGACTCAAACGGAGCCATCTGAATATTTGACTGGTAGTTGTTGTTGTAGGAAAAGTTTGCAAGCGGTAAAAACTTATCCCATAAACCTCCAAAATCCATAACAAAATACCGCAACATGTCCTTCAATATCCGAATAATACGCTCGGACTGCCCGTCCGTCTGAGGATGAAAAGTTGTGCTCAACTCCTCCTGAGTACCTAACTCTCGTTGAACAGACTTCCAAAACTGGGAAGTAAACGGAGTGCCCCGATCTGAAATGATGGAAATTAGGACACCATGCAACCGACAATCTCCCGAATATATATCTCTGCCAACCGCTCTGAAAAATAAGTAGTACATATAGGAATGAAGTGTGCGGACTTTGTTAGCCGATCCACAATCATCCAAATAACATCAAACTTCTTCAAAGTCCGTGGAAGTCCAACAACAAAGTCCATAGTGATCCTCTCCCACTTCCACTCAGGAATAACCATCTGTTGAAGCAAGCCACCCGGTCTCTTATGCTTATATTTTACATGATGATAATTGAGACACAGAGCTACAAAATATATTTCTTCATTCATTTCTACCAATAGTGCTGCCTCAAATCCT
This sequence comes from Nicotiana benthamiana, assembly GCA_034376525.1. Taxonomy (NCBI): domain Eukaryota; kingdom Viridiplantae; phylum Streptophyta; class Magnoliopsida; order Solanales; family Solanaceae; genus Nicotiana; species Nicotiana benthamiana. The sequence continues at coordinate 4,860,942 of CM067331.1, read as the reverse complement.
GATACATATTCGCGGCACCCGGATGAATAGAATACCGCGAGGTATGGGCCTCCTCCGGAATCAACTCTCTAAGCCTATCACATTGGCCACATAAAACCATCCCTACATCTTCAAAACACTATTTCACCGATAGTCACATCTATGCATCAGCATGCTGAACTCTGTCCTTAAGGACAAGCAAATGCGGATCATCATACTGCCGCTATCTCATGCGGTCATACAAGGAAGACCGAGCAACCACACAAGCCAACACCCGAATAGGCTTCGGAATATCTAATCTTACAAACCGATTGGCAAGGCTTGAACGTCAACTGCAAGGGGTGTATCCTCAACTGGAATGTATGCCAAACTCCCCATACCCACTGCCTTTTGGCTCAAAGCATCGTCCATTACATTGTCCTTTCCCGAATGGTACAATATAGTGATATCATAATCCTTAAGCAACTATAACCATCCTTGTTGCCTCAAATTACGATCATTTTGCTTGAACAAATGTTGAAGACTGCGATGATCGGTGAATACCTCACAAGATACGCCATACAAGTAGTGCCTCCAAATCTTCAATACATGAATTATGGCAGCCAACTCCAAATCATGAACAAGGTAGTTCTTCTCATATGGCTTCAACTGACAAGAAGCATGAGTAATAACTCTACCCTCCTGCATCAATACACAACCAGTCCGAACTCTCGAAGCATCATAATATATGGTATATGAACCTGAACCTATTGGTAAAACCAATTCTGGAGTTGTGGTCAAAGCTGTCTTGAGCTTCTGAAAGCTCTCCTTACACTCGTCCAACCATACAAATAGAGAACCCTTCAGAGTAAACCTGGTCAAGGGCGATCCGATAGATGCGAATTCCTAAACAAACCGGCGATAATAGTCTGCCAACCCAAGAAAGCTATGAATCTGTATGGCTGAGGACGATCTAGGACAACTCTATACCGCCTCTATCTTCTTCAACAATCACTTTGACTCTGACTTAGCAATAATAACTAAGAGTTTGAGACTCTTCTTCAGTTTTTTTTACTATTAACATACCCTTAATCTTGATTTCTTTAGTAAGTTTTTGATAATTTAAAGTTTGAACGCTCTTTTTATCACCGACCTCTTTTTTGTTAAAAAACTAGATATTTTGAAGTGTGAAACATGCTTAATCAAACATCCTCCATTCACATAGTACCCATTTTGCGAAGAACTCTCTCTCTGTTTGGTATTTTCTTTTTCTTTAAAATATTTTTTTTGGTTTATATTTAGATGATAAGTCATCATAATCATTATGTTTCAAAGAGTTGCACCCCGAATTTTATCTCTGGTGATTAGCATATAGTGGTGCCCTCGTTGTGCTCAATTACTGTTTCTGCCTCTTATTTTATATATGACAGGATGTTAGATAAGAGAACACATATTTTTGCTAATAAGAGAACACATATTAGCAATACGTGGATAAGATTATCTAGAGACATACTACAATAAATTATCTGACTATATCTATCTATGCACTATTATTTACCACATAAAATGGAAATTTTCGTTCGTATTCCATATGTAAAATTATATTACCAAATATGTTCATAGATTACATATTATCCATCATGCTAATAATATTTCTACAAAATATAAACCATGCATTAAATAAGAAATTGTTGTAGCTGTAGGCTTCCTTATTTAGGTTGAAATTGCACTGGGTGCCCTAATTAATCCTATTTTTTTTCAAACGACTCCATTAAAATTAAAAGCCTAAATGAAAGTATCGCTCCACATATAGAAAAATACAAATCCTTCTACAAACAACCTTCTTCAACAATCACTTTGACTCTGGTTTGGCAATAACAACTAAGAGTTTGAGACTCTTTTTCAGTTTTTTGACTATTAGCATACCATTGATCTTGATTTCTTTAGTAAGTTTTTGATAATCTAAAGTTTGAGCGTTCATTTGATCACTGACCCTTTTTTTGTTAAAAAACTAGATATGTTGAAGTGTGAAACATGCTTAATCAAACATCATCCATTCACATAGTACCCATTTTGCGAAGAGCATTCTCTCTATTTGGTATTTTCTATTTCTTTAAAATATTTTTTTGATTTAAACTTAGATGATAAGACATCATAATCATTAAGTTTTCAAAGAGTTTCACTCCGAATTTTATCGCTGGTGATTAACGTATAGTGGTACCTTCATCGTGCTCAAATCCTAGGTCCGCCTCAGATTTTATATATGACGGAATGTTAGACAAGAGAACTGTCATGACCATAGTTCACCAATCGTGAACCTGTCATTACGGCACCTAGTCTTCACGAGTAGGTGAGTCTAACATATTGCGGAATTAATAACCTTTACGAAAAAGAATAATGTAATAAAGTGTCACCTAGCACATACACTCGAACACAAGATTTCTTAAATAACGCCCCAAAACTCGGAATCCCACGGGCAACACCGGCTAAGAGAAAAATAAGATACGGCTCTAATATCTGAAAATGTCTACATCAACTGAACACATGAAATGGATCTGCTAACTACAAGGTAGGTTAGAAGGAGACTCTTCCATCCGCGGACGAGGAAGATGTCCAAATTCATGGTAAAAAATTAGAAATTTAACTCTTGATATTCGAATGATGACATATAAATTGAGATAGAGGGAGTAGTACGTATAATTATTCCAAAAATGTAATTTACTCACCATGGATGCTTAGCAGTCACCTCTCTGAGCTCTTTCATGGATCCTGGCTCTCTTGGATATACACTGGTTTCAAGTATGTACTGTCACAAGTAAAAAAATTAAATGGCAATATAATCAGAAATATATTTGTATATGTATGTGATAAATAAAATTATTCGCTTTGAATTCATTAATTTAAAATTTTAATTAAGATACTAGCTATTGCTATCTAAAAGTAAAACACACACACAAAAAACTCATTTTTACAGAAAATAATTATACCTGGTAAAGAGCATCACTTTGCAAAAGACTCTTGTGACCAACCTCTTGGTGTTTAATTCCATTTTCTGCCATTTCTTTGATGCTTTTTTGCTACTTTTCTCTCCTAATTAGGCCAAACTTTTTGGGTTTTTCTCTGTTTGATTGTTGATTTTCTATGTTTTTCTGAGTTTGAAACCAAGGGAATGGAACGTATATATAGACACAAAGGAGTCTGGTTTGGACCTGTTCATTAATTATCAGCATTATTGTAATTATTTTATTCCTTAATTTATTACTAATATTATTTCTTTTACTTTAGTTATTTTTATTATTTTGCTATGTTGCTATTGAATATTTTTTTAAGCTGAGGGTCCATCAAAAATAATATTTTTTACCTTATATAAAGTAAGAGTATGATTTGCGTACGTCCGATTCTCTCCAAATCATACTTGTGAGAACACACTTGTTTAGAATCAAATTTAAAATTTAAATTTTATGTATTCTGATTTTTAAATTTTTAGCGTTGAACCCATTATTAAAGTTATGGAGTAATCTTTACTATTATTATAATTTTAATACATTTTTATATATTAATTTATATTTCACAAGAAAAGTTATGAATTCAACTGAACTATAGGGTACGTTCGCCCCCTTGACCTTACAGAGCTTTTTCGTGCACGGACCGGCCGCCAACCGGGTTCGTAGTAGGTGAGTTTCGTCAACAGAGGTGAGGCTATATATGGAACTCACCATTGTGGGACCACCAAATGAAGTGGTTAAGGATGATTCTCAATCGTTAGATGATATCACGAGAAACCACATTCAACGGCTGGATTTGTTTCAAAGGCTTAGTAATAGATAATGGAAATATAATACAAGTATTCTATTTGTTTTTATTTGGCCTTGATTAAGAAGACAGAACTTTAATTAAAGTCATGCAGAAGTTGTTTTATTTTGTGAAATGTTTAAGAAATATTATATGAAAAATTAAAAAGAAATGTTGCACAGTTAGAATTAAAAAGCAGGTGCATGAAATTCCTAAAAGATTGCACGTAATCTAAGTATATATCTTTTTTAGGTTGTCAATTAGTGTTTGGTGTATAACTTACTTAATTAACCTTTAAGAGACCGAATTGTGATAATTAATTAACATACAAAAATAAATTCTAAATTTATAAAGACACCTAATTGAGAAAAGATCAAATATAGAGTGAAAGTAGGTAAACTAATCTCCAATAAAACAAAATTAGACTTAAAAAAAGTTCTCGAGAATAATTTTGACAATAGATTGAAATTACCATTTAAATGGTTGCAACTCCACCTTAAGATTTTTGTTTAAATATCATCATAGTTTTATTTCTTCTTTTTTATTCATAGGTCCATCCTACCCCAGCCAAAAAATATAAATATTAGAAGTGTATATATATATATATATATATATATATATATATATATATATATATATATATATATATATATATATATATATATATATATATATATATATATATATATATATATATATATATATATATATATATATATATATATATATATATATATATATATATATATATATATATATATATATATATATAAAACAGGGGTGGCCCGTCCATAAAGCAGGTAAAACAATCGCTTTAGGCCCCGAATTTATGGGGGGCCCATTTTTTTATTATACCTAAGCTCTATATATATAATAAAAAAAACAAAAAAAAAAGCCATAAAGTGAAACAATACGTGAGAAGTTTGCATAGAAAAAGAACACAAATTTGAACACAAGTCTGCGGAGTGTGGATATTTCAGCAACTTCAATAAAAATTAATGAATAATTTTTAAAAATAGAATATACAGGTGGAAAAGATCTTTTTAAAGTTATTAGAGATGAAATAAAAATATTGGACTTAATATTGATAACTTAAGAGGGCAAGAATATGATAATGGGTCAAATATGAAGGGAAAACATCAAGGAGTCCAAAAAAAAAACTTCTTGATGTAAATCCTAGAATATTTTTTACACCATGTGATTGTCACAGTATGAATTTGTTACTTTGTGATATGACTAATTCTTGTACAAAAGCTATATCATATTTTGGAGTGGCACAACATATATATTCACTATTTTCATCTTCTACTAAGCGATGGAAAGTATTACAGGATGGTGTACCCAGTCTAACTCTTAAATCATTGTCACAAACTCGTTGGGAAAGTCGTATTGAAAGGATTAAAGCTATAAGATTTAAAACTCCACAAATAAAGATGCTTTATTGAAATTAGTAGAAATTAGTGATTATCCAAAAACTAAAAGTGAAGCTAATTGCATAGTAACATATGAGCTCGAAAATTTTGAATTTTTATTGGGTATGACTATTTGGTATTGTATATTATTTGCTGTTGATTTAGCTAGTAAAAATATGCAGTCAAAAGACATGCATATTGATGTTGCGATAGATCAACTAAAAGGTTTGATTTCTTTTTTTAATAAATATAGAGAGGAAGGATTTGCAATTGCTATGATTGCCAAGAAAATTGCATTTGAAATAAATATCAAACCCAAATTTTGTAAAAAACGTATGATATATAGGAAGAAATAATTTGATGAGAATGATGATAATGAATCTCAAAGTCTCTTGAAGAGCCCTTTAGAGTAGATTACTTTTTATACATAGTAGACAAGCCTATTTTTTCACTTCAAAATAGATTTGAACAATTTGAAGCGTATGAAAATATATTTGATTTTCTATTAAGTGGTAAAAAACTAAGATAACTGGATGATAAAAATTTAAAAATACATTGCTTAATCTTGAACTTTTTTTAAAGCATAATAATCAATCTGATATTGATGGTTTAGATTTATTTTTCTGAGTTGAAAGTATTAAGGAAAATAGTACAAGTAGAATATAATAGTTTAATCGATATACTCAATCAAATAAAGAGACTTGATTCTTTTTCAAATGCCTATATTGGTTATAGAATAATATTAACAATTCCCGCTACCGTTGCTTCAACGTAAAGAAGCTTTTCAAAATTAAAATTGATAAAATCTTACCTAATATCAACAATGTCTCAAGAGAAATTAAATGAGTTAGCTATATTGTCAATTAAGAAAGACTTGTTAGGAGAAATTAATTATAAAAAAATTATTAATAACTTTGTATTGAAAAAAGCTAAAAAAAATTAACTTCAAATAAAAAAATTAAAACAATAAGGCCCCACATTAAAATTTAGCCTTAGGCCCCGTCGGACCGCCCCTAATATATAGATATATATCCCAAGAAGTATAATTTGGTGGGTGGTTGAGAATAGCAATAGGGAACATTGGCATGTCTTTTAAGTAGGACGTGCACACCGGTTCATCATTTTCAAAGTTGGTGAGAATTTGGTGCAAAGAATTTGGATCCACAAACATTTGTTGATGAGAATAAATGCACAATTAACTAATATAACATGCATAGATAGTTGGTAAAATGGTGTTCCATGCAGCGACGAACCGGAGATTATGTGCAAGCGAATTCAATATTAGAAATATATAATTTTAATCGTAAAATAGTAATTGTCAAATAAATACTTATATAAATTTACAATGCTTTAATTTTACATATACACGGTATTAATTTTTTAAAAAGCGGATTCAGTTGAACCCATTAACCACCACTTGGATCCGCCAAGTGGACCCATGACGACCATATGTACTCTTCTACTTTTTTTCCTCTTTCTTTCGTTCCTTTGTTCTCTTTGTTGTCGATTTTGATATTCTATGATTATCCCGAATAGTGAACAGATAGTTCGACCATTTTTATTTTTAATTTTTAGTAAATGGACGGTGAATGCGGATCAATAAGTCAAATTACTGTAATAAGAAGAATGGTGTTATGAAATAATATAAGAACAAGAACAATAATACAAGAACAAGAACAATATAGAGAAAAGTAGAGAGAGGAGTATTCTTATTGATACTTTGGGATGATTTACAATCGGAGAGAACCCATTTATTTATAGGGAGGTGGTGACTTAGCCACCAAGAAGTAAACCCTAGAATCTCTCTAAATATGGACATTCACCTAAAATAGAATATTTTATAACACTCCCCCTTGAATGTCTATTCAATAATGTGCCTCGTTAAAACCTTAACTAAAACAAAACCCAATGGGAAAAAATTAAAGAAAAGGAAAAAGAGTACACATGTTTGAATATGCGCTTATTGGTTGCCTCGTTAAAAACCTTGCAAGGAAAACCCATTGGGACAAAACCTTGTAAGGGAAAAAGAGTGCAACGCGCATTAACTCCCCCTGAAAAGAGCATCAATTCATATCCTTGAGCATTTGCATTCCAATCTTGTGCACCATCTTCAAAACGATCTTTTGTAGAGATTTGGTAAATAAATCAGCCACATTGATTTGAATAAATATTCCGCACCTTGAAATTATCATTCTTGATAGATATGAACATCTTCATATAATGTCGTGGAATGACTCTTCAATATCTCCATAGAGGTATTCTCGATGCCATCATGCTTATTGTTATAGCAAGATACATATGTACACAAGTTGCACTTAGGATGTGGTACTTCAGGACCAAGAATTGTATATGCTTCAAGCAACTTCAATCATTGACTTTATACTTTCAAGTATTTGAACTACATGTCCAAAACTACATGCCTTTCATATGGAATCAATTCTGCTTGAATTGTATCTCTTCCATTTAGCCAATATTTTTGTTTGTATTCGACAAACATAAGATCCTCATCGATATTTAGCGCTATCATAGATGTCGTCGACGAACATTTTATATCGGTTCCAGTAAATTTTCATAAAGACATAATATGGAGATCTCTTTATTCATATATTCAGGTACCTGAATCTCTCATGAGATTTTATGAAGTGTTATGTCATGTGATCTTCTAGATCACTTGCCTCCCCGTTATGATCACTTTGATCATTTGCTCATCTTCTTTATTAAGAAGTTATTTTGAAACCGATTTGTCTATACGCTTTAAGCGTATCAAAGACTTTGTCCTTCTGGGACTTAATATGAGCATTTGCAGTGAGAATATAGTTACTTTCTTTGGGTCAGCAAATGCGTATAGCATGCTTTGCAATATGTTGCAATTGAATTATCCTTTTATGAACTTCAGGTTCATATTATGATGTTCGAGGATCTATATATACAAATGATAATTCATCCCATGTAACCTTTTCTCAAGTGTTTATCATGTCTCCCCCTCATGTTAGAAAAGCTAACTTGTTTCCTCAACTTTGAGAGTCCATCTTTGTGCATTATGGTGTTAATGAAAATATACACCGCACATTAATAATAATAAGATGAAATTATTTGGTTCCTGACCCTGAACCACTTGTGAGGGGAGAATATAATATACTCTCGTATACAACGTATATCAAACTGATATATATATATATATATATATATATATATATATATATATATATATATATATATATATATATATATATATATATATATATATATATATATATATATATATATATATATATATATATATATATATATCTTTGTTCTCATAAGAAACAGTTTAGCTATTAAGTGGAGGCACTCAATAATTATCTTGCTAAACCAACTATGATATAAATCAACTTATCAAGATGAACTATCTTGAATAGAAAATCTGGAAATTATGCTCGAAGTTATATTACTGAGCAATTTACCTCGCAAGCACCGGCCAGGCTGCGGGTTAATAACAATCGCACATGTAACCATATCATAGATGCATCATATGTGGTATACATGGCAGGTGAATGGGCCCATATTCACCTTTGATATTTCCAGAATTTATGGGATTCAACCCGAACTCTTTAGTTGGTCAATTAATTAATGAGAACAAGTAATACAAGAGAATTCGTAAAGAACTTTCTAGTTCTTTAATATTTACCCATGTGAATTCTCTATTACTGCACATCATGCTTAAAATGATAGGGCTAACCCGAATGCCAACTGAATAAATTATCAATATTGTTAAACTTCAAATTTACACCATGACATGTGCAATTATCAATAAACTTCAAGTTTATTATGATATGGGTTTTTATATCAATAAACATCCACTTTATTGTGGTATTCTTGTGTAGTACAAACTGGAGAATAAAGCGGGTAGTTTTTCACATACAGATTATCCCGCTACAAGTTGTAGTAATAGAAGATATCAAATCTTTCCTTTATTTATAGTCTCAATATAATCAATCGCTTTCGCATATACTTTGGAAACTGAATAAGTTTCTTTGAGACTTATTACAACACAATACCTTATTGGTAATCAATTGTGTTTCTCCAACATAGTAATAATTGGCTCTTCTAGAGCTCTCAATTAATTTTGTAATACCACAAATTCATCAACATCCATGTGGTGAATATCTCTTTTAAAGATAAAGTTATACCATTATGGTCATGTCAAAATTATATGCAAGATATGTTTCTTGCATTATTATTGTCCTTTGATAATCACATTGACAAATTATTTTGGCGTACAATAGGTACGTGACCAATGACTATTCATGCCATAACATTAACATTATTTTCATATATCATCTCAAGCCTCCTTCTAGGGGTGAGTGTGGTATATTTAATACCAATTTCATGTTCTATTCTTCCAATAATGAATATGTATTCGTGAATCAGATGTTGTCACATTCACTGCGGGGATATGTGATTTTGTTATCCTTTTCAAATCTGTAAATGCGTCTGGCATTCGATTTGCTATTCTTTGCAAATGGATAATATTTTGCACCTCTTTTTCACAAATAGAGGTATGTGGATCAAGATGAGATAATGATGCATTTTTCCACAAAATTTCCCATTTGGTTTCACCAACTTCTCCCCCTAATTTTGGGAAAAGTGTCTCATCGAATTGACAGTCTGCAAATCGTGCAGTGAACAAATCCCCTGTCAATGTTTCGAGGTAGCGAATAATGCAGGGCGATTCAAACTCAACATATATTCCTAACCTTCTTTGCAGACCCATTTTGGTGCAATATGGCGGTGCTACAGGCACATATACTACACATCCAAAAATTCTTAAGTGGGATATATTAGTTTCATGACCCAAAACTCATTGCAACGGGGAATATTTGTGATAATTCATCGTTCTGAGACGAACTAGCATTGCTGCATGCAAAATGGCGTGACCCCAAACCGAAGTGGGCAGCCTCGTTTTCATGAGTAAATGGGGAATTCAAGATTATTCTCATCTATTGTCTCAATATGATATCCATTTGAATGATATCTTTAATACTCAACAAGTTCCTTTTAGACTTGGAGGAGAACATTGCATTTTCTAAAATGTTGTTCCTTTAGGCAGAGTTATAGTTGCTCTTCCGGAGCCTTTAATCAATTTACTACTACCAGAAATTGTAGTAACATCTGCCTTACACATACTTAAATGAGAGTAATATTTCTTCTCTTTGAATATCGTATGTGTGGTACATGAATCAATTAATCAAAAGAGATATACGAACATGAGAATAAACAAATTAATCCATTGCTTCATAATTAAACAATATTTTCAAAATCTGCTGAGGTTAGTCGATTAACTTAGTTAATAGTCGACTAACTTGGGAAGCAATCATTAGGTTAGTCGACTAACTAAATCAGATAGTCGACTATCTTGCCTTGCGGAAAAGTCCAGTTTTAATGCGAAATATTAGTTAGTCGACTAACTAAGTTGATAGTCGACTAACTTAGTAAACAGTCATCAGGTTAGTCGACTATCTAAATCAGATAGTCGACTAACTTAGCAAACAGTCATCAGGTTAGTCGACTATCTAAATCAGATAGTCGACTAACTTAGCTTGCGGAAAAATCCAGTTTTAATGCGAAATATTAGATAATCGACTAACTATTAGGTTAGTCGATTAACTCTACTAGGAAATAAAAATATCTTTGAAATTTAAGCATATTGAAACATTCTAAAGAACTAGTACTAACGTTATATCATAAACTAATTAATACGAGCCGATACTAATGACTATTAGTTTATTCACTGACTAATACAAATAAGTAAAATAAAATCAAACAATTCCATCTTCCTTTCATCACAGATCCACCAATTAAGTGGTCTATTTTCCCCTCAGGGTGCTCAAAGAAGTCTGCCACATCCAAGTGGGTGATGTCAAAATTGTCGTCAGAGACAGAATTGGTTTCAGGGCATTTACCTTTTAGAGATGCTTGATAAAGCTCAACCAAATGTCTTGGTACACGGCAAATTTTTGCCCAGTGCCCTTTTCCACTGCAACGATAATATATAGTTTATGAACTATTTGCTTTTGGATTCTCATCGCATCGTGCTTGTGGCAGAGTGACCAACTTCAGGTTGTCATATCTCTCCTTTAAGCCATTCCACAAGATAGGTGGATCTTTGACTGTGATATATTCAATTTTCAAACCTTCATCAAGGTGATGGCGCAAGAAAATCAAGGCCTTAGCATAGTTTCAAACCTTCATCAAGGTGATGGCGCAAGAAAATCAAGTCCTTAGCATAGTTTCAAACCTTCATCAAGGTGATGGCGCAAGAAAATCAAGGCCTTAGCACAGTCTTGGGTGGATGCATTATTTCTGTCTTTAATGGCGTCTCCAAGACCCATTGCATCCAAATGGATTCAGCATCCAACATCCATGTCATATAGTTCTTGCCCGAAATTTCAAGGGAAACGAACTTTCTTTTCATAATGTCAGACATAAAACAAAATTACATCAAGAGCGTGTCCATACTTACGGACTTTATTACAATTATCACATTCACTTCAGGGAATGGATCATAATCATCTGTATGTGCTATATACAATCTCATGTCAAATATTACTTTCATAAAGTGAAAGATTATTTTGAGAATCTTTATTATTCTCATTATCACAATGATGACGATTATAATTCCGTCTATTGCCACGTCCACATCCATTGATACCTTCACGGTAATAATTTTGTCTTCTTTCAGACTTATCACATACTGCTATCACATTCTCTAAAGGGAATGAGAATGAAGCAAATTCAATGGGACGGATTTTCAATTCTTTGCCCACAATCATACATGAATTTAATCATGGCAAGACATAGAACTTTTACCACTTCACGTGGTTATAATTCCTTACAAACTCCATAAGAGTTATAATCAAACTTTGTTGTCTATGTTTGTATATGAAATCAAATCGTAGAATTTCAAGAATTTGAAAGGAAAAAATAAATTACTTACCTTTAAGGTATACCAATAAATGTTGTGATATCAAATATACCTCTTGAGTTTCCATCCCGTTGCATTACTTTATGATGATACCATCTCTTCTATTTTTCCGTATAGAAATTCTGGAAGAAGGAAGAAATCAAATTCAATTGGTTAGAGACTCGTGCTGATAACGTGTTATGAAATAATATAAGAACAAGAACAATAATACAAGAACAAGAACAATATAGAGAAAAGTAGAGAGAGGAGTATTCTTATTGATACTTTGGGATGATTTACAATGGGAGAGAACCCCTTTATTTATAGGGAGGTGGTGACTTAGCCACCAAGAAGTAAACCCTAGAATCTCTCTAAATATGAACATTCACCTAAAATAGAATATTTTATAACAAATGGTAAATTGTAAAACTTCTTGTTAGAGTACAAGAATATTTTGGTTTTTCTCGCTCCTTTTAGATAAAATTGAGATTTGAAGTGAAACAAATTCCTCTTCATTTTGTTGTGCTTGGCCGTCCAAGAAACAAGGCTAATGATATGAAACCTTAGGGAGCAAGGACTCTACTTCTTTTTTTGTTTTCGTGGTCAATGTGCATTAACATTGAAATTTTTACACATCAACAATTAAAGTAATTAGTGGCGTACGTAAAATTTTCATAGGTAACTGATATTTTAATAAGCGAATAAATAAGAAAATTATTATAATGTAACGGTCCAAAGGATCATTACCTGTTTCTAATAAAATTTTGTATCTCCGAGGCGTTAAAACCCTCATTTAGGATTACCTTGATTTGCGTGCGCAGTCCAGGCACGTAGCCGAAAGTTTTGATATTAAAATGAATAAATTTGACCTCGGTCAATATTTTGAGTAAACGGACCCGGATCCGTAATTTGACTGTTCCGAGGGTCTGTAAGAAAATATGGGACTGGACGTATTCCCAGAATCGAATTCCGAAGTCTCAAGCCAGAGAAATAAATTTTTGAGTAAAATTATTTTTTGAAAATAATTAAGGAAATTGGAAATGAAATTTGATTGAGAGACTATGGTATCGGGCCCATATTTTGGGTCCAGTGTCCGATACAAGTCTTATATATATGATTTAAGATGTTTCTTTAAAGTTTGGTTGAAATCGGACGTCATTTGACGTGTTTCGGACTTATAATGGAAATTTGATGTTTTATGAAAATTTAAAAGGAATCATAGAGTTTGAGGCTTAATTTGATGTATATGACGTTATTTTGGCGATTTGATCGCATAGATAACTCCGTAGGATATTTTTGAGGTTGTGTTTATATTTGATTTGGAACCCCAAGGGTGCGGGTGAGTTTTGGATAGGTCGTGAGTGCATTTTTAACCTTTCAAAGTTGCTGGTATGCTCTGACCTTAGGCTTCGCATTGCGAAGGGCTGCTCGCAAATGCTAAAACCCTCTATAGTGCCTGGGATTGCAAATGCAATCTGTGTCTCGCAAATGCGATGAAAATTTCGCAAATGCGAAGGTCCGGGATTTGGGCAGGGTTCGCAAATGTGAACCTTTTCTCGCAGTTGCCATGTTAGCAGGTCGGGGCTCGCAATTGCATTTTCCATATCTGCAACCTGCATTATTCATACTTAGCCGAATTTTTCACTTTTTTCTTCATTCTTTCAAAACCCAAACACACTTAGGCGATTTTCCAAGAATAAGACTTCTTCAAAATCATTTGTAAGTGGGTTTTTACTCATTTATTTCAATCTTTAACATCATTTAACATGTTTTCAACTTAAAATCGAAGGTTTCTATTAGTGAATTGGGGGTTTTGGGTAGAACTTAGATTTTTCTAAAATTGGGGATTTGGATCTCAATTTGAGGTCTCATTTCAAAATACATCATAAATATGGATTCTTGGGGGAATGAGTAACCAGGTTTTGGTTCGAACCTCGGGTTTTGACCACGTGGGACCGGGGATTTTTTCAGACTTTTTTGGGTAAAATTTTGGGAAATTCATTATTTTGTGTATTCAAATTGATTCATTTAGCATTTATTGATGTAATTAAGTAACTTGTGACTAGATTAAAGTGAAATTGTGGTGGAATCGAGGGGTAAAGGCATAATTGAGGCTTGATTTGAATTCAAAGCATCGAGGTAAGTGTCCGGCCTAACTCTAGCTTGAGGGATTAAGAGTTGAGTCCTATTTACTACTTGTTTTATATCGAGTACGACGTATAGGTATGGTGACGAGTATCTATACGTTAGTGTCTAACATAACCGTGAGTCTATAAATTGTGAATATCTTGATTCATATTGTATATTTCATGCCTTAGAGATGATTTATAGATGTTGTGAAACATTTGTAGAAAGGATTATGACTTTTGAACGTCTTGGAGCATTGACTCAAGTTATTTTATGAATTGAGAAAAGTATATGAATTATTGTACCATTTGGAGCATTGGCTCAAGTTATTTGATGAATTGAGAAAGCATATGAATTATTGTACCCTTTGGAGCATTGGCTCAAGTGGTAATGAGAGTGATGAGATGAAAGTGAAAGAAAGAGGAGTTCAGTAATTGTACCCTTTTCGGGTTATTTTTGTCTCTTGATTGTCTCCCTTGTCGGGACGTGAAGGCCATTGATGTTGCTCCCTTGCTGGGATTTACCTATTTACTTGTGTTCCCTTGCTGGAATTTCTATTATAATTTGTTTACTCCCTTGTACCCCTTGTTTGTGGTTGTTATTTGGGCGAGGATGAGTGTTAAAGCACGAAGGGTGTTGCCGTGCATTATTTGCTATTATGAGAAAAGAATGTAAAGCACGAAGGGTGATGCCGTACATTATTGCTATTGTGAGGAAAGAGTGTAAAGCACGAAGGGTGATGCCGTGCCACTCGATGTACCATTCTATGCTTATTATATAGATTTCATGGTGAGAAAAGAGTGTAAAGCACAAAGGGTGATGCGTTCCATACGATGTACAATTTTCCGTACCGACATTCATTGATTATATGGTGAGGAAAGAGAATAAAAGCACGAAGAGTGATGCCGTGTACTTATATGATTGATTTGGTGAGAACGAGAGTAACAACACGAAGGGTGATGCCGTGCAACTGTTGATTTCTTTCTCTTGTAGATATTCTAGTTGTACAGTTTAATTCCTTGCTTAGTGTTTCTATTTCTGAATTGTTACTTTCCCCACAACATGTCCCTCTCCCTCTTTGACTAGTTATTTTTTGTACTTCTATTCCATCGTATGTACGTATGTATATATATATATTTTAAATGGGAGCGTGTGGTATGCCTACCATGCCTACCACGAGATATGAAAAATGAGATCGGATTGCACGCCTGCAACAAGATGAGTATTGAGAAGTGAAAGTTGCTTTTATTTCCCTTTATCCGTAGTAGATGTTAATTTGTAGTTTCCATATTATTCTTGATATGATGCTTTAATTGTTACCCCCAAAGCATGTTCCCTTCCCCAACTTTAATTATTTATTACCCGTTTATTTTTTCGCCAAATGTTATATAACTACACAGGTTTATCTGGAGTCTTGTCCTAGCCTCGTCACTTACCAGCACATGAGGTCGGTTGTGCTTATATTACGCTCTGTGCTCTTTTTCACAGATCTATATACCGGGCAGTACCAATAGTTTGGGAGCCAACCTTTAATTCACCGAGACACCAAGATAGCCTTGCAGGCGTTCGCGGGCCCGGTGTCTCCTTTATCTGTTATTTCATTCTGTTATCTCATGTATTCGAGACAAACAATTATATTTTCTTTCAGATGTTGTAGTTAATACTCTTAGTAGTTCGTAAGTTATGTGACACCAGATTTTGAGTAGAGGCTTATGTTGAACTTCCGCATTATTATTTTAGTTTCTTTAATTTAAGACTTCCGCTTATCCATTTAAATTCCGATGTTTCATGCTATTATTGATAATTGTGAAATAAGTAAATAGTTAATGAACATAATAATTAGAGGTTGACTTGTCTAGCTTTTAATAATAGACGCTATCACGATTTTGAAAGGTTGAAAAATTCGAATAGTAACATACAACAACTTCATACTCATAATTAAAGTTTAGCTTATATGAAGGAGATTTGGTCCATTGGTTTAGTTGTAATTTATCTTAGAGGAGGTCAAGGTTTTGACTATGTGCGACCTCTATTTTTTAAACAAATAGGCTCAAAATTTTGCACAATCAGTTTATTTACGTAAGTCACTCAATATCTTGGTAGTTCTACTTTGTTGCTGCTCATGGTCCAATGAAATTTTATGAGCAAACTTTGGCTCCTGTTTTATCAAATGTATCCAAATATAGGAAATCTACAAAGTTAAGGACCCGAGAAAGCAACGCTAAAAAGGAGAAAGTGTTCTACCTACCCTCTCTTGTTTCAGGTATTTTATTCTATCTCAAAGTATACAGTTTTAGTAGTCCTTTTTGCCATTTACACTTCTTTGCTCGAGGGATCGCTTCGTATATTAGGCTTTTTATCTAATATACTAAACTCGTTTATTCCACTTGCTCCCTAACTCTAAGAGCAATTAACTCCTCTTTTTAGATTATTCGATCATAAATTTTGTCAAAATATATTTGAATTTTTTTGGCAAATACATATTTGTTCATAAATTTTATTCATATTTTGTCAAATTCTCAAAACCCAAAATACAAATCCCAAAAACAGCTCAAAAGCTGGTTTTGGCTCAAAATGTTACTATTATTTTTTTTAAAAGTTGCTCCAAACTTTTATTTTTTATAAAAGAGCCTACCATTTATTACTTCTAACAATATTGTTTCATTTCTTCGGTCATCTTATAGTGTATTATGTAGTTCATTATAAAAATGATAATTTTATACCAAATTTATTTATGTTCAGGATTATGGTTTGCGATAATGTGATGAATGTTATTGATGAAGGTAATGTAGGGTATTTGTGATAGTTTAAGAACTTGTAGGTATAGGTCATGTTTTTTCAAAAAAAATAAAAAATTGAAAACTCATGTCCAAATACATTTTCGTCTTCAAACCAAACTTTATCCAAATCAAAATTTTCAAAGCAAATTTAAAAATCTATGACCACTAGCTAAACATCAGGTTTGCATATTAGTTTTAGAACTGTTTAATTTGTCTTTTTTGATTGTATTTGTGTTCTTTATATCTCAACCAGAAGTGCTTGGCCATAACTTTTGAGCGTACACAATATATGTATCTAAGAGATAGTTGAGCAAAATTATGGGTGCGTTTGGTGTGGAGGCAAAATTTTCGGAAAAATATTTTTCAATTTTATCTTATTTGGTTGGTTAATTAAATAGGAAAACAATTTTTTCTAAGAAAATGAATTTCAACAATGACTTCCCTAGTAGGAATAGGAAAAATAAATTTCATAAGTGGCATTCCAAACCCACCTCCCACCCCCCCCCCCTCACCCCCCATAAACCCTCACCCACAACATTCCTTCCACTCCTTAATGTTTAATGTATAATATATATGCATGCTCTTTAGGCAATATTTTTTGCTTGCTTACTAAATAAATATCAGAAAATGAGTAAGAAATTAATTATTTTACATGCAAATATTTTTCGTGAAAACATCTTCATTCGTACCAAATACACCTTATTTTGAATTTATATACTTCTTATCACATGAAGACATTTCGATTAGCGAAGTATCATTTTCTTTTGCCGGCAAACGTAAGCATATGAATGTGAAATATAAGACGAGAGCTGGTTTCTTTTTCTTTTTAGTTTTCTTTACTTATCTTAAGACTTGGGATCTTGCATTCTTAGAAAGAGGTTCATATATACGTTGTCGATTATGTTTATCAAGCATGATAATTTAGATGCTCTTTGTTTAGCTTTACCTCTATAGTCAAACCTTTCTATAACAGTCTCGTTTGTTCCGAATATTTTTGAATATTATTGTATGGGTCAAAAATTGACCACACGAGGATTGACGCAAAAAGGAATGGGGAGGGGCCAACTATGCCGTGGTTGTATCCATAAGGCGCCATAGTGACGGGTATCTCGGCCACGATCGAGGCCAAACCATCAGAAAGCCTGTATGGCGGAGCACATGTCGTGGTATTTAGGGGTAGGGGTGTGCATTCGATTTTGACCTTTATCGATAATTACTTATCGATTATCGATTTGTACATATGCTTATCGTTATCGTTTCAATAAGGTTTCGATAAGAATGACAATGACAATGAATGAACATGGACTTAATTAACGGAAAACATCAACAGAACAGAAATCAAATACACGAACTTCTCTCAAGGTTCTTGATGCGTCTCACGTCTCACGTCCAACAGCTGTCCAACAATATCAAAATTCTAGATGTAATAGACTTGGTTAATATCAATAGAAAGTATCGTCTCACGTCGTATCTAGAAACTTGAGAGAAACCAAACAAAAAGATAATCAAATCACTTTCAAGAACCGAGCTTAACCAAGGCTAAAAATTTCAAGAAAATTGCAGGTGCAACACTTTACAAATGCTTAAACAGAGCTATTATAACGTTTTGAACCGCAATAGATGAAAATTGCAGGCATCTAACTTGAATTATCTTTTTTGGATGTCCATTAAAGTTGGAATCTGAAGTTAGTTCATGATCCAACAGGAAAAGTTTTTTGAAAAATAAACGTGGAGGTAGAAATTATATAGCACAAAATTGCATGAAAGAAACCAAACAAAAAGATAATCAAATCACTTCGAAGAGAGCAGGTAAGTGAGATTTTCATGTACCCGTGAAAGAAGAATCAAAAGAGGCGCTGAAGAGTGAAGAATTGTAGAGAAAGACAGAAAGTTCAAAGTAATAGGGTTAGGAACCATAAGCGGCGCTGAAGAGTGAAGAATAGGGGTAGAGAAAATAATAGGGATAGGGAGTTAGGTAAAGAAAAGGGTATATTTGTCTTGTTAGTATATCTTGATAAACCGATAACCGAAGAGGGCCGAATCAAAATCGAAATCGATAATTCAATAAGGAAAATTTCAAAATCGAAATCGAAATCAATAAATCGATAAACTGATATCGATAAATCGATAATAAATAATCGATTCGATTTATCGATAAACTGATTCGAATGCACACCCCTATTTAGGGGTGTGACCTAAAGTATAATCAGCATATTAGGGTACTCTGGCTAAGGACTGTTGGATAAGGGGAATACGACTATATATATATATATACTAGGTAAGAGAACAAGGAATGAGGACTCTTTTTTGCTTCTTCAAAAGACACAGAAGAACGGGAGAAGGCTTCTCAGGAAAAACTAGAAAAGGTTTAGATATTGGCTGCTAATCTTTGTAATCATCATTATTGAATCAATAAAGATAGATCTCATAGCTGTCAGTGACATTCCTTCCCTTTCTTCTTTATTCGTACATTATGGAACAATACGTCAATAATGAAGCCTGTCATTTACATTTAATACCATTCATGATCTTAAAACTTTTATAAGCTTAATTATATCCTATTTTCTTACTCAATATTCTTTGACATAGAGTTAATTATCCCTGGCTAGGATTTATCCTCTATTTTCTTATTTAATTTTAGTTTACAAAGGTTTAATACTTATTGGTAAAATAATTTGGCGCCGTCTGTGGGGATTTTCTAGCCAAAGTCTTAGTTCCCTCTAGATCCAAAGCCAGCCAGAGTTTCACTTTCCGGTTGTCGTAGCCTTACCATCTCACTACAAACACCAACCTAATAAGTTGTAGGCAAGATTTTGAAATAATCAAACCAATCAGGGTCAGATCTTTGCATGAAATTGAAATTATGTCTTATATCAGTACAAGATCCATGTCTTGCTATAGCGATGGGTTTGGTACATTATATTTCTCAAAGTGGGATTGCGGTCACTATACACTGAGCATGTCCGCAATCCTATTTGCTATATTATGTTATATACCGATCTATACTTCCACATCTTAGGAAGGGACGATAGCTGATAACTAGGGATTTTGTTGCATTTTACACTCCTTCTTGCTTACTCTTTGATTATAAATTCATACAAAATAGTCCCAAAAGGCTCATAAGTTGTGCTTGATTGTAGGTTTGATCAACAAAATAAAGAGATGTCAAAGATCGACTCAAAAGAAATGAAACCTGCACAAGTACCAAACATAAGACAAACTCAGGACAAACAGGCCTAGTGCGTAAGCACTACACTTTGTGCAGTCCGCACTAGGGAGATTCAGAGACCTGGAATTGAAGGCATCAAAGCAGTGTGGCCGCAGTAGATCTTGCACGGTCCGCACTGATGCCACCGCGGCCGCACTACCATTTTATGTGATCCATAGAAGCAATGTTCTGAGAGATGCCAAGTGCCATAGTTCAAGCCTGTACGATCCGTAGTCCATTATCCGCGGCCACAGTCCATTCTGCGCGGTCTGCGGAGCCTGGGTTCAGAGAAGTGAAATTGCTGAGTCAAGAGCCTAGTGCGGATACAATCCATTCTGTGCGGTCCGCACTGACCCCGTAGGGGCATTTTTGTCTAATTTTTTCAGCTTAGTATAAATAGAACCTTTTTCAATGTTTAGAGTATCAGATATTATCATACTTGAGCTGCGTTCATGAGAAGCCATTTTGTAGCTATTTTGGGCACTTTACCGTAGTTTTAGTCATTGAATCTTTGTATTTACTTTAGCAATTAATTAATATGTCTTCTTCTTCATCTATTTCTCTATTTTTATCTTCAAGCATGCGCAGCTAGATCCATTAGCTAGGGTTGTAGCTCAACCCTAGTGTGGGTAATTGATGGGTGTTGCAATTTAGGGCTAGATTGACTATGGGTGTTTGTTATTTGGATCAATTTTATGGTTTAATTTATGAATTTGTGGTTGCAAACACTGGTTTGTGCTAAGTTGACTTGGCTCTTCTTGAGAAAGAGAGCCTAATTCTCCAAAATTGATCCAACAAGGAATTAGGATGGACTCAAGAGAATTGATAATCCCAATTAAAGGGTTAAACCTCGATAGAGAAATTACCCGACTTGAACTCTAGTCGCTTGAGAAAATTTGCCCTACCCAATTGGTCTTGAGAAAGTCAATTGGAAAAAATCTCTCTCTTTACCGAGAGGTGTGAGAGTGGGTAAAATTGTGCAACGGTTATAGCATATTTCCCCAATCATTTCAATCGAACCTTAGAAGAAATTACCCGTCAATTAGCCATCTAGGTGAAAGTCATTACCCTAGTGTCCCTTAATCCATTAGATATAACTTTTAGCAATTCTCTCTTAGCGTAATCTAGTTTCAATCTCAATTTGTAGTTTGATAATAGTAGTTTTATATAAAAAATAAAAAATGATTGGAAGTGATACTTGGAACCAATACGCAATCCAATACTGAGTAGATACCTAACTCCAGTCCTAGGTCTTTGTGGAAATCGTTCCTGACCTACAAATCTGGTAAAAGCTATTGGGACCCTCTCTCACTACTTTTTAGTGGTGTAGAGTTGGCATTAATCACTTTTTGGCACCGTTGCCAGGGGCTAACGGTTTTGGCTATCCATTAAGTTAGTTTTGTGTATTGTTTTTCTTTCCTTCTTTGTTACTAATTTTGTTTGTGTCACAACTCAGATACCAATGCCTCTCAATGCTAATGACCCTCTTGGTAACGTGATTGCGTGGGAGGAGGTAGATGATTTTGAACAAGATGAGGTGCCTAATTTACCTCAAGCTCAACGTAGAGGCCACTGGGCCAATGCAAATGACAAAAACAATATTCCAGACCCTCCTCTGCCACCTCCGAGAGTAGCTCCAAGAGTTCTTCCGAACCAAGGTTATGTGAATGCTATTGTCCCTCCCGTATACGGGCGGGAAAATTTCAAATAACCAATGTGATGTTGACCTTGCTCGAGCAACCTGGGTATTGCACAGGTGCCCTCGATAAAAATGCCTACAAGCATCTAAAGGGGTTGGTAGATACATGTTGGGGGAGCAAGCAGACAAATATGTTCGAGGATGCTCTTAGATCGAGGCTTTTTCCTTTTTCACTTCGGGGAAATGAATTGGATAGGTTAGAGAGGCTCCCAATCATTCCATCACAACTTGGGATGAACTGGAGGACAAGTTTATTGCTAAATTCTTCTCATCCGGGCATATGTCGGCACTTTGAGATGAGATATTGGCCTTCAAGCAAGAGCTAACGGAACCTTTGCATGAAATATGGAAGCGGCTTAGAACAATGGTGAAAGAATGCCTAAACAACGATATTACCGAGGCGATGACTCAACAAACCTTCTATTGGGGCATCAATACCACAAATCAATGCATTGTGAACCAATTGGCCGGGGGCAACTCTTTGAAGCTTCCTTAAAGTTAGGCTTGTTAGATCTTGGACGAAATGGCCGACACTTTTTCGTTGTGGAAAAGTAGAGAGAATGTGCCCCAAGGTGACCCAACGGTCATCCATTTACACAAGGAATTGCATGATCATGGTGAAGCTATTGCCGAGCTTACTACTACTATGAACCAATTGGCGAAGGCGCAGTTGCAACAAGTTCAAAATTTGCGCCAAGTCAATGCAATGGAAGGTGTGAATATGCTTAATAGACGGAAAAGAGGGCAACCATCCCAAGGGAATTGTGAACAATATGACAATGGTGGTGGTGGTTTTTCAAATGAGTGTTATGATGAACAAAGTGAAAAGGTTCAATATGTCAATAGCTATCAAGGCAATCAAGGCAACTCTTCAAACCAACAATGGCGACCCCAAGGAAATTGGGGCAATCAACAAAATGGTGGTAATTGGAACAACAAAAACCAAAGAGGAAATTGGGGGAAAAAACAATCCAGGCAACCAAGGGAATTGGAATGGAAATAACAACAACAAAACAACAACGGTTAAGGTTGGTGGAGCAATAATAGAAACCAAGACAACCGGGGGCAAGGCTTTCAAAGGCCCCCGATGTACCAACAGCCGAACAATCCGCCTCCGTTTTAATCTCAAGGGTCTAGTTCTTCGAGAAATAATATGGGTAGAATTGAAATTATGTTCGAGCAAATGATGAAGAAGAACCAAGATTCCGATGCTCAATTGGATTCCCACAATACCTCGATCCGGAACTTGGAGATGCAATTAGGCCAAATCTCTAAATCTTTGAACACTCGCCATAAGGGTGCTCTACCAAGTGATACAGTAGTGAACCCGAAGGGTGGGATCAATCATGTGATGTCAATAATAACAAGTAGTGATAGAGGCGGTGATGTAAATGCCTCAAGAGAAAACCAAGTTATAGTTGATGATGTTGAGTTGCGGGATGATGATGTACCTTTGGTAGTTAAAGATGTGGTTGACAATGATGTGAACAGTGATGTGAGGATTGATATTAATGAGGTCGAGATGGAAACTCAAGATGTTGTGAACTCGTCTAGGGAACACGTGAATGACATGCCCGAGTCTGTGGTGCCCAAAGCCAAGGCACCTTTGCCTAGAACACCTCCGACTTAGTCTCAATGGTTAGCAAAGCAAAAATAATGACAACCAATTCAGAAAGTTCATTGACATGATGAAAAGCCTTATAATCAATGTGCCTTTGGTGGAGGCACTTGAACAAATACCGGGATATGCCAATTTTATGAAGGATTTGGTGACGAAGAAGCGGTCAATGCAGTGTGAAACAATTAAAATGACTCACTAAGCTAGTGCTATCATGCATTCTATGGCCCCAAAACTTGAAGACCCCGGAGATTTTACTATTCCTTGCACTATTGGAAGTGCGGATTTTGCCAAGGCCCTTTGTGATTTAGGGGCTAGCATAAATTTGAAGCTGTACTCGGTCTTAAGATCTTGGGAATTGGACAACCTAGGCCAACCTCAATGATACTTCAAATGGAGGATCGATCGATGAAGAGACCTTTGGACATAATTGATGATGTTCTTGTCCGGGTGGAAGGATTCATATTTCCGGCCGACTTTCTCATTTGGATTATGAAGTGGAATTTGAAGTCCTAATTATTCTTGGGAGATATTTCCTTGCAACGGGGAAGGAATTGGTTGATGTTGAAGTGAGTGAGCTAACTTTCTGAGTGGGGAATGAGAAGGTCGTCTTCCATGTTTGCAAATCCATGAAGCAACCCAATAACACTAAGGTGTGCTCATTTGTGGACATTGTCACAACTGTGAGGGTGGATGCAGTTCTATGATTAATGTGGAGGATCCCCTTGAGGTTGTGCTTCTAAATATGGATGTCAATGATGATGCAAGTAGAGTTGAGTGCGTGAATGCTTTACATGGTATGGTCTCATTTTCCTATGAGCCTAGGAAAATGTCCTTGGTTCTTTAAAACCAGAAAACTCCACCAACAAAGCCATCAATTGAGGAGCCACCGATGTTGGAGTTGAAACCACTTCCTCCACACTTAAGATACGAGTTCTTGGGCTCAAATTCTACTTTACCAGTTATTCTTTCTTCTTGCCTAACTAACATGTAGGTTGATGCCACTTTGGTGATACTTCAAAAGCGGAAAAAGGAGATTGGATGGATTTTGGATGACATTCGGGGAATAAACCCTGCATTCCGTATGCAAAAAATTATCTTGGAGGATGATGCAGTGCCTTCCTTGGAGCATCAAAGAATATTAAATGTGGCGATGCAAGAAGTGGTGAAAAATGAGGTTATTAAGTGTTTGGACGCCTAGGTGGTCTACCCTATTTTTGATAGCTCTTGGACTTCTCCAGTGGAATGTGTACCGAATAAGGGTGGCATGACCATGTGACGAATTCCCAAAATGAATTTATTCGTACAAGAACAGTCATATATTGCCGGGTTTGCATGGACTATAGAAAATTGAACAAAGGGACCCGCAAGGATCACATTCCCTTTCCATTCCTTGATATGATATTAGACCGACTTACCGGGATACCACATTCACTTGTCCGTATGGCACCTTTGCTTTCTCTCGCATGCCCTTTGGGTTGTGCAATGCACTGACTACATTTTAGCTGTGTATGATAGCCATTTTCATCGACATGGTGGAAGATATCTTAGAGGTGTTTATGGATTATTTTAGTGTCGTGGGGGATTCTTTTGATTCATGCTTGATGAACTTTGATAGGGTGTTGGCCCTGTGTAAAGAAAAAAATCTTGTTCTCAATTGGGAGAAATGCTACTTTACGGTGGAAGAAGGAATTGCACTTGGGCATAAAATCTTGAAACATGGTATTAAGGTGGATAAAGCAAAGATAGATGTTATTTCAAAACTCCCTCCCCTACCACCATCAAGGGATTCTGAAGTTTTCTTGGGCACGCGTGGTTCTACCGGAGGTTCATTAAAGATTTTTTGAAGGTTGTTAACCCCTTGTGCAAGTTGCTAGAGAAAGATGCTAAGTTTGTTTTTGATGAAAAGTGCATGGAGGCTTTTGAACTTCTCAAGCATAAGTTGAAAACCACTCCTATCATTACCGTACCTAATTGGAGGTTTCCCTTTGAGCTCATGTGTGATGCTAGCGATGTTGTGGTTGGAGCGGTGTTGGGTCAACGTGTGAACAAAATGTTTCATACTGTGTACTATAGGATCAAGACAACGAATGATGCTCAATTGAACTACATGGTGATCGAGAAGGAACTTTTAGTGATGGTGTTTGATATGGAAACATTCCCGCCTTATCTTATGAGGGCCTAGCTTATAATTCATACTGACCATGCCGTGCTCCAGTACTTGATGATGAAGAAATATTCAAAAGCTAGATTGATGCGATGGGTCTTGTTACTTCAAGAGTTTGATTTGGAGATCGTGGACCGGAAGGGTAGTAAGAACCAAGTGGCGGGCCACTTGTCACGCTTGGAGGAGGAGGGGAGGCCTTATGATGGCCTAGAGATCAATGACTCATTTCCGGATTAACAACTTCTTTCGGTGTCGGTGAGTGAAATGCCACGGTTTGGGGCATCGATTTCATGGGTCCATTTGTTAACTCTTCTGGGAACACTTACATTCATGTGGTGGTTGATTATGTCTCAAAGTGGGTTAAAGTAGTGGCTTTTCCTAACAATGAAGCCCGGAGTATTGTTGCATTTCATAAGAATAGTATTGTGACAAGGTTTGGCACTCCTCGTGCAATTATCAGTGATGGAGGGTCTCACTTTTGTAATAGGGCTTTTGATTTGTTGTTGCAATATATGGAGTCAATCACAAAGTGTATACCCCCTATCATCCTCAAGCTATTAGCCAAGTGGAAGTCTCCAATAGGGTAATCAAGAGTATCTTATCGAAGACGGTTAATGCTAATATGACCGATTTGTCGAAGAAGTTGGATGACGCTCTATGGGCTTATCGGATGACTTACAAGACTCTGATTGGTATGTATCCATATCAGTTAGTGGTTAGGAAAGCTTTCCATCATCTGGTCGAGTTAGAGCACAATGCCATGTGGGCTTTGAGGAAGTTGAATTTGGAATGGGATGTTGCGGCCAATCTTCGTTTTGAACAACTCAATGAGCTTAATGAGTTTGGATTCCATGGCTACTCCAGCTCGTCCTTGTATAAGGACAAGATGAAGTACCTTCATGAAAAATATCCTCGTGGGAAGAAGTTCAAAGTTGGTGATTTGGTTCTCTTGTTCAACTCCAAGTTACGTCTATTTTCGAGAAAGCTTAAATCAAAGTGAAGTGGGCCATTTGAAGTTGTGTTTGTGACCCCGTTTGTTATTCTTGATCTAAAGAACAAAAATGGTGAAGTATTTGGAGTTAATGGGCACCGGGTAAAGCATTATCTTGGAAAGTCCAATGATATCCATGTGGTGGAACTTTTTCATCTAAAGTGATATGGTGGTAACATGCCTCGTGTTGCGACATTAACTCAGACGCTTCTTGGGAGGCAACCCATGTCTTTTACTTCTTGTTTTCTTTGATTTTCTTTGTAGTAAAGGATTAATTTTTGTGGGCTGATTGGTTATGAGATATTGCAAGATTGTGTTGATGCAGTGCAAGACATGATGTAAAAATTGAACAAGTCTCTGAAGTTGCCAGTGCGGCCCCACTACACTTTGCGCGGTCTGCACCGGTGAAGGCTAAATGGAGGACTCTCTAAAGTTTGCTATCGCGGCCGCAATGCATATAGTGCGGTCCGCAGTTCCATTTGTAGGGACCGCAGAGGTTTTCTTTCTAAGGTTTGAAACAGACAACCCTGTACGGACTGCGGTTCATTTTGTGCGGTCCGGACGGGTAGGTGATAATGGGCCCCAGGGGCTTTTCTATAAATAGACCCTGGGGAACCCTTGTTACCTTTTTCGCAAATTTGAAACTTAGAGACCATAATCACTATTCGTCTTCTTCCTTTGATCGTAATTAGTTGCTTGGAACTGATTAATTCCACTTCATATTTTAATCTAGTAACATTTCACTCAATTCTTTTTAGTTTAGTTTGTAATTTTGTTTAATTTTCATTTTTTCTTAATTTCTGCTCTTCTTCCTCCCGTAATTAACTCACTTCCTAGGTTAGATTGGTTTTAATGTTGACTCTTGAGGACTTAGTGAGTGTAATTGAATGGGTAAACATGTAAGGACCCTAATTAGGTAAAAGTTTTAACATTAAAGCAAAATCTAGGAACCCTAACTGAGTGCCAAGACTGGGCACCATGTGTGGACTGCAGTAAATTCTGTGCGGTCTATGGTGCCCTAGTGCGGTCCGCAGTACCACTTTGTGCGGACCAAGCTGATGATATGTATCCGAGTGACCTTTGTCCAGTGCGGCTGCATTACATTTTGTGTGGTCCGCACTGGCCCAGTACGGCCACTGTGCCATTTTGTGAGGTCCGCACTGGTCAGATTCAGAGGATGGGTATTTCGAACTCCACCCCTGTGCAGACTGCGACCGTTTTTGTGTGGCCCGCACTGACCCTTGTGCGGCCCGCACTGGGATGTTTCTACAACTGTCTGCAACTTTTCAATTCTCTCTGTAATTCTTTATACACAACTGTGGCTCACTGCTTCTATTGACACCAACAATGTAAGATGCTTGTGTTTGCAGATAATGGTTAAACAAAGAGGAAAAAGGTCCAGACAACCCGGTAGAGGTGATTCCTCCCGGGGAGGGAAGCAGAAGATGGTCAAACTCACTCCCCAGTCTCGTCAAAACATACAGAAGATGAGAAAAGCAACTGAGGCCACTAATAGAGCTTGTGATCAGTCGGGGAGTGAGTATGTGCCCTCCCAAGATATTTCTTTTGAATCCATCCCAACACGCATCGTCCCAAGTTTCAGATTGACAAATGACACTCATCCACCATCACCCGTTGCCCAATCACCAGAGCATGTTCCCATTGAGTTTTTTGAGGGCTTACCAGCTAGCAGTGGTGATTACTCCACCTCCCCCACAGCTTCAATATCCAGGGAAGGTGCAGACGGAGGTAACGAAGATGATGAGGGATATGAGGAGGTAGCTGGGGGTGGTGAGCCTCAGGTTGAGGGCATTGCCCGAACTAGAAAAACATATATTTGGGAAAACAGGTTCGTGAGACACGTGGTGTAGAACAAATTTAAGGAGTGGTGGCCGGTGAGAAAACTAATTCTGGAGAGGAGCTTTATAGACAGAGACCTTCTATCCCACAACACCAACGTGCAAAGTGAGTTCAGGACTCTAGTGGGTTGGGAACACTTCTTAGATACTTGTGTGGATGCCAATGAACACTTGGTCAAAGAGTTCTATTGTATTGTAGCCGACATCTTAAAGGGCTCCAAAGTTGCCAAGGTTCGGAACCTCAAGGGGGTGTTTGACGGGAAGTCTCTCAACCAATATTTGAGTTTCAATGAAGAATATGAGTCTCTTTATATAGCAAAGATGTAGATGGGTGAGCAGGTCCATCCATGGTTAGCTCTGTACCTGACAATCTCAGGTACCGTTCCTAATTGGTTGACAGCTGAGGCCAAAATACTACGGAGGGCCCTAAATTTTGAGGCAAGGGGTTGGAAGACATTTGTATGCGGCCGGCTAGATCCTACTACCCATGACCAGACCTTTCCGCTCCCCTGGGCTGTTTTGGTTGTGTACATTATGGAGGGGGTACCCCCATCAACGTGGGGAATGTGATGTACCATGTGATTTCTATAGTGGGTGCCGAGTATGACCGGAACTATCCTTTCCCCAACAGCCTCACTATGTATCCGGGACCTGAAGATGGACAAGAGGCCATTTGACATCAAAGTCAAGGCGACATCCCCGTTGTCCTGGTATAGCTTAAAGGGGACTGACAACCCCAAGGACAAGAATTACAAAGCCCCTGCTTCTGCTTCAACTGGCTAGTCTGAAGAGAAAGTAGTCATAGAGGTCCCTGATGATCCTATCTCCACTACTGCTGACGTGCCTCCTGGAACTTCCACTTTTGCTGACACTCCTCTTGGTCCTTCCACCTCAGCTGGCTCGGAGATTCCATCTTCCTGGGCTCATCCTATCACTGCCCACCGGCTAAGCCAGATGCTTTATAGCATAAACAACTGGATGTATACTGCTTCATCCAAGTTGTCTACCTTGACCACCACTATTGCACCTCAGTCAGCTCCTCAGCTAGCATAAGTCCCACAGTCAATTGAGGATGCTTTGAAGAAGATACTTGAAAACCAGGAGAAGATCCTCTCTACCCGGGATGCCTTTGGTAAGGCAGTTGATTCACATAGCAAGGCTTACAAGGAGCTTGCTAAGTAGCACAAGAAGTTGAGAAAGACACGGGCCTCCAAAGAGTCCGTGAAGGAGCTGCAGGCAGATGTTGTCAGGTTGAAGGCAGAACAACTGCCTTTGGACTTATTATTTAAGGACCCAATTTCAGCCGCAATTCCAATAGTTGAGCCACAGCTGGAGCATACACAAAGGACTCCGAAGAGGAAGAGGGTGATCGCTAGAGCAGATGATGCCATCATCCAGTTGGCGGACGCACCGGATGCTTCCTCTAGTCAGCCATAGGATGTACCAGATCCACAGCCTATCGAGGCCAGGACCAGGTGCCAGTAGCAGCAGAGTAGACCATCAGGAACCTGTCTGAGGTTCCCTAGCACACAGAGGAACCAAGATCACTAATGATCCTATGCAGACAGACACGGCTTAGTGTCACGACACGGATTTTCCACCATCAGGAGTCGTGATGGCGCCTACTATTGGAGCTAGGCAAGCCAAGTATTAAAACATTTTGGATTACATTCTCAACAACATAAATAAAACGATACAATTAAATAAAAGCGGAAGTCTTAAAACTTAGATAACTGAAAGCAAATGCAGAAGTTTAAATGCATCTCTACCCAGAATCTGGTGTCACTAACTCATCTACTAGAGAGTACTAAAGCAAAGTTTGAATAAAATATACAATGCTTTTGTTCTGATACATAAGGGAAACAATCTTAGTAAAATAGGAAGGGACTCCGGCCTGCGGACATCAGCTGGGCTACCTCGAAAGTCCCTAGACTGATGTCAGCTCCCGAGCAATCCTACTGCTGTGGTCCAAAAGCTGCTCCTGGATCTATGCAATAAGATGCACATAGTGTAGCATCAGCACAACCGACCCCATGTGCTGGTAAGTGTCTTGCCCAACCCCGGCGAAGTAGTGACGAGGCTAGATAGGACCTACCATAATAAATTTATACAGATATATACATATATTCAAGTGCAACGTAATAATAATTATAAATACAAGTAAAGCTGGGAGAGGGGACATGCATATGGGAATAACATATGAAAACAACTATCAGAAGTAGAAACTAAAACTACCTCAGATTCCATATCATATAAGTGGTCGGCGTGCCACACGATCTCATATCATAGTATATAAGTGGTCGATGTGCCACACGATCCTATTTTATAGTGTATAAGTGGTCGGCGTGCCACACGATCCCAATTCATATTATATATAGTGGTATGTGTGCCACAAGATCCCAATTCATATTATATATAGTGGTCGGAGTGCCACACGATCACGAATCATATTATAATAAGTGGTCGGCTTGCCACATGATCCCAATTCATAAGATATACATAGACTTTCTAGAGGAGGTCCCATTAAGGGAATCCGATAACATAACGATTTAACCCTGCAAGGGTACAATTAATAACTCAATTATCCCGGCAAGGGAGAACACAAGTGATACTTAAATCCCGGCAAGGGAGCAACAATAATAATTTACACGTCCCAGCGAGGGAATAAATACATCTCTTTCTTTTTTTGTCCATTTATTACTCAATTAACATATCGTCATTCGAGCCAACGCTCCAAGAAATTCACAAATCATAATTATGTCTCATACTCCTCACTTTATATAGAATTTATCAATTAAACAAGGAAGAGTCACCACAAAATCCGAATAAACACAAATATGGCTCACGGTCATGATAGACTCCATGTATAGATACTCGTCACCATGCCTATACAACGTATTTTCGACATTTAAGAAATAGCAAACAATACTCTAATCTTATTCCCTCAAGCCAAAGTTAGATCAACACTAACATCGGTCCAAAGAATAGCAATCAACCCTCAAATACCGCCTTTCCTTTATAATCTGACCCCGAAACAACAATATGTAGGCATAAATAATTCAATAATATCAATAAAGACTCAATAACAAAATCCCATAGCCTAGATATGAAGTTCCTAACATTCTTCTAAAAATACCAAAATTCGACCCTGGACCCACATGGTCCAAACACGAGGCTCGGACAAAAACCCGATCACCCATAACCCCACGAGTTCAAATATATAATTTGTTTTGAGATTCGACCCCAAATTGAGGTTGAATCACCCAAAATTCTCAAAAACCTAACTCTACCCAAATCCCCTAATTTCTACTTTGATTTCATGATTTAGGTCTAGGATTTGAGTAATTAATCATAGAAATCAAGGAAACAAGTTGGAATTTACTAACCCAAAAGACCTTGATGAAGAAAAGCTTCAAGAATCTCCCTAGAGCTTTGGAGAAGACAAGTTTTGTTAAAAATGGGAGAAATGCCGAAATGGTTTTGTTTTGAACATTTTAAATCACTAGGCGAAATTGGTTTATGCGATCGCGGGGCAAGTGATGCGATCACATTTAAGAAATGACTGGGCTCACCAGGTTTGTGCTAGATCATACGCGATCGTAGAGTAAGGACTGCGTTCACACTGTAGGTCTGGGCTAAGATATGCGATCGCAGGCGAGTCTATGCGATCCCATAGAACAAATTTGAGCACCTGAAGGATAACCCTATGCGATCGCAGGAAGAGGAATGCGATAACAGAGAACAGTTCACATGAACACCAGGAACAATAGTTTCTGCAATATTTCTTAAGTTCAAACACCCCGAAACACCTCTGAAAATACTCCCGGGCCCTCGGGGCTCCTAACCAAACATACACACTAACATAATAACATCCTACGAACTTACTCGAGCGATCAAATCACCAAAATAGTATCAAAATTAATGAATCAAACCTAAAAATCATCATTTTCATTTCAAACTTTTTAAACTTTCAATTTTTGATATTGAGGCCCGATTACATTAAATGACGTCCGATTCCAACCGAATTTTAGTGTAAACTATTTATTCACATACAAGACATGTACCAAGAGCCGGAACCAAAATACAGCCCCGATACCAATGCTTTCTAATTCATTTCCATTTTCAATTTTCATATCATTTTCAAAAAAATAATTTCTTTCGAAAAATCATTTCTCAGGCTCGGGAACATGGATTTCGATTCCGAAAATAAACCCGAGTCCCATTTTTTTTCGGACCTTCTGGGATCGTCACATCACGGTTCCGGATCTGTTTATCCAAAATGTTTACCAAAGTCAACTTTAATCATTTAAAATCCAAATCTTAGCATTTTTACATAATTTCACATATAAGCTTTCAGGCTACATGCCCGGACAGCGCATGCAAATAGAGACGACTAAAAGTGAGGTTTACAAGGCCTCAGAAGCATGGAAAAAGGTAGAAAACAGGTGATGACCATTTGGGTCGTCACATTCTCCACCTTTTAAACAACCGTTCATCCTTGAACAGACAAAAGAAAGAAGTAGTATCTGAGTCGGGGAATAGATGAGGATAACAGCTTTGTATTTCAGACTAGGACTCCCAGGTCGATGCCTCAGGAGGCTGACCTCTCCACCGAACACGCACTGAAGGAAAACTCTTCGACCTCAACTGCCGAACATTCCGGTTTCAAATAGCCACGGCTCCTCCCATGCGATAGATCCCTGTCCAATTGGACAATGTTGAATTCTAACACGTGCGATAGATCGTCGTGATACTTCCGGAGCATAGATACATGCAACACTTGATACACGATTGAAAAACTAGAGGATATGCTCCGAGCCTGTGTCATTTATTTTGGAGGCTCGTGGGACCAATTTTTGCTATTAGTAGAGTTCGCCTACAAAACAGCTACCAGTCCAACATTGAGATGGATCCATATAAGGCGTTGTATGGTAGGCGATGTCGGTCTCCAATTGGATGGTTTGAGCCAGGAGAGGCTCGGTTATTGGTATGGATCTAGTTCAGGAGGCCTTGAATAAGGCCCAGATTAGTCAGGATAGACTTTCTACAGCTCACTCCAGGTAGAAGAGTTATGCAGACCGCAAGGTCAGAGATGTTGCTTTCATAGTCGGTGAGCGAGTGTTGCTCCGTGTGTCGCATATGAAAGGCGTGATAAGATTTGGGAATAAGGGCAAGCTTAGCCCTAGGTTCATCAGTCCATTTGAGATTCTCGATCGTGTGGGAGAGGTGGCTTATAAACTTGCCTTGCCACCTAGCTCTGAATAGTCCTCTCAGACTGACCATCCATCAGGGGATTAAATGTTGTATTCAACTCAACCTGGGTGCCCAACTCTTGCTGAACTTCTCTCCAAAAATGTAAGGTAAATTGCGTACCCCGATCCAAAATGATAGATATCGGCACCCCATGAAGGCGAACTATCTCCCTGATGTAGATCTCAACTAATCTCTCGGATGAATAGGTGGCTGCAATAGGAACAAAATACGCTAACTTGGTCATCCTATCCACAATGACCCAAACCGCATCAACTTCTTCCGAGTTATCGGAAGTCTAGTAACAAAATCCATTGTAATTCTCTCCCACTTCCACTCGAGAAGATCAATTATCTGAAACAAACCATCGAGCCTCTGATGCTCATACTTAACCTGCTGACAGTTAAAATATCTAACCACTGCAACTAAATCCTTCTTCATCCTACGCCACCAGTAATGCTGCCTAAGATCCTGATATATCTTTGCAACGTGCGGGTGAATAGAATCCCGAGAATATGGGCCTCTGCTAAGATCAACTCTCGAATTCCATCAACATTGGGCACACAAACTTGCCCCTGCAATCTCAAAACACCATCATCATCTAAGGTCACTTTCTTGGCACCTCCACACTGCACCGTGTCTCTCAGGACACACAAATAGGGGTCATCAAAGTGGTGCTCACGAATACGCTCCAATAATGAAGAACGAGCAACCGTGCAAGCTACTCTGCTAGGATCAGATCCAATCTCATAAGACGATTGGCCAAGGCCTGAACATCCAAAACAAGCGATCTATGGCTGACTAGAACATAAGCAAGACTACCCATGCTGGCGTACTTCCTACTCAATGCATCGACCACCACATTGGCCTTTCCCGGGTTATACAAGATAGTAACATCATAATATTTCAACAACTCTAACCACCTTCTCTGCCTCAGATTCAACTCCTTATGCCTGAACAGGTACTGAAGACTCTTGTGATCAGTGTAAACCTCACACATCACACCATATAGATAATGACTCCAAATCTTCAAGGCATGAACAATGGCTGCCAACTCAAGAGCATGAATTGGATAATTCTTCTTGTGGATCTTCAACTGCCTCGAAGCATAGGCAATGACTCAGTCGTCCTGCATCAATATAGCACCAAGCCTAATACGGTAAGTATCACAACAAACTGTATAAGGCCCTGAACCTGTGGAAAAACCAATACCGGTGCCATAGTCATAGCTGTCTTGAGCTTCTAAAAGCTCGCCTTACACTCGTCTGACCATCTGAACTAGGCACCCTTCTGGGTCAACCTTGTCATCGGGGATGCAATGGATGAAAACACCTTCACGAACCGACGGTAGTAGCCCGCTAGCCCCAAGAAACTCCAAATATTTGTAGCTGAAGC
Organism: Nicotiana benthamiana; assembly: GCA_034376525.1. Lineage (NCBI taxonomy): Eukaryota > Viridiplantae > Streptophyta > Magnoliopsida > Solanales > Solanaceae > Nicotiana > Nicotiana benthamiana. Next base: position 4,825,740 of record CM067331.1, on the reverse strand, counting down.
TGGTCGAGGCCAGTTCTTGACTGCCTCTATCTTCTTCGGGTCCACCTGAATGCCTTCTGCTGATACGACATGACCCAGAAATGAAACCAAACTCAACCAGAACACACACTTCGAGAACTTAGCATATAAAAAACTATCCTTTAGAGCCTGAAGAACCACTCAGAGGTGCTGCTTGTGCTCCTCCTAACTGCGGGAGTATATAAGAATATCATACTATCACTAACAAGTCCAAATAAGGCCTGAACACTCGGTTCATAACCTCCATGAACGCTCATGGGCATTGGTCAACCCAAATGACATGACCAAAAACTCGTAATGCCCATACCGAGTGCGAAATGCTGTCATAGGGACATCAAACCCTGTAATCCTCAGCTGATGGTAGCCAGATCTAAAATCTATCTTTGAAAACACCCTTGTACCTTGAAGCTAGTCGAATAAATCGTCAATCCTCGATAGTGGATACTTGTTCTTAATCGTCACCTTGTTCAATTGCCAGTAATACATGTACATCCTCATCGAACCATCCTTTTTCTTCACAAATAGAATCGGTGCACCCCAAGGCAAAATGCTAGGTCTAATGAAACCCTTATCACGCAAATCCTGAAGCTGATCCTTTAACTCCTTCAACTCTGGCGGGTCCATGCAATTGGAGAAATTGAAATGGCATGAGTGCCCAGAGCCAGATCAATACAAAAATAGATATCCCTGTTGGGTAGCATGCCCAACAGGTCTGAAGGGAAAACCTCGGGGAACTCCCAAATAATAGGAACATAATCAATAGATGGGACCTCTGTGATTGAGTCGCGAACAGACGCCAGATAAGCTAGACACCCCTTCTCGACCATGTGTCGAGCCTTCACATATGAAATAATACTGCGAGCGGTATGATCTGGTGTCCCTCTCCACTCTAGTCGGGGCAAATTTGGTGAAGCCAAGGTCACGTTCTTGGCATGGCAATCCAATATAACATGATACATGGAAAACCAATCCATCCCAAATATAACGTCGAAATCCACCATGTCTAAGAGCAACAATTCAACATGGGTCTCAAGACCCCTAAACACCACAACACAGGAACGATGAACTCGGTCGACCACGATAGAATCACCCATAGGTGTAGATATATAAACATGAACACTCAAGGCATCGCTAGACATAACCAAGTAGGGTGCAAAATAGGATGACACATATGAATACGTAGATCCAGGGTCAAATAACACCGAATCATCTCTATCACAAGACCAGAATAAACAACAACAACAACATCATCTGATGACTCAGCCTCTGGCATGGCTGGCAAAGCACAACATCGGGTCTGGGCCCTACCTCCCTAAATCACATTCTTGGGACAATCGGTTGCTGGCTGACCCCTGCCTCTGGCGATTTAATCTCCACCTCTATGACCTCTACCTCCACCTCTACAAAGTCTGTCCTGGTTAACTTTCACTTTCTCTAAGGCATCCTGACTAGCTCTTCCCCAATAGTCTAGCCTCGCCGGGCTCAAACCAACCAACTAGAGATGTACACCGTCTCCCATATAAAGCCTCATACGGCGCCATCTGAATGTTGGACTGGTAACTATGGTTATAAGAAAACTCCGCAAGCGGCAATAACTCAGCCAAAGAACCTCCGAAATAATAACACAAGCACGCAACATGTCCTCCAGTAACTGAATAGTATGCTTGGACTGTCCATCCGTCTGAGCATGAAAAGTTGTGCTCATCTGAATCTGAGTGCCCAACTCCCGATGAAAGGTCTTCCAGAAGTGAGAAGAAAACTAAGTACCCCTGTCTGAGAAGTGGAACCCCATGCAACCGCACAATCTCAGGATGAAGATCTCTTGCAACCGCTCTGAAGAATAGGTGGTACACACCGGAATGAAATGCGCAGACTTGGTCAGTCTATCCACAATCACCCAAATAGAATCAAAGTTCCACGAGGTACGAGGGAGACCACTGACAAAGTCCACAATAATCTTCTCCCATTTTCACTCCAGAATATCCATCTGCTGAAGCACCCCACCGGATCTCTGATGCTCATATTTGACCTGCTGACAATATAGACACCTAGCCACATAACCCACAATGTCCTTTTTCATTCTCCTCCACCAATAATGCTGCCTCAAGTCCTGGTACATCTTCGCGGCACCCGGATGAATAGAATAAGCGAGCTGTGGGCCTCCTCTAATATCAACTCTCGGAGCCCATCCACATTGGGCACGCAAATACGGCCCTGCATACGTAACACACCATCACTACCAATAGTCACGTCTCTGGAATCATCGTGCTGGACCATGTCCTTCAGGAAGCGCAAATGCGGGTCATCATATTGGCGCTCCCTGATGCGATCATGTAAAGAAGACCAGGAAACCGCACAAGCCAACACCCGACTAGGCTCTAAAATATCTAATATCACCATCCGATTGGCCAAGTCCTGAATGTCAACTGCAAGGGGCCTCTCCCCAACTGGAATATACGCCAAGCTACCCATACTGAGCGCCTTCCGGCTCAAAGCATCGGCCACTACATTGGCCTTCCGTGGATGATACAATATGGTAATATCATAGTCCTTAAGTAACTCAAGCCATCTCTGCTGCCTCAAATTCATATCTTTCTTCTTGAACAAGTGCTAAAGGCTGCGATGATCCGTATACATTTTACAAGATACTCCATATAGATAGTGCCTCCAAATATTCAAGGCATGAACTATAGCAGCCAACTCCAAGTCATGAACAGGGTATTTTTTCTCATGGGGCATCAACTGCCGAGAAGCATATGCAATTACTCTACCCTCCTACATCAGAACAAACCCAATACCAATCCTCGAAGCATCGCAATATACCATATAAGAACCTGAAGCTACTGGCAATACTAACACTGGAGCCGTAGTCAACAATGACTTGAGCTTTTGAATGCTCTCCTCGCACTCATCAGACTACACAAATGGTGCATTCTTCTGCGTCAACTTCGTCAGAGGTGAAGCAATAGATGAAAAACTCTGAACGAACCTGCGGTAATAACCCGCCAAACCGAGGAAACTCCGAATCTCAGAAGCTGAGGACGATCTAGGACAACTCAGCACCACCTCGATCTTCTTTGGGTCAACCTGAATACCATCACTAGACACCATGTGTCCCAGAAAAGCCACGGAACTGAGCCAGAACTCACACTTGGAGAACTTTGCATACAGTTTCTCCTCTCTCAACCTCTGCAATACCACCCTCAAATGTTGCACGTGCTCCTCCTGGCTACGTGAGTAAAGAAGAATATCATCAATAAACACGATCACAAAAGAATCCAAATACTGCCGAAATACACTATTTATCAAGTGCATGAATGCTGCTGGGGCATTAGTCAGCCCGAATGACATAACTACAAACTCATAATGCCCATATCTCCTCCTGAAAGTTGTCTTCATGATGTCAGAATCTCTAATCTTTAGTTGGTGATAGCCTGAACGAAGATCAATCTTCGAGAATACCTTTTTCCCCTGAAGCTGGTCAAACAAATCCTCAATATGAGGTAATGGATACTTGTTCTTCACTGTCACTTTGTTCAACTGTCTGTAATCAATGCACATTCTCATTGTGCTATCCTTCTTCTTAACAAATAACACCGGTGCACCCCACGGCGACACACTCGAACGAATGAACCCCTTATCTAGGAGTTCCTGCAGCTTCTCCTTCAACTCATTTAACTATGCTGGTGCCATACGATAGGCAGGAATAGAAATGGGATGAGTACTCGGCACCAATTCAATACCGAAGTCAATATCCATGTCCGGCAGCATGCCCGACAGGTCTGCTGGAAAGACATCAGGAAACGCCCTCACTACGGGAATCGAATCAAGACGGGGAGCCTCAACTCCAAGATCCCTCACAAATGTCAGATATGATAAACATCCCTTCCCAACCACCCGCTGTGCCTTTAGGAAAGAGATTACCCTACTAGGTACATAATCAGTCGAACCACGCCACACAACCCTCAGAATACCCGGCATAGCCAACGTAACTGTCTTGGCGTGACATTCCCGGATAGCATGGCACGGTGATAACCAATCCATGCTCAGAATAACATCAAAATCAACCATGCTCAAAAGCAAAAAGTCAGATCGGGTCTTGAGACCCTCAATAGTAACAAGAAAGAATCCATACACGTGGTCCACAATTATAGTATCACCCACCGTGGTAGATACATGCACAAGCAACGTTAGACACCCCCGAGTAGTCCCCAAATGATGAGCAAAGTAAGCAGACACATAAGAATACGTAGACCCGAGATCAAATAAGACAGAAGCATCTATGTGGCATACTGAGATAATATATGTGATCACTGCGTAAGAAGCAACGACATCTATCATGTCTGGAAGTGCATAAAAACTAGCTTGACCATTGCTCGACTGCTCAACACCCCTAGGGCAACCTCAAGATGATTGTCCCCCACCCCTGCTAGATTGGGATGGTGCAGACGAGGATGGAGAAGAAGAGGAGGGCCGATCCCTCTATTGATACCTCCACCACGAAGTCGAGGACACTGCCTCCTCATGTGGCCCAACTCATAACAACTACTCGAAGCTGGAGAAGGGGACTGAAGGGAACCGCTCACCGCAGATGAACCCTGGGCTGACGAAATGGGTGCAGAACTCTGAGCTGGGAGGGAGTTGAGTGAAGACTGGCCCTGCTGGTGACCCTGACGGCCACGACCGGAAGAAACTCAATTGTGCTCTAGGCGGCCTGACTGAGGAGGCCTAAAAGAACGACCTCTGCCCTGATGAAACTGGCCCCTAGATGGAGCACCACTGTAACTGCCAGAAGCTCGAGGCCTCTTGGCCTCCCTCTCCTCTCGCTCTCGGGGACGATCTGACTCAATCTGGCGAGCCACCTCTACTACCTCCTCGAAGGATGCTACTACCACTCTCTCTGGTCATCAAGATACGAATAGAATAATTGAGGCCATCAATGAACCTCCTGATTCTCTCCCGATATATCGGGATCATCCAAATAGCATGTCTGGCCAACTGAGTAAACCTCAACTCGTACTGTATCACTGACATCTTCCCCTGAACTAGACACTCAAACTAGCGGCGCAGCTCCTCTCTACGGGACTGCGGCACATACTTCTTTAAAAAGAGAGTGGAAAACTGCTGCCAGGTAAGGGGTGCCGCTCGTTCGGGCCTACGCCGCTCAAACTCCTCCCATCATGTGAATGTTGCTCCTGAGAACTGAAAAGTAGTGAATGATATCCCACTGGACTATAGAATCCCCGCGGTATGAAACATCCTCTGACACTTATCCAAAAATCCCTGGGCGTCCTCGCCCTCAGTACCGCTAAATGCAGGAGGCTGAAGTCTACCAAACCTCTCTAACTGATGCTGCTCATCGTCAGGCATCACCGGAACAACATGCCATGGGGCTGATGCAACTGGAACAACCGGTGCAACTGCCTGAGCTGGGGCTACCTCTGGCGTCTGAAGTCCCTGAACAACCTGCTCTGGTGTGCGAGCTGCAAGGGTCTGATGACCACACCCGGTCTGAGATGTCGTTGCGGAAGCTGTAGCTAAAACTGCCTGGGCCAAACCAGTACAAAGTGATAAAATATGGGCCAATGCCTCCTGAAGGCCAGGAATAACAATAGGCACTGCCAATGCCTAAGCGGTGCTGTTGGAGCCTTAACAACTGGGGGGTGATCCAGAATAGGAGCAACAGGTGAGTCAACTGATACAACCCCTGCTGCTCAACAACGACCACGACCACGGCCACGCCCACGGCCTCTAGCTGGACACAATGGGGGTTGTCCGCCACGTCTTGTAGCACGGGTTCTCGCCATCTGCGAGAGAATAGAATATAGAAGTTTAGTTCTCGGTACAACAAAACGGCACGAAAAGAGTTCAAGAATATGAAGTGTTTCCTAAAGGTTCTGCAGCCTCCTGAGGATAGATACGGACTACGTACCGATCCACGATACTCTACTAAACCGGCTCATATCTCGTGAGGCCTAGTAAACCTAGGCTCTGATACCAACTTGTCATTATCCCAACCCGGTTGTGATGGCGCTCGGCCGCAAGGCTGGGCAAGCCCGACCAATCAAGCCACGAAGGGCATTCCAGCCCAAGAAGAAGAAATTTCAAGTTCAAACAGCAAGATTCAACATCAAAATTCCAGCCATGAATAATTTATAACAAGGAAAACACAACTAAACAATAATCCTCTCAAAACCGAGATGTCACGAGTACAGAGCCTCTAATAAGTACCAATACACTAACTGAAAAGAACTACAGTGTCTGACAAAGAAATAAGGAATAAATAGACTAATAGAGATAGAGTAAAAAGGTTCTGCGGACGCTGGCAGCTACCTCGATACTCTGGTACGTCTGGAACAGGCAGCAACAACAACTCTACGCCTCTGGAGCACCTGAATCTGCACACAAGGTGCAGAGAGTATGGGGTGAGTTTCTCAACTCAGCGAGTAATAAGCATGTATAAAAACCCGAAGATAACAAATCCCGAAATAGCACAAAATGAAGTTATCTAACAGTTCCATACAGTACAAACCTCAGAGATGAGCATATAAAGCAACAGTGAATGAATGCATGAGATGCAATGCAATGCATGACCACTGCGGAACGTGCAGTCCGATCCATTTGGGCACTCGCGCTCACTGTGGAGGTTCAGACTCCGGAGGGGCTCCTACAGCCCAAGCGCAATATCATAGTAACATACGCTGCGGCGCGCAGCCCGATCTACTATCAGTCTTGCTATATGCATGCAAGCCTCACAGGCACAAATGCCTTACCATTTTTTTAGTTCCGTTTATCAGAATTACAGAATTAGGTGTCAAACCTCAATATTTGTCATATCATGTTTAGACGGTGTTCTAGTGCAGGACTAATATCATGAAAACATGATATAATTTATAGAAATAGTGATGGCGATCCTCACGGGATCAAAATAATCGTCAAGCAGCCCAAATATGTTCATAACCATCCAAGTAGGAGGTGTACCGGCTCACTTATAGCCAAAAATACAGTACCATGCCACACGGTAGGACTAAGCCATAGTCCCAAATCATAATCTATCCCGCACTCACAAAAGAGTACGTGTCTCGCCTCAGCATAGCATCACAATGTGGTATATCGGGGTTTCAAACCCTCGGGTCATCATCTACACCCATTACTCACCTCAAGCCCGCCGCAAAGTAGCTCGCAATGCCTTTCCCTCGAGAATCTACCTCCGCGGATGCCAAAGCTGATCAAAACCAATAGGAATACGTCAAAATAGGCTAATGGAACATAACTCAATCGAAATAACTCGAAATACACCCAAAAACACGAAGTTGACAAAACTCGAGCCCGGGGCCCACTTCTCAAAAAATTATGAAATTCACATTTTCAGAATCCTCGTCTTGCCACTAGTCCATACATATAAAATTTATCAAAATCGGAGTTCAATTGCTCCTCCAAATCCAAAATTTACATTCAAAAGTCCAAGCCCTAGTTCTTTAACACAAAATTTACATTCAAAAGTCCAAGCCCTAGTTCTTTAACTTTTACACCCAATTTTAGAGAATTAATGGTTGATTCTTCAACAAAACGACGTATTAAGACCACGAGACTTACCTCCAATCACTTCCCGTTGAAATCCCCTTCAAAATACGTCAATGAGCTCTCAAGGTTTTGTAAAAATGGAGGAAAAGTGACCCTTACTCGTGGATAAAATGTTTAATAAAACTTCTCTGCCCAGACGCCTTCTTCTATGCGTTCACACTCCTTCAGTGCGTTCGCATAGTCCAAAATTTCCCAGCCTCCTCGACCTTCTATGCGTTCGCACAGCCCCAGTACGTTCGCATAGCCTGAATTCCTGCCCTCCAAATTCCTTCAATGCAAACACAATAGCTCACCGCGTTCGCATAGCTTAACTGACTACCCCATCAATTCCCTCTATGCGATCGCATAGGACCCTTGCGATCGCATAGAGTTAAACTCTCTGCAACAGCTTAATGCAAATTTGAAGCATTCCAAGTCCGAAAAATCATCCCGACAACCATCCGAAATCACCCCGAGGCCCTCGGGACCTCAACCAAAAGCACTAACATGTTCTAATACTTCATTAAAACTTGCTGGGGCAATAAAAACGCTATTTTTAACATAAAAAATCACCAAAATCACTGAATTTTATTCTAATATAAACTATAACTTTCTAAATTCGCATTAGATCCAAAACCCAACCAAACGACGTCCGGATTACCTGAAAATTTGCATACATATCCAAAATCACCTAAAGAATATATTGCAACTCTCGGAATTTCATTCTGACCCCCGGATAAAAATCTCACCTATCAACCGGAATTCGCCGAAATTCAACTTTAGCCAATTCAAGTCTTATCCTTCACCGAACCTCCAAATTAAATTCTTATTTCGCTCCCAAGTCATAATCACCATCTAAAACTAGTCGAATCATTAGAAGTCCATTCCGAGCCCTCTAATTCACAAGTCAAGGTCTGGTTGACTTTTCTAATTGAAGCTTTCCTGAAAGATACTATTGGTCTCATTTCTAACCAAATTCAACCCAACACCCTTCAAACTCACCAAACATATATATCAACACACAGGGAAGCATAATACAGGAATAACGGGGCTGAAATATAAGAGACGATAGGTCGGATCGTCACAATCTCTTAGCAAACAAATAGACAAATTTGAGAAAACATTTAAAGGAAATTATTTGTAACAAATGGTTGCACTAAACAAGGTCTTTATAAAATTTAGAGGAGCTGCTATATATATTCTTTTTCCATTATCATGAATTCTTGATTCGGACTTAGTAGTGTTTTCCTCTTGCTTTTGAAAATTGTATTTTAAGTTCAACGAATGATAAATACACGATATAATATTTATAAGAAGTATAAAAAAAACCAAATAGATTTTCAATATAAGTATTATATTTTTCACGATATTATGTAAATATATATATTAATTACGTTAGTTGTTTTAATGGAAAATCCCAAGTATCAAAACAATTCCAACTTTCTGTGCTGACAATTTATAAACTTCTAACAATTTGTTCACTTGAATGGCATAAAAAATAATAAAAATTATTATACCTTACTAGTGTAAATAACTTAACGGTGATCAATCTAATCTCATAATATATATTTTTTAAAACTACGCAATTATCACTTCTTACAGCCTATTTGGATGGTTGTTACTTATACAATAACAACAACAACTATCGAGTAATGTTCTACAAAGTGAGGTCTGGGGACGGTAATATGTAGACGAGCCTTACCCCTACCCAAAAGGGTAGAGAGGTTGTTTCAAATCGACCCTCGGCTCAGTGAAGGAGAGGAAAAACAAAAACAAAAACAAAAGAGCATTAGTAAGTCCAGCAGAAATAGCATAAATAATTATCTAAACATAAGAACCATAAATAAAATAGCATGCAATAATATCATACAGTAACTACCATAAATAACTACCATAAAGGAGACACAATCCAATACACAAATCATCTAAGGATAGCACTGCCAAGCCTCACCTAACACGGGTTGAGGGGTACGAAAAACTCTAGGGACCCATATTCTACAATCCTGATACTAGACCTCCAGACTTTCCTATCAAGGGCCATGTCCTCAGAAACCCGCATTCTAGTCATGTCATACCTAATCACCTCTCCCAATACCTCTTAGGCCTCCCTCTGCCTCGCCGTGCGCCGACCATTGCCAGCCGCTCACAACTCCTCACCGGACATCAGGACTTCTCCTCCGTACATGCCTGAACCACCTCAGCCTCGCTTCTCGCATCTTCTCATCAACCGGGGCCACCCCCACCTTCTCTCGAATAACTTCATTCTTAATCTTATCTAACCTGGTGAGCCCGCACATCCACCTGAGCATCCTCATCTTCGCAACCTTCATCCTCTAAACATGAGAGTTCTTCACTGGCCAGCACTCCGCCCCATACAACATGACCGGTCTAACCACAGCTCTATAAAATTTCCCCTTGAGTTTCTGTGGAACTTTCTTGTCACACAGGACTCCTGATGCAAGCCTCCACTTTGACCACCCCGCTCCTATACGATGAGTGACATCCCCGTCAATCTCTCCGTCCCCCTGAATCACCGACCGAAGATATCTGACACTGTCCCTCTTGGCGATGACTTGAGATCCAATCATCACGTCCCTGCCTACTTCGCTCGGCTCGGTGCTAAACTTGCACTCCAGGTATTCTGTCTTAGATCTGCTTATTTTGAAACCCTTAGACTCGGGAGCCTGTCTCCATACCTCTAACCTCTCATTAACACCGACCCTCGTCTCGTCTATCAAGACTATGTCATCAGCAAATAGCATACACCATGGCACATCCCCTTGAATATGTCGGGTAAGAGCATCCATCACCAAGGCAAACAAGAGAGGGTTAAGCGCCGATCCTTGATGGAGCCCCATAACCACTGGAAAATTGTTTGAGTCGCCACCACCGTCCTAACCCTAGTCTTAGCTCCATCGTACATGTCCTTAATGACTCTGATGTAGGCTTCTGGCACGCTCTTCACCTCCAAGCACCTCCATAGCACCTCTATTGGGACCTTGTCATACGCCTTCTCCAAGTCGATAAGCACCATATGTAGGTCCTTCTTCTTATCCCTGAACTGCTCCACCAGCCTCCTGACAAGGTGGATAGCTTCTGTAGTGGAGCGACCCGGCATGAAACCGAATTGGTTCATAGATATAGATGTCATTTCCCTCACCCTCGCCTCGATCACCCGCTCACAGACCTTCATGGTATGACTTATTAATTTGATACCCCTATAGTTGCTGCAGCACTGGATGTCACCTTTGTTCTTGTACAAGGGCACCACTGTACTCCACCTCCACTCCTCCGGCATCTTTTTGGTCCTGAAGATCGCATTGAACAACCTGGCCACTCCACTCCTGACCTACCCATGCATTTCCAGAACTCTACCGGAATCTCGTCAGGCCCGGTCGCTCGACCCCTACTCATCCTACGCAAAGCCCCCATGGCCTCCTCCGCCCTAATGCGCCTGCAGTACCCGAGGTCTCTATGTTGCTCTGAATGCCCCAACTCCCCTAGCTCTATGTTACGATCCCCCACATTTTTACTTATAGTTTCATTATTTATTATATTGTATTGTATTGTATTGTGTTATATTATATTATATTATTTTGTTGAATATAATATTCACATAAATTATATTATTTGTCGTCATTTCATAACGATATGCATTAGTAATATGAAAAATAAATTTATAATATGATAATGAAAAAATAAGTATAGGATAACATTATTATATAAAAAAGATTAAAAAAATAAAATAAAATAATTTAATAATAAAGAAGGGTAAGATGAGAGTTTTCATAATTCCATAATAACAAACTTAACAATACAATATATCAAATTTAAGTAATAATTAAAATAAATATATTTAAAATAACAATAGAAACTAAACAATAGGTAACAACCATCCAAGGTGTTATTAATCTTTCTGTTTGGCCCTCTGTTCCCCACGCCCTCTTTGTCTGAAAGCCACGCCTATGCACAGGCACCAAAACACACACACACACACTATCTCTCTATCTCACAGCTCCTCATCTATCCATATTCTCGAGCGGTCTGGTCTTGTCTATTTCCTTGCACCATCACAAAACCGTCTTCAATAATCTGAGCAACCCCGAGTTTCGGTCCAGAATACTTAACCGATCATCTTCTCCATTTGATTCTCAGGTTTTCTTATATGTCCGTTAATTATTTTTGCTCATACATATATATATGTAATCTAAATTCCAGCTTCCGATCATATCTAAGTTTCTTTTTCCTTTTTCCGTCTTTTTCCCTTGAATGTACTGGTGCTTTTCTTAGTTTTTTGCTCTAGTAGATAAATATAGTAATTTATTTGATTTTTCCTTCTTCTTTTTGGAATTAGGATCTATAATTCTAAGTTCAAATATTTCTATTACTAATGGTTTTAGTTAATTTTGTTCGTTTGTGTTTTGATTGAAAGATTTTGTGACGGAGTTTTTGAGTTTTCAATTACTTCTACAACTCCGTTCGGTGATACCGAGGATTTGACTTTTATTGGTCAAAGTTGTTCGATTTTGGTGATAGTCCCGAAGCTAATATATTTACCGCACCACATCTTTTGAATTTTATGTTACAGTATTATTAGTGTGAAATGAACGGAGCCCTTATTTTGTGTTAAAAGATACTCCTTTCTTAGCAGGCGTTTGGACATAAGAATGGTAAAATTCGAAAAAATGGTGAAAATTTTTTTCAAGTGAAAATGGTGTTTGAACATAAATTTTAGTTCGGTTTGTTTTTTAAGTTTTGTGAGTGATTAGAGCGAAACTTTTGAAAAACATCTTTTTGCAGTTTTTCAAATTTTCAAAATGCATCTTCAAGCGAAAATTGAAAATTTTATGAACAAACGTTGATTTCGAAAAAAAGTAAATTTTTTTGGAAAAATCTTTCATCAAATTTTATGTCCAAACGGGCACTTAGTATTTGAGTGAAAATGGACTTGAATAGAGTGGTAAGGCATATAAAGGTTACCTATAGTCGACTCCAACTAATTTGGGATTTGAGGTAGTTGATTGTTACATATTTTATTGTCTGACAATATTAATGTTTTATCTGGATATTGATATACTTCTCCATCCTTAGCAGAAGGCATGTGCATTCTAATTTTTTGTTATTTTTTGATAGAATACTGAAAAATCATTGATGCTTGCTTTCTCGGGCACGAGCAATCAGCTTAATACTCGTCGTTAATCATTTTAGTTTCTACTAAATGTCGTAAAATAGATTAAACTTTTTCCTCTCTGAACTTCTGTAAATGTAGATCTTTTGGGGAACTCCTTCACGAGTGTTCTTAAGGACCTTGCGTTTCTCAAAATTGGCTCATATGCAAGGGGACAGAAGTATCTTGGATTCCATTCCGGAGACTATTGATCTTAATCAGGGATCGATTTCTAATAATGCTTCCATGGATCAGACAGCTCCTTGGGATAGCTTTCTGAATCCAGTAGAGAATCGATTGTCAAATTCCATGGTTCCTTCCGCTGGAGGAAATCCTAGTTATGCTAATGGTGTTAACTATAATGCTCTAAGGTTTAATAATTGGGATCAAGGTGAGTCCAGCTCCACTGCTAATTTGCATGACCGCATATGTGGCAGTGACTTGAAAAGAGGACAAGGTTGGCCTTCTTCATCTAATGATTATGCTATGTCAAATTCAAGGTCCGAATGGCAATTTGAACCTTCAAATGTCTATCCTACAAGTGGTTATGTTGGCAATCGTCTTATTGGCCGGCCTCCTAGTATATCAACAAGCCTTGCCTCGGATCATAGTCCAGTAAATGCTAATTTAAGTGGTAGATACAATAATGATGATGGTCGGCTGGTTATGCGAACAAGTGTGCCTCCACCCGTTTACAAATTTGACAGGTCAGAAGTGGAGCATCCTCCGGTTTTTGGTGCATCTGATGTCAGTGGTACCTCTTCAGGTAGTTCTGGTTATTTGGCAGGGACCAGTGATATATCAGGTTCATCTGTGGATAATTGGGGTTTATCCTGCAAGAGCAAGGCCCTTGAAGGAACTTCTGGACAGTCTTTTCTAGGCGGAAGTTCAAGCTCCAATGCAGGACATGAGAACATTGTACAGGATAACCATCGTAGTCGTTATAATGCTTCTAGCAGCTTAAACATTTCATCTCCTGCTGCAAATATGCAGAATGCTGGTTATCTAGAAAATCTTAATCCAAGAAATGGGGTTGGTACAAGTATATCTGCTTCTGATATATTTCCTCCTTTAAGTGCTGATGGAGTTGCAGAATGCTCTGCCAGAATTTTTTGTGATAGAGCAAATCCTGCGGATCAGGATCACACTACATTTGGTTTACCACCTATTGTGACTCCACCAATTGGGACTACTGCAGGGCAATCTAGTGTCAGCCCCGTCCATGTGCGGCCTGGACCTGCCTCAGTAACTAGCTCTTCGGACTCGAGACAGCCATTTTCACTGCCAATGAACTCAGGTAACCTTGGAAGCCAGTCTCACATGATGCATGTTCCTGGTCCTTCAAGAGGCTTGCACTCACTTCCCTGGGATGTATCTCCTAGTTCACGAGGTGGTAGTTTATCAATGATTTCTGGAGATAGATGTGCTGTATCTGGAGATGAAGCTAACTTCAGTACTATCAGAAATAATGGGGAGTCCCATCCATTTGTTCCTGTTCCTGAGACAAGAAATATGGTACTTGACCCCACAAATTGGAGCTTAGCTACTGCAAATGCAAGCTCTTCTAGAAACAGTCCTAGTTCTGCAGTTGGTCCTGGTTCAAGCGGACGCAATTCTCCTACTGTGTGGACTAGTCCGAACTCAGCAACTACTAGCCATCATAGATTACCAGAATTTTCTCCTTGGATTCTCTTCCCACCAGTTGAGCCTGAGTCTGGAAGTCAGAGAGGTCATTTTTCTCTGCTGCCTTCGGCTCCTTCTTCCTCAGAGGATCCAGTGATGTCTTCCCGATCTAGTAGCCGTGGTAACCGTCAGCCACGTCTTAGATCAAGTTTGATGGTTGATCCAGGTGATGACGTGGATGGTTGGCGTGCTTTAGCTGCTGATGTTGAGGGTCGGCACAGACTGGTACGGAGTTTGCTTTTCACATAATATCTAAATGTGCTGTATTTTGACTGTCCGTGCAGGTATCTGAACTTTGCTGTCTTGTATACGGCATGATGAATGTAAAAACATTTGCTCTCATTCACTATTTTTTCCTCCTCAAGAGAACTCCTTTTTATTGCTTTGGTTAATAGCTTTATTTCTAGTTGGATATTCAGTTATTTTTCTCCGATCTGGTTCACTCATATTATTTAGGATTGGGGGGTTTTATGGTGGCCCCAACATGTATGTACATGTACATAATTCAGAGAACACATGCAAAGAGTAAGTTTTCTCGACGATCTGCATCATTGGATCTTATAATGGGGTCGTAGAAGGATGTTGCTGTTTGCTTTCTTGATCACTTATGCAGCTGTTTTTTGTTGTCGTTTACACATGTCTTGATTATGAGATATTTTACACCTGCCAATAATTTCCTCACTGGATTGGAAACTTTGTCGATGCTGATTAATCTTACCTACTTATGTCCAACAGATTCGTCAAGTCCTGAATGCTATGCGGAGGGTCGAAAACTTGCGATCGGAGGTTTTTATTTCAATCCTTATAATAATCCAATGAATATGTATTAGCAGAAAAGAGTTGTAGCCTGTCATCTGGATATTATAATACATATACGTTTAATCCTTACGTATAGGCCTTTAAACTTGAAAATATTTGCGTTATTCTGATAATTGTAAGCTGCGCTATGTTAGCTTAGCAAGAAGGCAGGGAAATTATATTGCCTACATGGTAAACATGATTGCTTGGAGAGGGGAAAAGGATTAGTTACCTGAATTTTCTTTTTCTTTTTTTTCTTATTAAATTTTTTGAAAGGGTGAGTTTTAGTTATCGGATTGCAATTTGAATGGATAATATTGTGGCCATTTTCATCTTGTAGTATTCCAACTTTATTTTTTCAATTGTCCTACCACGAGGTTTTAAGTGTTGGGAGCCAGTTATTTTGTTCGTCTTCATGACTAGATCAAATTGCATCTGATTTTTTATCGTGAAGGTTCTAATTTATGCCCTCGTTATAAGAACAATTTTCAGTGGACAGTCTTATTCCAACCCTGCATTCTTCATAAATGTGCTCATTACTTGGACCCAACGGATGAACATGCTAATGAGTACCCATACAACAACTGAATTTTGCTTGGCCACTTTATGTGTTGATTTCTTATTAGTGAATATAATTTCTGGTGACTTTTCTGGACACTTCTGATGTAATTTATTCGCATTTCTTTTGTTTCTCAGGATTATATGTTGGTCGATCCTTTTATCAATGGAGTTGCTGAGTTCCATGATAGGCATAGAGACATGAGGCTCGATGTTGATAACATGTCCTATGAGGTAATATAGTTCATTTTTGCTGTCAGTAAATTTCGAAATGCAGATCTCACTGATTGCTTCGTATATTAGGAACTATTGGCATTGGAAGAACGTATAGGAAATGTAAACACAGGCTTGACTGAAGAAACCATTTGGGTCCATATGAAACAGCGGAAGCACGAGTCTGTATATGGACTATCCTCATCAAACTTGGAGCCATGCTGTGTATGTCAGGTAAGAATCTGATGTTTTTACATAACCTGATAGACGGGTGGATTTAGGGGTGCAGAATGCAGGAAAAATATACTGTACATATGAGGCAAAATATGGTTTGTACCTCTATATATTATATAGTCAGACCTCTCTATAACAGTATTCCTATATAACAACACTTCGCTATAAAAGTCAAGCTTTTTCGGAACAAACAAGGTTGTTATAGAGAGGTTTGACTGTATTTTCAATCCCCTTGATATTGCCCATAAGCATATTCCAGTGGTCAAGGGGATTCAAAACCTTTTGTTAGGTTGCTGGTTCAATTCCCACTAGCCACAGTCTCTATGAAAAAAAAATTCTTTTTTGGACTCCTTTAACGGAAATCTTGCCTCCGCCACAGATAGAGTATTACTTTTTGGCAGATTTGTTAGCTAAAGTTTGTTCTATCTTGTACTATAATCAGGAGGAATACACAGCTGGAGATATCATGGGCATGTTGGATTGTGGGCATGAATTCCATACTAACTGCATTAAGCAGTGGTTAGTGCTGAAGAATATCTGTCCCATATGTAAGACGACTGCGTTGAGAACTTGAAAGAATAACCTCACACAACTATTTATTCATCTTCATCTATACCCTCTCCTGCCCAAGTAAAGACGACGACGACGATACGAAAAAAGAAAATAAAGGAGGTTCTTGTCAACTATACTGTCACCTTGTTGGAACCCTGCTCGTGAGGGGATCTGAAGGTGTTGTAAGTACAAAGAATTGTCTGTGTTGAGAGAATTATTTGAACACCATCATTTATTCGTAACTGTGTTACGGTCATTTTCTTGGATAAATACATCACTTAGAACAAAGATTGGCTTTGGTGGCATTGCCCATTTCTTGGTTTGTTGTGGGATTGTAACGTGATTGATTTAGAGGTCTCGAGTCCTAAGGGACGATTTCATCATGCGTGTAACTGTGTGAAAACTTGTAAATCATTTACAGAAGTATTCCAAATCAGTCCTAACTTACCAACCTCTAGCTATTAATTACAGAATTATCAAACAAATTAGTCAAACACGTATAAAATTGAAAACCCCAATAAATAAGGTTCTTTCTCTTCAAGAATAAAACACAAAGATTGTTGAATTGTTCCTCATCGATGGAATTTGAGGTCCTTGGTCTTATTATATTGTCTTGGGCAATTCTTACTTCATAAGCTAGCTTTTGGAGTTGAGTTAGATCCAATGTTTATTTATCAAATATCAATAAAGGTGATGAGAATACAATATATATATAAGATATTCCAAAAAATCTTAGCAAAAAGGATCTTTTTAAATGGGTATGGTTGAAGTTCATTAAAAACATATAAATGAGTCAATATACAAATTTTGAGGATGATTACAAGTGATTTGTACTGGTTTAGTATCAAAATTTGTAGTTAAAATCGAGTTTAGAAAATTCTTTTACGATATATATATATATATATATATATATATATATATATATATATATATATATATATATATATATATATATATATATATATATATATATATATATATATATATATATATCACATGTATCTTACACATAGAACATACACAATTAATACGAATATGATACATATAACAACAACAACTACCCAGTATATTCCCACCAGGTGGGGTCTGGGGAGGGTAATATGTAGACGAGCCTTACCCCTACCCGAAAGGGTAGAGAGGCTCTTTTCCATTCGACCCTCGGCGCATAGGATAAAATGAAAAGCTGCATTAAAACAAAAACAAAAACAAAGACAAAATTAGAAACAAAAACAAGACAAAACAAAACAATAAAGCATTAGTAAATCCCGCATAAATAACGTAAATAATTATGTAAACATAAGAAACATAAATACAGTCGCATGCAATAATAACAAACCGTAACTACCATACTAACAACCATAAGGGGACATAAGCTAAAACACTAATCATCTATGGGTGACCCTGCTATCCCACACCCAACCCCGGGTGAGGCGTACGAAGAACTCTATGAGCCCCTAGCCTACAACCCTAATTCTAGACCTCCAGACTCCCCTATCAAGGGTCATGTCCTCGGAAACCTACATTCTAGGCATGTCCTACCTAATCACCTCTCCACAATGCTTCTTAGGCCTCCCTCTTCCTCGCCGACCGCCAACAATCTCCAGCCGCTCGCAGCTCCTCACCGGGGCATCGGGACCCCTCCTCCGTACATGCCCGAACCACCTCAGGCTCGCTTCCGCATCTTCTCATCCACCGAGGCCACCCCTACCTTCTGTCGAATAACTTCATTCTTAATCTTATCTAGCCTGGTGTGCCACACATCCACCTAAGCATCCTCATCTCCGCAACCTTCATTCTCTGAACATGGGAGTTCTTCACGGGCCAGCACTCCGCCCCATACAACATCGCAGGTCTAACCACGGCTCTGTAGAATTTCCCCTTGAGTTTGTGTGGAATTTTCTTGTTACACAAGACCCCTGAAGCAAGCCTCCACTTTGACCACCCCGCTCCTATTCGATGGGAACGTCCCCGTCAATCTCTCCGTCCCCCTGAATCACAGACCCAAGATATCGGACACTATCCCTCTTGGTGATGGCCTGAGAAGCAAGCATCACGTCCCTGCCTACCCCACTCGGCTCGTCGCCAAACTTGCACTCCAGGTATTCTGTCTTTGATCTGCTTATTTTGAAACCTTTAGACTCGAGGGTCTGTCTCCACACCTCTAACCTTTCACTAATACCGACCCTCGTCTCGTCTATCAATACTATATCATCAGCAAAAAGCATACACCAAGGCACATCCCCTTGGATATGTCGGGTTAGAGCATCTATCACCAAGGCAAACAACAGGGGGCTCAGCGCCGATCCTTGATGGAGCCCCATTACCACAGGAAAATGGTCTGATTCGCCACCCACCGTCCTAACCCTAGTCTTAGCTCCATTATACATGTCCTTGATTACTCTGATATAGGCTTCTGGCACACTCTTCGCCTCCAAGCACCTCCATAGCACCTCCCTTCGGACCTTGTCATACGCCTTCTCCAAGTCGATAAGCACCATGTGAAGGTCCTTCTTCTTATCCCTGAATTATTCCGCCAGTCGCCTGACTAGGTGAATAGCCTCTGTGGTGGAGCGGTCCGGCATGAAACCGAACAAATGAATATGATACATATATGATACACAAATGATACAGTGTGATTGATACACATCACTTTTTCATATTCTATCTTCTATTTTGCATTTTCAATTCAAACTACTTCAAAACTCCGCCAAATCATCTCAAAGCCTAGATTCAAGCACTTTAAGATGTACACAATCTATTCTAATAACACTCACCCAAAAGAAAATAAAATTTTGATCTTTTTAGCTACAAATAGCTAATCTGCTAATATTAGTAATATTTTCTGAATTGACCTATCTTTGTAATAAACTATTTATAAATTGATATAACTGATAGTTTCCCAGAAAACAACCTAACATAGATCACTCATTCGTAAATAAACTGATGTATGATATTAGAATAGAGACCAACTCAATCAGCTTTAATAGTGAATCCAACACCTTAAACTCCATCAAATCATCCCAAAGCCAAGATTCAAGCACTTTAAAATGTAGACAATCTATTTTAATAACACTCACTCTAGGAAAAATAAAATTTTGATCTTTTTAGCTATAAATAGCTAATTTGCTAATATTAGTAATATTTTCTGAATTGACCAATTTTTATAATAAATTATTTATAAATTGATATAACTGATAGTTCCCGAAAAAATAACCTAACATAGATCACGCATTCGTAAATAAACCGATGTATGATGTTAGAATAAAGACCAACTCAATCAGCTTTAATAGTGAATCCGACATCTTAAATTAAGACTGTCTCAGTCAGCTGTAATTCAGTTTCCAAGTTAACTCTCAAATAACAATTGTTAACAAAATTAAGATAAGGATTTGCTTGGCAACATTAAAACATAAAATATCTAGGATTAAAACAAATCCATCACGCCCGGTGGGACTCGAACCAACAATGGCCTGATTAGAAGTCAGACGCCTTATCCGTTAGGCCACGGGCGCTTTTGTGCTAGCCATCGCCAATTATTAAATATATCTTTGTTTTATTTCCTAATTTCAGTTTACCACACATCCTTTAAGAAATCCTCCCAAGTAGTTCCTAATGATGTCAAACACATTCGACACGGATACGTCTAGACTATATTAATATACTTGTATTTTTTCTTATTAATATTGTTCACTTCTCAAAAGCATTTGATAAGGATAACTTAGTAAATTATATATTGTATTCATTTTTTTCTTAAGGGGAGAAAAAAGCTAAGATGACAGTTAAAATGGAACGGATGGAGTACGATAAACCCAAAAGAAGAAAAACCACGTTGGTTCTTGTATGCCACCGTCCGCAGAAGCAAAGCAAAGATTTCAAACTTATGAGTTCAGGATTCTGATCGTTTTAAGTTATTAAATTATTCCGGTTGATAATAAGTGATCAATTTGCTTTTAGCACGCCCATTAAGAAAATACTAAATTCTACACAAAATATCTACTATCACTAAACTACCCTTAATTAAACATTTAATGTGAGGAGTAAATAAACTTTTTTGGGATATGTCCATAGGGGTTATTTTATAAAAACAAATTGGATTCTTTCTTGATTATATAATTGAACACTTATTTTGAACCAAAATGAAAAAATAAATTGGTCACTTATTATGAACCGGAGGGAGTAATTTATACATATTCAATGTAATTTTTTATGACAAGTACATAGTTCGAACTAAAACTATCGGATTCGACCGAACCCGCTCCCGATACTGTAGCTCTGCCCCTAACCGTCCATTCTACAACAAAAAGAAGCTTCAGCCCTTAATGATACCTTTCCTAGAGTTTGATCTAAAGGAAGTAAACAATGAGAAGAAATGGGATTGCTTTTTCCTTAAATCTCAGCAGAACCTCTTTCACCACCATTCTCTCTTTTTCCTTTTCCTTTTTCACAAGTCATTCAATACCATTATCTTAGTATAATTAAGCTTTTGATATAATGTTGAGAGTACCTTCAGATTTCAACAACCCCACCAATTCAAGATGGAGAACAACATGTACCAACATTTGGTTGAAATTGATGAACCTGAGAATGACTTCTACCTCCCAGAATATGATGAAGAAAAAAAGGATTCCAACTTCATTTTCATCATCAACACAATCCTAAGTGGCACGGCTCGCCTCAACGTCCTCTTACCAACTGCCACAATCCTTGCCTTCACCATTTTTGCACCCATACTAACCAATGATGGCCAATGCAACAAGTTTGAGCAATATATGACCGCGATTTTCTTGATCCTATCGGCTATTTCTTGCGTGTTTTTCTCGTTCACTGACAGCTTCAAGTCAGCTAGAGGGAGACTACACTATGGGGTGGCAACATTCAGTGGCATTTGGACTTTCAATGGAAGAAGGATTAAGCCTTGTGTGCCAAGAGATTATAGACTTAGATGGTCTGATATTTTTCATGCATGACTTTCTTTGATGGCTTTTCTCACCTTTGCAGCATCACACAATGATGTGCTTCACTGTTATCATTTTGTTGTTCCAAGAAAAGTCATCAATACTGTTCCATTGGTCATTGGATTTGTGATTAGTCTTCTCTTTGTGATATTTCCTTCTAGGAGAAGAGGGATTGGATATCCCTTCCTGCTGCAAAGTGATATATAAATGCAGGAAAAAAACTGAGGTGTTCTGCGAGTGAGGCTAGGCTATTAGGACTACTCTTCTTCATACACACTACCCTCCTACCCTCCCCAAACCCCACTAGTAAAATTTCACTGAGTCGTTGTTATAAAAAAACTGAGGTGATGTTGTTACAAGTTACATTCATCAGACCTCTCAGTATCAGTTCATTATAACGATCAAGTTTTATGTGGAACAACTTTTTCATGTTATCTTATAATATATGTTCTCTATAACAACACTTCACTATAGCATCAAAAAATTATCGAAACATACAAGATTGTTATAGAGAGGTTTGATTGTACATGGAAAACAAGAAAATGTAATGTTCCAGAAAGACTTTTATCCTTGTGTTGTATATTTACTTCAGTAGAGGGATTGGGTATCCCAGATCAAAAAGCAGAAAGCAGAAACTTTATGCAAGAAGCTCATTTACATAATAATACATACAGTAGGACAAGCCACACTCACTTATATACATATAGCTATCAACAATATGATGAAATAAGATCTGAATCAGATCATAATATCACATATTATGACTCCTTCGACCAATCTAACTGTTCTCTAAGGTTGTACATGCTGGTATTTGGCACCGCTGGAGTCTACCAAGGTCCTGTTAGTGTCCTTCTCAAGCATCTTAACTTATTTACCCACGGCATATTCATCTTTTCCATTAACTGCGATTTGATAGAACAGAATAGTTAACAAGATGACCAGGGGCATTTAAACAAGCATTCAAGTTTAACTAAACATATGCATCGGTCTCACTCAGTCACGTAGTTGTGACATCTTTACAGGTGATGCCATTTTCACAAGAATGTATGATCACGTCGTTCCACTCAGGTAACATGATGGACTGTTGAGATATGTACTATCGGATTTATTTCATTAGCTTACCCTATGGTTCATATTCTTTTACCTTACGATCGCTGCATCTAGTCCATAATTAAGCAGGAAAGTTAGGTAGTTATCAAATCCAGCAAGAGGTACATGTAGTTGTAAAAGAGGTTAGTACCTGATCTTTCTGCATCTCGATAAATTCAGCCTGCACGAAACATTGAAAAACAATTACAGTAAATTTCTTGTAGCAGGGCTGTGAATTTCAACCATTGTCGATATACCTGTTTCTTCTGCAAATCTTCGTTAATTTCTTTAAGCTTCTCCACCTCAGCTTCCAACTCTAGAGTGTATGCCTGTCATATCGAAGTATCATTACAGAGTCATTCATGCGAAACCTAAATGTATAACCATGTTTTATCAATATCTCCCTCTCGGTGCCAAAATTCCCCCCAGTTTTATTTATGATTAAAGATTCTAAAGCTTTAGTGAAGAACATATGCACTTCCCTCAAATCAACCTGCAATCTAAAATTTACTTGCTTCATAAAGTTATAGATAATGAATCCCTTTGTCAAGTTTTTTATTATAAACATATGAGTTCACCTGCTTCCGAGCCCTTGATCTTGCTGCGGATTCTCTGTTCTTAATCATTCTCTTGCGTCTTCTTTCCACAACTTTTTCCAAAGAGTTGCATGGTCTCCTCCCTTTTCCGCCTTCAATAAATGCATAAGGTGAAGGTGAAAGAGATGATCTATCCAGCTCCTTCTTAGACATCATGTCCGGTGACAGTTGATTTCCAGGCGATCCTCGTTTTGCTGGTGTAACTCCATTACGCAATCCAGTCAAGCCTCTAACTCCACCCTGCATAACACTTCCTTGAACAATAGTACTAGTATTTACAGAAGGACTTGACATGCTGACAGCGGGTTCCCTAGCACCCGTGTTAGCCAGTTGGACATTGGTCCCTAATTGCATAGGAGATGCGAAGGCTACATTCGGTTTTTGTTGTGAAGATGTGGCACTAACCACATTCAACATGTTTTTCTCTTCAAATTGATTGCTGAACAGTCCAGGATTTTGAGTAGGTTGCTGAAAAGCAATATTCAGACCATTGTTGTTAGTACTCGGTTGACTTAAACCACCGGTAAACCTAACATTATTTGAGCTTCCAGTCGGTTGCATATCTTCTCGGACCACTCCTGCTCTAACCAAAAACTCCTCCAATGTCATTTCACCCAATGTAGATTGCCTCTGTCCAAGATTTGGCCATTCCGTACCACTTCTATCTTTAGCACTAACTGCTGTTTCTTTCTGGAATTCTCTCCATAATTCATCTACAGTTTTCTGACTAAGCGTCCGAGGCAATGTAAAAGAACCTTGTCTTTGCAAATACCCTCCAGCCGTATTCGCATTTCCAACGCCAGCAGCAGATGCTACAACATTAGATTCTTCAGCTGTCCAAATGTTCTTCAATAAGTCCTCCAAATTCATTGATCCAAGATCTTTTCCAAGTCCACAAGTACTATGGAGCTCATCAAAAGTTAGCGAGTATACAGAAGATTGTCTTGCCAAAGGAAAATTACCACTTCCCATTAACATCCCACCATTGCTCTCTGTCTGTGGCGTGTCAGAAAAGTTCTTAAAGTTCATGTAAGATCCCATTGTACAACAACTCAAAGGAGATTTAATTCTGATCAAAAGTTCAGTAATAACGACATTATTAGATTTGAATGGAGCTACCAAAATTTCAAGTATAATCCCACAACAACAACGATAAACCCAGTATAATCCCACACGTGGGTTCTATGGAGGTTAGTGTGTATGCAGACCACGGTAGAAAGGTTGTTTCCGATATACCCGGCTCAAGGAAAGATAAAAAGAAGCAGTAACAACAGCAAAATAATAAGAAAACCAATATTTCAAGACTTTAGATTTCATTATAAGTGCTTTATATGGAGGATTATTAGATCCAAACTCAAGTACAAAAGTCATTGCCAAATTCTAATCAAGATGCAACCTTTATATTCTTATTTCACTATAGCTTTGAAAAAAACTGAAAAGTAGCCGTAAAGAAAATAGAACATGTACAGATCATGGTTCAAGATCAAAAGTTTATTCATAATCAACTTCAGTCTCAAACTCATTCATCCAATATCAGCTATAAATGAAAAACACTCCATAATTAAAACAAACAGCATTCATATGATCACAGCCAAGTATCTCGATTTAGAGCCCGTTTGGATTTGCTTAAAAATATGACTTTCCAATAGAAATAGCTTTTAAGCCAAAAAGCAATAAGTTGGGTTGCCCAGCTTATGGCTTATTTTAAGCCGTTTTTAACTTCTTTTAAGGATTTTTAACTTTTCGGAACAGCAAAAAAGCTAAAACAAGCTTAAAAGCTGATTTGACCAACTTAAAATCCAATCCAAACACCCTCTTATTAGTCTTCTTCAAACTAATTTTGAATCCAGAATGAAAAATTCAATCAGTTAAATAAATAATACTAATACATTATTCTAAACTTCAAAAAGAAATCAAACGAAAGGAAAATTGAGCAAAAGTTTTGATCTTTATTGTTACTTTTCTCAAAAGTAAAAAAGGCTTGATCTTCATTAGGATTGCTGTTAGCAGTATCAGATAAAAGAATATTAGCAAAAAAAAAAAAAATACAAAAGAAGATGTAAAAAATCCAAAAATGAGCTAAAACAATTTTCAAGAAATGTCCAAAAAAGAATACCAATTACTACAAGCTGAAAAACAAATCAAAATCAAAACAAGATCAAGAAAAAAGGTTTGATCTTTATTAGGTAATTCTGAGGAAAACAAACAATAGAATATGTGAAAAAGGAAGTTCATTCAAATCCAATGAGCTAGTTTTTTCTCAAGAAAATTCCTAAAAGGAATACCCAATTACTACAAGAACATTCTAGTTAAAAAAGTTAATCAAAGTCAGAAAATAATCTCGAAAAAAGTTTTTGAACTTTATTACAATGTGAAAAAGCAAGCTCATTTAAAACCCAAAAAAACAAAAAGGGAACTTCAGGAGATAGCCAGTAAAAGAGAGAAGAATACCCAATTACTACAAAAACATTTTAGTTTAAGAAATTAATCAAAATCAGAAATAATGAAGAAAAAGCTTTTAATTTTTATTAAGTTTCTTCTTAGCAGAAACAGACAAAAGAAGATAGTGAGGAAAATTGAAGAGCAAAATAACAGTAGAAACAGAATTTTTACCTTTCTGACAGAAGGAAAGATAGAGCAAGCGTGTCGAGCCCTTCTTCTTTCGCTAGCTTTAAGGCTTGGTAAAGTCGACAAGTGTCTCTCTTTTTTAAACTGCATTTTCTTACCTTTTTTTTTAAATTTTTTAAAAATGAGATGTAGTGGATGATCAATACGTGGACCAATTAGAGACACTATTGTTCCCTGATTTGATTGAGTATACTGGCCGATCTAGAATTTTAACTCTATGAGTTTAATTTTTAAGGTTTAAGTATTGAATCTCTTATATATTAAAATTATTGGCTTATATATACTATTTTTATAATTTTAACAAATTTATATATATATATATATTTTTTTTCTTAGCATCAAAAGTTGTGGGTTGAATTGAACTCGCTATTAACACTCTACATCTGCATCTGATTGTGCCAGTAGAAGGAGAACCTATCATACCTCCGAGAGTGCCGCTTTTTTCAGACCATATGCGAATATGGGATGTTTTAGCTAGTGGACTACTTTTTTACGGAAAAGACCTAAAAATGCCACTCAACTTTCAGAAATGATCTATCCATGTTCTCCATTAAAAAAATGTTCATTTCATGCCACAGCCGTTATATATTTGGCACATCCATACCATTATTAACTAACGACTCAATATTTATTTGGCTCATCTATACCATTGTCGTTAGTCCATAATTGTATGGATGAACTAAATATGTAACGACAGTAATATAAACTGAGCATTTTTTTAATGGATATCATGCATAAACTATTTATGAAAGTTGAATAGTATTTTTATCTCTTTTTCGTTATTTATATCACACCTCTAAGAATATAGCTTTTTAATCCGGTGCAAATACGCGATGTTTTAGCCTTTTAGGTACCGGACTGCATTTTTTTAACTGCGCAGCCAATGAATTGTGAAAAGTGGAAGGATCTGGACCATTTATAAATGGTTCCCGACATTGAAATAGATGGCCTTTGTTGATTTGTTTCTTTTTTTTTTGGTCGCCATTTGTTGTTTTTGTTTTATTCTTTTGTCTTAAAGAAGAGAGCAAGAGTACGCAAACGATAAGCGGAGAGTGCGGAGACAGAATGAAATGGGGCTCGAGCGTGCGTTCATAAAACTGTGGGGACTCAAGTGGGGGGGGGGGGGGGGGTGGGTTAGGTCACATCCAGTTTCTTAATCCTCCTCGTTTAAAAGGTGGTCATATTATATAGTACTAGTAAAAATAACACAACAAGCTGGTCAGTCTTCGAATCGATAATTAAAAAATAATTAGTGCTTGTAAAGTTATTAAAAATAATTATTATTTTTTTAAAACATAAAAAATTCTAGTATATTTATGTCGGATTATGGAGTTCATGCGTATAAACTTCCAGCATATTAACCTAGTATGCTGAATTATGGAACTCCTTCATGTAAACTTCCAATATATTATGTTGTAACTCCAGCACATTATGCTGGAATTTCATATGTACATCAAGAATCATTACTCTTTCGTTTCGACACAAGAAAAAAGGATTTTTCTACACCCCTTTCTTGTGTCGAAGACTAGGAAGACAAATAATCCCTCCTAGAATATTTTGTTCCCCGCATTTATCCCCTGGTTCCTTATGTCTAGTATTTAGACAAATTTGACTTTCTTTCTATTTATTCTTCAT
This sequence comes from Nicotiana benthamiana, assembly GCA_034376525.1. NCBI lineage: Eukaryota > Viridiplantae > Streptophyta > Magnoliopsida > Solanales > Solanaceae > Nicotiana > Nicotiana benthamiana. The sequence continues at coordinate 4,798,051 of CM067331.1, read as the reverse complement.
ATTCTCTCTCCGGAAAATCGAGTTGTCCTTTTATATTCAAGTCAGTAACTGCATAGTGGTCAAATTCCGCCACCGGAATCATCTCCACGCGCCGCCACTGCCCACACACGCGCCGCCACTGCCAGCCACGCGCCGCGCGCGTGAGTGTAATTTCCGTCACTTTTTCCCCGGCTCCTTTTAGACAGTTTTTTCCCCCCGCAATTCTGACCAACTTGGTACTCCCGGAATATTCCCCTGGTCACTTTCATTCCCTACTGTTCACTTAGCCACCTCATCTCGTTCTTCTCACTGCTTATTCACAGCAGATCTTGTTGCTGTTTAGAGGTCTGGAATTCTTGCTTTTCGCCGGAAATTTTTCCGGCAACTCCTGCTCTTTTCTTTCTATTGTCTCCTCTGCTTTTTGTGGGTGTGTTCTGTTTTCTTGGACAGGTGCCTATTTTACCGGCGAGGATTTCCGGCAAGACACAGTATTCCCGGTGACTCTCGTTCAGACTCACGGCAGGACGCAATAGGACTACACGTTCTGCTAAGCTTCAGGAAAACTTGGGCGCATCAAAGCATACTTTCAGGCTTTTCCACCGGGAGTTGGTACCTCCCGCTCTCTTGTTTACTTTGTGCACCTTTTTACGTATTTTAGCTAGCATTTCGACTGTAGTTTATTCTGTTGTTATCTAGTTTGCACCTTTTTGCGTTTTTCGCTATAGTGCGTGTGTGTGCCACTGTACCCCATAGTCGGTTGGAGGGATAGTGGCCGCGGCGGGGGATGATAGCGTAAGGTTATGTCCTCGGGGGTGGGGGTGGTAGCGGGAGTGAGTAGGGGAGCAGGGGGTGGTCCTACGGGCAGGGCGGGAGGTAAGGGTGGGAAGAGGGTAGCAGACGCCAATAGATTGAGGGTTGGGTCATGGAACATAGGCACTCTGACGGGTAAGTCCATAGAGTTGGCGAAGGTTCTTCAGAAGAAGAGGGTTAACATAGCGTGTGTCCAGGAGACTAGGTGGAAAGGGTCGAAGGCGAGGAATGTAGATAGGTTTACGCTGTGGTATTATGGGGTCGTGAGGGGTAAGAATGGAGTGGGCATCTTGGTGGATAGGGACCTAAGGGAGTCCGTGGTCGAGGTTAGGCGAGTGAATGATAGGTTAATGTCTATTAAGCTGGTTATTGGGGGTTGCGTCCTCAACGTCATCAGCGCTTACGCGCCGCAAGCGGGCTTAGAAGAGGAGGCTAAGAGGCGCTTTTGGGAGGACTTGGATGATCTGGTGGGTAGTATTCCCCAATTTGAGAAGTAAGTTATTGGAGGGGACTTTAATGGTCATATTGGGGTTGTTGCTGGTGGCTATGATGAGGTGCACGGTGGCTTCGGCTTTGGGGTCAGGAACGGAGGAGGCACTTCGCTGCTAGATTTCGCCAGGGCTTCCGAGCTTCTGATTGCGAACTCGACATTCTGGAAGAGGGAGGAGCACGTGATCACCTTCAAGAGTTCGGCGGCGAGGACTCAGATTGATTACATCCTCATCAGAAGGAGCGATAGGGGCTTATGCAAGGACTGCAAGGTTATTCCGGGAGAGTCTCTTTCAACTCTTCATAGACTCCTAGTGATGGATGTCGGTCTCTGGGTGAAGAGGAAGAGGAGGGGCGCTCGGGGTCAACCGCGGATTAGATGGGGTGTTTTGACTAAGGAGAAGGCACAGGAGTTGGAAAGGAGGTTAGTTGAGGGCGGAGCTTGGAGAAGTTTTGGGGAAGCAGACGCTATGTGGACAGTGACGGCGAACTTGGTTAGGGGGGTAGCACGGGACGTGCTCGGGGTAGCCAAGGGATATTCAGGAAGACATCAGGGTGATTGGTGGTGGAACGATATAGTCAAAGGAAAAGTGGAGGTGAAGAAGGCGGCGTTCGCTAGGTTGGCTGGGAGCACAAGCGAGGAGGAACGGAGAGCGAACAGGGTGATCTACAAGGAGGCGAGAAAAGAAGCAAAGATGGCAGTCACGGAAGCTAAAAACGCGGCGTTCGGTCGCATGTATGAGGAACTATGGAGAGAGGCGGGGATAAGAAGTTATTCCGGTTAACTAAAGCAAGGGAAAGGAAGGCACATGATCTAGACCAAGTTAGGTGTATCAAGGGCGAGGATGGTAGAGTTCTGATGGGGGAATCTCAAATCAAACAGAGGTGGCAGGCGTACTTTCGGGACCTACTTAACGTGGAGGGGGATCGTAACATTGAGCTAGGGGAGTTGGGGCATTCAGAGCAGCATAGAGACCTTGGATACTGCAGGCACATTAGGGTGGAGGAGGTCATGGGGGCTTTGTGTAGGATGAGTAGGGGTCGAGCGACCGGGCCTGACGAGATCCTGGTGGAGTTCTGGAAGTGCATGGGTAAGTCAGGAGGGGAGTGGCTCTCTATGTTGTTCAATGCGATCTTCAGGATCAAAAGGATGTCGGATGAGTGGAGGTGGAGTACAGTGGTGCCCTTGTACAAGAACAAAGGGGACATCCAGTGCTGCAACAACTATAGGGGTATCAAATTAATAAGTCACACGATGAAGGTTTGGGAGAGGGTGATTGAGGCGCGGGTGAGTGAGGTGACATCTATATCTGGGAACCAGTTCGGTTTCATGCCGGGCCGCTCCACCACAGAGGCTATCCACCTAGTCAGGCGGCTGGCGGAGAAATTCAGGGATAAGAAGAAGGACCTGCACATGGTGCTTATCGACTTGGAGAAGGCGTATGACAAGGTCCCAAGGGATGTGCTTTGGAGGTGCTTGGAGGCGAAGAGCGTGCCGGAAGCCTATATCAGAGTAATCAAGGACATGTACAATGGAACTAAGACTAGGGTTAGGACGGTGGGCGGCGAATCAGACCATTTTCCTGTGGTTATGGGGCTCCATCAAGGATCGGCGCTGAGCCCCCTCTTATTTGCCTTAGTGATAGATGCTCTGACCCGTCATATTCAAGGGGATGTGCCTTGGTGTATGCTTTTTGCTGATGATATAGTATTGATAGACGAGACGAGGGTCGCTAGGTTAGAGGTATGGAGACAGACTCTCGAGTCTAAAGGTTTCAAAATAAGCAGATCTAAGACAGAATACCTGGAGTGCAAGTTTGGCGCCTAGCCGAGTGAGGTAGGCAGGGACGTGATGATTTGTTCTCAGGCCATCGCCAAGAGGGACAGTGTCCGATATCTTGGGTCTGTGATTCGGGGGGACGGAGAGATTGACGGGGACGTCACCCATCGTATAGGAGCGGGGTGGTCAAAGTGGAGGCTTGCATCAGGGGTCCTGTGTGACAAGAAAGTTCCACACAAACTCAAGGGGAAATTCTATAGAGCCGTGGTTAGACCTGCGATGTTGTATGGGGCGGAGTGCTGGCCCGTGAAGAACTCTCATGTTCAGAGAATGAAGGTTGCGGAGATGAGGATGCTTAGGTGGATGTGCGGGCACACCAGGCTAGATAAGATTAAGAATGAAGTTATTCGAGAGAAGGTAGGGGTGGCCCCGGTGGATGAGAAGATGCGAGAAGCGAGGCTGAGGTGGTTCGGGCATGTTCGGAGGAGGGGTCCTGATGCCCCGGTGAGGAGCTGTGAGCGGCTGGAGATTGTTGGCGGTCAGCGAGGCAGAGGGAGGCCGAAGAAGCATTGGGGAGAGGTGATTAGGCAGGACATGACTAGAATGCAAGTTTCCGAGGACATGACCCTTGATAGGAGAGTCTGGAGGTCTAGAATCAGGGTTGTAGGTTAGGAGCTTCTAGAGTTCTTCGTACGCCTCAACCGGGGTTGGGTGTGGTCCGGCAGGGGTACCCATAGATGATTTGTGTTTTAGCTTATGCCCCCCCAATGGTTGTTAGTTATGGTAGTTACTGTATGATATTATTGCATGGGATTGTATTTGTGTTTTCTTAAAGTTGTATTTTCTCCTATGCGCCGAGGGTCGATTGGAAACATCCTCTCTGCCCTTTCGGATAGGGGTAAGGCTCGTCTACATATTACCCTCCCCAGACCCCACCTGGTGGGAGTATACTGGGTAGTTGTTGTTGTTTCTATTTGGAATAGAAAACTATTGATACGCCACCTGAAATCAGGCTTGAAGCTTTCACCTTACCAACAAGCCGAGAGCTGATGACTGTTGGTCACGACTACTATCAAAAAGCTCCTATGAAGATGATATTTCACATGGAGGAGTGTGCATCTTTATGTTGGGTGTTTTTCTGTCGTGCGAAAAAATTTCGAACTCCAGCATATTATGCTGTGATTTTCCGGATGTTTAAGGGTATTTTTTTTCTAAATTTTATCTTTACATAATAAAAAAAGTGACTAAATTTTGATTACTTTTGAAACCGTGGCTATTTTCCAATTATCAGTTGTAAGCCCTTGCATTGCTGAATTTTTTCCTATTATGTAGCATATGTTAAATTCCTATTTAAGAGTTTCAATTTTCAAATGAATATATTTGGAAAAAAAGTTATTTATTTTCTTTTCTAATGAAAGGCGTAAATAAATGACATAAACTTTTGGAGTTTTGAGTACAAGATAGATCATGACTTGTTGTTCCAACGTCCTTAACATTCATATTATCTGGATACTATGTCTGTATGTCACAGGTGACACGTCTTAATACTATCAATCATCGTGATTATGTTATGGCATATAGTTTTTAAATAGAAAAGAATCTATAATTTAAAATTTACGAATTCCTAAATTGATCTCAAGATAATACACAATAATAATTAATTTATAGTCAAATGTTTGTAAAAATCTAATAAACGTTGAATATATATACAAGATCCGGACAAAATCTATTAAACCCATAAATTTTGCTCTGAATACGCCGCTGCTTTCAACTATGAGGTACTAATTCATATCATACCAACCAAAATATTTTGGAGCAAATAAAGTATATACTTCCTCCGGTCCACTTAATTTTTTTGATTATTTTCGCGCATATTAAGCAATTCACCTTTTAATATTAATTAATAATAAAATTGACCATATTAATATTACTTTATTCGTTGAAAATATAACAAATACTCCTATGCTATTTACTCCAATGACAACTTTGAGAAAAGAAGTTAATTCCTTCTTGATATATGAAAATTACGGACAACAAAAAAAACTAAAAAACCAATTAAAGTACTGGATGAAGTAATGGAGAGGAAAAAAAAAGAGTCAATACTCTAAAATCCCCCTAAACAATCATGTTTTTGTCAGTTTTCTACTTAAACTATTTGGTGTCCCCAAAATCCCCTGAACTATATTGCCCTTCATATTAAAAAACTCTCATTGCATTCTTAGAGGTGCGTTACCTCCCCCTCCCCCCCCCCCCCCCCGCCTCAAACTATATTTTACTATATTACAACCCTATGTTGGACTTTAAAGGTGCATCTATCTAAGTATATAATTAGTTTATTTATAGTGTGTAACACTCAGGATGATTGATTAGTTTTAGGAGCCATGGGCCAAAATAATATCTAATGTATGTTAATTTTAGGTTTAATTGATATTGCATTTTACGCTAAACTCCAATTGATTAAGTCCTTATTTATATTCACGTTTGTAGCACAGTAAAAATATAAATAGAAGCATATGGTGTTGCATTTCTTAGCAATTATCTTATATATATTATATAAAAAAGATTACACAAAATAAAATTTTTGCAAAAAAAATAAAATCAAGTAGCCAAAAATTACATTCTCTAATTCCAAATTAAATAAAGAAGGTTAAAGAGATTCAACTTTATTCTTTACAAGGTGTTGTGTTTAATAAGAAGATTTAAATTGGTATTCTTTCGACAATACGTATAAGGCATGAAAGTAGACAAACAAGAAAGAGAATAAATCATCTAACAGGAAACAAGAGAGGGAGGAAATTTTTCAGAGAAAACCTATATGGAGAACTGAAGAAAAAATGTTAAGAAATGAAGAAGAATGTGAAAAATAAAGAAGAAAGGTAAAAAAATAAATAAATAAGGAAGAATGGTAAAAAAAATGAGAAAAAAATTAACATAACTGCAATAAGGAGAATATTTATTAAGAAAACAAATGTGAAAGAGGGCTATGCTAGTAGCCATTATTTTCCTGTCATGTGAGCCATTTTGATGGCTTTTACACACGTTATGTCATGTCAGCATTGAAGAGATTTTAATCTAAAGAGCAATATAGTTTAGAGAGTATTAGAAATATTGCGTAGTTTAAGTAGGAAACCGATAAAAATATGATAGCTTAAGAATATTTTAGGGTATTAAATAAACCCGTCAACCGGACTGGGTTGACCCGAGACCGGCCCGGACCGGACGGTGAAAGGGGGTAGGGGGTTGGTCCGTTAATAATTTTTTTATTCGTAACCGGACCGGCCCGGTACGGTGAACAGTACCGTGAACCGGTACAGCCCGGACCGGACCGGCCCGGTTCAACGGTAACTTTTTTTATATTATTTTTTAAAATTTTAAATTGATGGGGCCCACATTTCCATTGGCAACGGCTACAGATCCGTTGGCCAACGGATTTCTTGCAAAAATGGCCATTTTTTATTTTTCTTTTGTATTTATTAAATTACAATATTAACCCTTCTTAAATCTATAAATACGCTTCATCTCTTCTTCATTTCTTCACTCAAAAATCTTATCTCAATCTCAATTCTCAAATTATCAATCTATCTCTTCCCTTCAATTTGCAAGATTACATATTTTATTTGTTACTCTTTTTCCGAATTTAATTTATCGCAATTTGTCATTCGGAATTTGAAGCTTGAAGTTCAAAATTGAAATACTTGCTTGAAGTTTGTTCGTGGTAACACCGGATTTGCGTAATCAAGTGCTCAATTTATTATCAAATTCGGTGCACTCCCTCCAACTCTTTCTCTTATTTAATATTTTAATTGCATATTTGATTATATTTTAATTTTTACAATATGGTTAATGCTGCTAAAAGAGCGTGTAGAAAAGTTACTGGTAGGGGTGGAAGTAAAAAAAAAAGGTAGTCCTGTAGCTTCTGGTAGTAATAGTAATGACCCAATAACATATGTTTCTGAATCATCGCCTAATTTGCAAGATGTAGAGATTGATTATGAACAATTACAAGAAGATTATGGAATAGAAGATAACAAAATTGGAATAGAAGATGAGATACCACCTACACCTAGTAGTGGAAATGTTGGTAGTATTGGAGTTGGAGTTGCTAGTGCTACAAGGGGTAGAAGACCACCAGTTGCTCCAACTTCTACTCGTAAAAAAAGAAGTCCGGTTTGGAAAGTTTTTGAAATAATAGAAGGTACTGATAGAGTTAAGTGCAAACTTTGTAATGAAACTTTTAAACATTTGATCGGAGGTAATTTAGGGGGTACTGGGACACTTACTAGACATATGTCGGCTATCCATCCTATAGAATGGGGAGTTAATGGGGATGGAAGTCAAACAACTATTAATCCTACTACTGGAGGTCTATTAAAATATAATAAAATGAGGGATCGGGAGAAACTAGCAAAAATGATTACTTTGGGTTGTTTACCTTTTTCTTTTGCTTCTTCATCGTATCTTATTACGTATATTCAAAGGATTTACAATCCTTTATTTAAAGGTGTCCCTAGAAGTACTTGTAGAGCAGATATCTTTAGACTTCATGGACAATATCAAACATACATACGTTATTTGTTTAGTCACCTTCCTTCTAGAGTATGTCTAACTTCTGATATTGGTCATGCTGTTAATGGAAATGATTATTTAACAATTACATGCCATTGGATAGATGATAATACTTGTATACAAAAACGTATTATCGCTTTTAAATATGATGAAGATCAGAGTCATATTGCTACGTTTGTGTATGTCTTTTGATAATGCTGCTGTTTCAATTTTAAAATTGCATTTGCAACCACCTCTTGACGATATTTTTCATGTTAGGTGTGCATGTCATGTTTATAATTTAATTGTTAAAAGTGGCCTTGATTTATTTTCAGTTGAGATTACTCATGTTAGAAGAGCAGTTGGTGTTATTCAGGGAAATAATAGACAATCTAGAATAAAAGAATTTAAAACAAAGTGTATGCAGTATAACCTTACACCTAGATTCATGCCAGACGAAGTTGTTACTAGATGGAATTATACATATATATTTTTAAAATGTTGCTACAAATATAGATTTCCTATAACTGAAGTTGCTAATGCACATTGTACTGATCCTAGGCGTATGTTAACAAGTGATACTTGGGAAGTCATTAATGATGTTGTTAAATTTTTACATAAATTTTATACTGCTACTGTTGTGTTTTCTGGCGCATATTACCCAACTGTTACTACGTCTTTAGTACATATAGCTGAAATTTCTTTGCTACTATATGAATTTAAGAAGAAAGAAAAATATATGGATGTTATTGTAAGTATGCAAGCGTAATTCAAAAAATATTTCTTTCCAATTCCTCCAGTTTACTTAATTGGTGCAGTTTTAAATCCTTCTATTAAAATGTATGATTGTCACCAATTAATGAATGCTTTATATACTTATATGGAGATTGGAGAATCTGAAACCCCAAATTTATATGATTCTATGAACAAACTAAATGAATATTTGCAACAACTATATAATTATTATACAAATGAATGTGATAATACTGCTCGTGCTTCTAACAATATTAATCCCGCTATGCAATGTAGCAGTTCTTCTAATGTGGATGATGAAGGCCTTGATAGTTTTAATATTTTTTCTACATTTTCTAACACTCAAACCAGTAGCAGGAATATTGATGAGCTTCAATTCTACTTGCAGAAGCAAAAGGAGCCTCGCATGAAGGACTTTTCACCGTTGGGATGGTGGCATGAAAATGCAAAGCAATTTCCTGTTCTTTTCGCTATGGCTCGTGACGTGTTGAATGTGCAATTTCTACCGTTGCATCGGAGAGTGCTTTGGAAGTTTTAGTATGTTTAAGAGATTGGATTAGATCGGAACGAAGAAATCAAGGAAAGGAAGATGTTGATAGCCCAGAAGACGAAGAAATTGGAGATATATCAACCCATGGAAACCCATCGGAATTAAACTCCCCAGAAGAAGGCCAATCAGTTCATATTGATTATGATGAACTTGCTAAGGCGATGCAAAACATTTGAAATTACTACTTCACTAGTTTACTTGTTAGAAAAAATGTAAACATTTTATTTTCTACTTATTAATTTGAAATTGAGAAATAAAGTAGCACTTGCAATAAGTGCAATTTTTTTCCATCTTACTTGTATTTATGATTTTATTTAATGATTACAAAGTATTAACATAATTATAACTTAATAGTTATACTTAATTTTAAAAAAAGTTGAAATTATACTAAACCCGGCCCGGCCCCTTTCAACCGTAACCCGTATGGTTCAATTTTAACCCGAACCAACCCGGCCCCTTAAGAACCCGGTACTATTCGACCCGGCCCGGACCGGACCGGAACCCGAACGGGTCTGACAAAATCCGACCCGGCCCGGACCGGTTGACCCATTAGCCACCTTTAGAATTAACTCACTCGCAGCCTTAAAAAAAAAGAGGCTCCGGCTATTGCAACATAGACTAGGCAGGACCTCGAATGCACCACAAGGAAGAACCTTAGGAAATACTACTACTGCTACTCATTTATTTTACTTCTTCGACACTAAGGCTGTACGAATAACGGTTCCGAACCGGAACCGTGACCGGAACCGCGGTTCTGGCGGTTCTAAACGGTTCCGGTTATACGGTTCCGGTTCCGCGGTTCCGGGCCGGTTCCACCCTTTAAAACCGTGGAACCGGAACCGGAACCGGAACCGGACCGGTTCAGGCGGTTCTAAACGGTTCCAAACGGTTCCGATATTAAAAAAAAAAAAAATTTTAAATTCGGACCGTTGGCGGAACCGTTTGGAACCGTTTAGAACCGCCGGAACCGGTCCGGTTCCGGTTCCCAACGGCCATTTTTTTTAAAAAATTTTTTTTTTTTTAAATTCTGAAAATCAGAACGTTGGTATTGCAGAAATAGCCGTTTGGCATTTTTAAAATTTAGCTATTTGACCCCTCAAATTTAATTTAACCCCAAACTTTATATAATTACACAATTTCCCATTTTTCAACTATAAATACCCCCTCATTCTTTCATTTTAATTCACCAATTCATCAATCTTACTCAATCTCTCTCAATCTCTCTCAAGCTCTCTTACAATCTTTCTGTGCAAGTGCTTAATTTTTGTTGCAAATTCGTGAAACATTGTGAAGTTGTTGAATTGAAGTTTTCAAGTGTTCAATTACAACGATTGTCAATTTTCAAGAAGTTGTTCGTCAATCCGGTAAACTCGTTTCAACTCTTACGTGCTAAGAATATTTGTTGTTTGTTGATATTTTCCTTAATTATAATTAGTATGGCATTTTCATTGAAAAAAATGTTCGGAAAAGGTATATCTAAATCCGGTGAAAGTAGTAGCCAAAATCCTACCCCTCCCCCGGCTCCCAGACCTAGAAAAGATAAACAAGTTCAAACTAGTAGCCAACCTAGAAATACTAATGAAAACTTAGGAATACTTGATAGTGATCACCCGTGTTTTCAATTTAGCGATGTTAATTTTCTACATGATATAGCAGTCGGTGATAGAATAGATGATGATATTATGAATTTGCTTTATCCTAATGCACCAATATCAGAGGGAAATGAGGGTGATGATGATGACGAAACCCAACCTCCGGTAGATTTAGATGATACACCTACTAGTCCTGCTCCTAATGACCCAAAACACCCACCCGTACAAACTCCCACTTTTAGTAGACAACCTCGGAAACGTACAGAAACTTCATTAGTTTGGCATTTTTTTATTCAACTAAGAGATAAAGATAGGGCTAAATGCAAAACTTGTGGTAAAGAACTTGTTCATAGGTATACGGGTGATCGTTGTGGAACAGGTAGTTTAGTTAAACATATATATATACATCCTAGCGATAAGGCTAGATATTTTCAAATGAAAGCGGAACAAGAGGGGAAGTCAAGTCCTGATACTACAATTAACCAAAGTACTGGTTCTAACATGGTTCAACCAGGAATAAACACTGTCACCGGAGGTATATTGTACTACGATCCTAATAAGGATCGTGAAGAATTAGCTAAAATGATTACTATTATGTGTTTACCTTATTCTTTTGCTTCTAATCCTGCTTGGATTCAATATATTAGACGAGTATTTAATCCTACATATAAAGGTTGGCCTCGCGCCACAGTTAAGGCCGACATTTGTAAATATAAGCATGAATATGAACAGTACTTGCGCTATTTATTTACTCATATAAGTAATCGTATGTCTATTACAACTGATATTGGTAGAAGTGGAAATGATTGTGATTATCTAACCGTGACCAGTCATTGGATAGACGAAGACTGGACCATGCAAAAATGCATTATAGCATATAGAATAATTAATTCACGGCACACAGGTAAGTTTATTGCTAGCACTGTTTATGATGTTTGTAGATATTTTTGTTTTAGTGATAGAATAATGTCAATTTCCATGGATAACACTAGTAGCAACACAACTGCAATAGGTATTTTAACTAGAAAACTTAATCCTGCTTTTACAAATATTTTCCATGTTAGATGTATATGCCATATTTATCATTTAATTGTTGGAGATGGTATGAGAATTTTAAACATAGAAATTGAAAAAGTTAAATTCTCTCTTAATTGACTTTTTTATTCGAACCGTAGAAGTAGACTTAGAGACTATTATAAAAAATGTGACGAAAGTGACCTTAGAGAAAGAAAGGTTCCTAAACCTTGTCCGACTAGGTGGAACTACATGTATGAAAGCTTAGTAGTGGCGTACGAATATAGAAACCCAATAACCGCTACTTATAATTCTAGGGATTGTGAGGATGAAGATAATGATATGCTAACTAATCAAGATTGGAATAACGTTAAGATTCTTTTAGATTTTTTAGAACATTTTAGTGTGGCTACAACTGTTTTATCTGGCCAATATTATCCTACAATTTCAAACTGTTTAGTATATATTGCCGCACTTGCTAATTTATTTGCTGATTTTAACGAGGGAGGGGAAATTTATGAAAATGCAATATTTGAAATGAAAAAGAAATTTAAAAAATATTTTTTTCCAATCCCTCCTATTTTTGGTGTGGCTGCTTTGTTAAACCCTACTATGAAAGCAGGAGGTCCTAACTTTTGGTATACTAGTATTTATCAATGTTTAGATCTTTCACAGAAGAAATGGCTACACTATCTGATGCGAAAGCATCAATTACAGTGAATGCTCAAACTGTTTATAATGCTTATAAACAGGCCTTAGAGCATGCTAGGCCTAATATTCCAACTCCTACTTCGTCCACGTCACAATCGTCTAAAAGAGTTGCTGGCTTAACAACTCTTAAATCGTGGACGGAGTTCAGGGGTACTCAAGGTGAGAATTTAGATGATATTTCCTATCTAAACGAACTTCAAGTTTATTTGTCGCAGGGGCTAGAGAATGATAATCTAGACGGATCTTTCGACCTTTTGGATTGGTGGAAGACAAGGGAAAAGCATTTTCCCGTTCTTGCAAGGATGGCTCGGGATGTTCTGTCCATTCAAGCGTCAACTGTTGCATCGGAGAGCGTATTTAGTCAAGCCAGACTACAAATAGGAGATCATAGAGCGTCGATGCGGGACAGCTTGGAAAAATCAGTGCTCTTCCGAGATTGGATCCGCTCTGAAAGAAGAAACTTTGGGCTAGCTGAATCTCAACCCGAAATAGATGAGTGCTATGAAGAAATGCTAGCAGAAATCGCTCAAGAATCATCTTCACCCGGAAGTGGTGATGAACAAGCTTCATTTCCACCCGAAAGGGCAGAGAGGCTGTTTCCAATCGACCCTCGGCGCATAGGAGAAAATACAACTTTAAGAAAACACAAATACAATCCCATGCAATAATATCATACAGTAACTACCATAACTAACAACCATTGGGGGGGCATAAGCTAAAACACAAATCATCTATGGGTACCCCTGCTGGACCACACCCAACCCCGGTTGAGGCGTACGAAGAACTCTAGAAGCCCCTAACCTACCTCTACAACTCATTTATTTTACTTCTTCGACAATCGACACTCAATAGACTTTGTTTTGTAGCATTTGAATCATTGAATGGTTAACTTGACAAGAAATTCTTTTTAACAATAGAAACCGTAGAAACATTTTGGTCCCTTAGTGATGTTCTCATAAAGTAGTTTTTGAGTAAATTGAAGTAGAGAATATCTAGGAGGTTAGTGCAATTGTACGGGGATAGAAGGAGGGATTTGCACATGGTATTTATTGACCTAATGAAAGCTTATGATAAAGTATCTAAGAAAGTTCTTTGGAGATGTCTGGAGGTGAAAGGTGTTCCAGTGGTTTGTATTAGGGTGGTTAAGGATATGTATAATGGAGCTAAGACTCGGGTTAGGATAATAGGGGGAGACTTAAAGGATTTTTCGGTTGTTATAGGGGTACACCAAGGATCTGCGATAAGCCCGTTCTTATTTTTCCTGACGATGGACGCACTGACACAACATATCAAAGGGGAGGTGTCATGGTGTATGTTATTCGTCGATGATATAGTACTGATTGATGATACCAGGGGCGGATGCACCCTAGTCCAAGCGGTGTCATCCGATACCGCTTCACTAAAAAACTTTAGTTATTCCACATACAAATATTGTGGAAATATATAAATATAAATCATATGATACTGCTGAACAAAAGATAGTGTCTGGTCTGATGATCAAGCCCCTCACTTGCAACGTCGAGGTCTGCGATTCGAATACTTCGTACGCATTTCTTTTGCATTTTTTTCCTTTTAAGCTTCTTTTGTTTGAAAAATAGAAATGTGACCTCTTCAGTGACACTATAATTAATAATAAAATACTATTTAACTTCTAAAAAATAATTATTTTAAAATAAGATAAACGAATTTTAAACTGCAAATATGAAAAAGTTCGTATCCTCTATAACTTGTAATTTCTAAGTGACATGGTTTGATGGTGTTACTCTTCTCTATTTCTTATCTCCCATATTTATTGTAGTAATTTGTTTACCACTTTAAATTTCGATACTACTTATAAAAAATTCTGCGTACGCCCCTGGATGAGACGCGAGGCGGTGTAATCGAGAGGTTGGAGGTTTGGAGACGGACATTTAAGTCTAAAGGTTTCAAGCTGAGCAGGACTAAGATGAATATGTGGAGTTCAAGTTCAGCAGTGTGTCGGGTGAAGCGGATGTGGACGTGAGGCTTGACTCACAAATCATCCCTAAGAAACGGAGCTTCAAATACGTGGGGTCAATTATACAGGGGGTGGGAATATTGACTAGGATGTCACACACCGTGTAGGAGTGGAGTGGATGAAATGGAGGTTAGTGTCCGGTGTTCTGTGTAACAGGAAGGTGCCTCCGGAACTTAAAGGAAAGTTTTATAGAAGTGTGGTTAGGCCATGTTGAATGGTGTAGAGTGTTGTCTAGTGAAAAATTATCTATCCAGAAGATGAAAGTTGCAGAGATGAGGATGATGAGATGGCTATGCGGGCACACTAAGCTAGATAAGATTAGGAATTATGATATTTGGGGAAAGGTGGGCGTGGCTCCGATGGAAGACAAGATACGGGAAGCTAGGCTAAGATGGTTTGGGCATATGAAGAGGACAAGCCTGGATGCACCGGTGAGAAGCTGTGAACGACTGGCTTTGACAGGTATGAGGAGAAGTAGAGGGCGGCTTGAGAAATATTGGAGAGAGGTGATCAGGCAGGACATGGTGCAAATGTAAATTTTCGAGGACATATCCCTTGATAGGAAGTTGTGGAGGTCAAACACTACGGTTGTAGGTTAGGAGACATGAGGCTAGTGTGATAGTGTCTTGTTTTAGGCTGCTAGAGGCTCCAGTTGTGTTCTTAATACTTCTTTATGGTCGAAAGTTAGCTATAATATGTTTAGTGGCATTGTATGTACATATTATTCCCTTGCATATTGTGTCTTTGTTGATGCTTAGTGTTAATATTTTGCTCTCTATTTTCTGGTTATTGCATTGGTGGTGTTATTTGTTAGAATACCTTTGCTGCTACTCATACATTGTCTCTTTTCTTCTTGTGCCGAAAGTCTATCGGAAACAGCCTCTCTACTCCTCCGGAGTAGAGTTAAGGTCTGCGTACACACTACCCTTCCCAGACTCCACACGTAGAATCTCACTAGGTTGTTGTTGTTGTTGTAATATCTCGCGGAATCAACTCTTAAATGGTAGACTTCAACATTAATTAAAAACATTTAGGAAAACTAATTATGATAATAAACATCATTCTTTCTTAGTTTTGTTTGACCAAAAGATATCAAAACCGTTTTTAATAAACCAATTAATGAAGATGAAGAAGTAAATCTCATCCAAGCATAATAAATCTAGATTGAAAGATGCCAGGGATGAACAAGGTGAATAATGCTTCTTAGTATGTCGAAACCAAATGATTAGGCGTAAATATAATAACTTCAAATGTAGAAATTGATGCTGTTGACCAAGGTAAAAAATGATGTGTGGATTCCCAAACTATAATAAGTAGAAGTTGTCTTTTTATATTCACTTTTCGATCCTTTTTTACAAAGTCTTCCCCCTCTATTTATAAGGGACAATCCACTCTTAGACCCTAAAAAGTATAACATAAAGAATATTCGAAAAGCATATTTCTACTGTCTCCTGTTAAGCCTACACTATTACAAATGACGTGCGTTCATTAACCGCTGTCAGTCATCGCCCTCTACAATGACTAAAGGACCATGTGTCGTAAGGGCCTCGTCCCTTGCCGTATTCGTCATTGATCATGATCGTTCAAATTTGGACCTATACAAGTTTAAACTTACTTTTCTGATAAGTTTCGTTCTGCTAGTTGACTCGGGTCTATCCCTGATGTCAACTTGAACTAATTATAGGTAAATATAACTTGGAAGAAATTTAGTGGAATAATAAAATAAAACATAAGTTGATCAAACCTTATCTTGTTGATAGTAGATAATAGTATTATGTCACAAAATCAAAACATAGAGAATATGGCCGCCCATTTCAATTGGAGAATCATATGCCATATTTGTGCATGGCTAGTAATAGCCATACAGTGACGACTAGGGACGGATCGTTCTTTTGACGCAAGCATAATATAAAATTCACTAAAATTTTATTAATAAATATTAAATATAAACTTATAATTTTATTTAAAAAATATTCCATATAAAGTATCTTAAAGATTAATTTATCAAATTAAAATCTTGAATTTCTTATGTGATGATCATATATAGGTGCACCCAGATTTTGATCGTCTTTGGTCTTTAATGTGGTTGAAAAACAGGTACAAGTATCGGTAGAGATAGCAAACTTCTACATCCCCTCTTATTAAAAAAACTACATTATTAAATTGTTGACGTAAATATCTATCACTCTATTTAAAGATATATTAAAAAACCTCATCAATCCCCAAAGGGAAAACATGCCATTTTAGCTATATATCCCTTCTGCGGCTCCTTTTTTTTTTCTTTTCCATTATTTTTTTTGTTTGTTTGTGCTAAAGGAAAAGAGGAGTGATTGGCTAGAAAACTTGACGTTGTTGGCCAATGCCTTTAAATTAAAGTTCACTACTAGTCGTCTCTCCCTGCCGACTCATTACTCTCTCTTTTTCACGTCCAATTAAATTCCACTCTCCCTTCATCCAAATTATTTTAAAAAGAAAGAAGAAAATAAGGAATCATTCACTTCACAGTCTTCAAAATTGACAGTTATATTAGGAGCAACAATTCAGGAGTAACAACCCAATAAAATTTTACTGCTAGGATCTGGGGAGAATAGTATATATATAGTATTTGTTATGAAATAATATAAGAACAAGAACAATAGAGAGAAAAATAGAGAGAGGAGTATTCTTATTGATACTTAGGGATGATTTACAATGGAGTAAGACCCCTCTATTTATAGGCATAGAAAAGACTTAGCCTCAAAGTAAAACTCTAGAATCTCTCTAAATATAGACATTCACCTTAAATAGGATTCTATTTATAACACTCCCCCTTGAATGTCTATTCAATAATGTGCCTCGTTAAAACCTTAACTAAAACAAAACCCAATGGGAAAAAAAATTTAAAGAAAAGGAAAAAGAGTACACATGTTTAGAAATGCGCCTACTGGTTGCCTCGTTAAAAACCTTGCAAGGAAAACCCAGTGGGACAAAAACCTTGTAAGGGAAAAAGAGTGCAACGCGCATTAACTCCCCCTGAAAAGAGCATCAATTCATATCCTTGAGTTTTCGCATTCCGATCTTGTGAACCAGCTTCTTGAAGGTTGACGTTGTAGAGATTTTGTGAACAAATCAGCCATATTATCGCTTGAACGAATCTGTTGCACATTGATATCACCATTCTTTTGAAGATCATGTGTGAAAAATAACTTTGGTGAAATATGCTTTGTTCTATCTCCTTTTATGAATCCTCCCTTCAATTGAGCTATACATGCTGCATTGTCTTCATACAAAGTCGTGGATAGTTTGTTACACTTCAAACCACATTTGTCTTGAATATGATGTATGATAGACCTCAACCACACACACTCCCGACTTGCTTCATGAATAGCGATTATCTCGGCATGATTAGATGAAGTAGCCACAATTGATTGCTTAGTCGATCGCCAAGATATGGCGGTGCCTCCACAGGTAAACACATAACCTGTTTGAGATCGAGCCTTGTGTGGGTCGGATAAATATCCAGCATCAGCATAACCAACAAGATCAGGACTGCAATTATTGCCATAAAATAAGCCCATATCGGTAGTCCCCTTTAGGTACCTCAATATCTTTGATCCCATTCCAATGTCTCCTTGTAGGAGCCGAGCTATACCTTGCTAAGACATTAACTGAAAAGGTTATGTCAGGCCTTGTAGTATTTGCAAGGTACATTAGTGCGCCAATTGCACTAAGATATGGTACTTCAGGACCAAGTAGCTCTTCATTCCTTTCTTGCGGTCGGAATGGATCTTTATTCACATCAAGTGATCGAACAACCATCGGAGTACTTAAAGGATGTGCTCCATCCATGTAAAACCGTTTCAGTACCTTTTCTATATAGGTAGATTGATGAACAAAAATTTCGTTTGCCAAATATTCAATTTGCAAACCAAGACATAATTTTGTCTTTCCGAGATCTTTCATCTCGAATTCATTCATTAGATAATCATTTGCCTTTTGGAGTTCTATGGGGGTTCCAATAAGGTTTATGTCATCGACTTATACGGCAAGTACAACAAATTCCGATGTTGTTTTCTTTATAAAAACACACGGGCAAATGGCATCATTTATATAGCCTTCTTTTAACAAATACTCACTAAGACGATTGTACCACATTCATCCTGATTGCTTTAGACCATACAAGGATCTTTGCAATTTGATTGAAAACATTTCCCGGGACATTGAATTATGAGCGTTTGGCATTTTGAGTCCCTCGGGAATTTTCATGTATATCTCATTATCAAGTGAGCCATAAAGATAGGCAGTAACCACATCCATTAAATGCATGTCAAGCTTTTCAAGGACAGCAAAACTAATGAGATAACGAAAAGTTATGGCATCCATTACAGGCGAATATGTCTCTTCATAATCGACACCAGGCCTTTGAGAAAATCCTTGTGCAACAAGGCATGCCTTATATCTTTGTACCTCGTTTTTCTCATTTCTCTTGCGTACAAAGACCCATTTATAGCCAACAGGCTTAACAGCATTAGGTGTTTCAACTATAGGGCCAAAAACTTCACGTTTTGCCAGCGAATTCAATTCTGATTGAATTGCTTCTTGCCATTTTGGCCAATCTTGTCTTTTTCGACATTCTCCAACAGATTGAGGTTCAAGATCCTCAATTTCTTGCATAATGCTAGATGCGACATTATAAGCAAAGATATAATCCACCACTATATCCACTCGATTAAAATTTGCCTCAATATCGATTGGATTTATGGATAGTTCCTTATTTTCCTGAGTCTCGGGCTCAAAGGATTCTTCATGAATCTCAGAGTTTATTAAATCATGAATTTCCTCATGAGATTCTTTCGTAGTGTCATTTTGATCGTTTGCTTTCCACTTTCTAGGATTTCGATCTTTGGAACCTAATGGCCTGCCACGCTTCAGGCGTGCATTCGACTCATTGGATATGACACTAGATGATTGTCCAACAGGGACATCGAACATTCTCCGCGGGGATGTGGGATTTTGTTATCCTTTTCAAGTCCGTAAATGCGTTAGGCATTTGATTTGCTATTCTTTGCAAATGGATAATCTTTTGCACCTCTTTTTCACAAATAGAGGTATGTGGATCATGATGAGATAATGATGCATTTTTCCACAAAATTTCCCGTTTGGTTTCACCAACTTCTCCCCCTAATTTTGGGAAAAGTGTCTCATTAAATTGACAGTCTGCAAATCGTGCAGTGATCAAATCCCCTGTCAATGTTTCGAGGTAGCGAATAATGGAGGGCGATTCAAACCCAACATATATTCCTAACCTTCTTTGCGGACCCATTTTGGTGCGGTATGGCGGTGCTACAGGCACATATACTGCGCATCCAAAGATTCTTAAATGGGATATATTGGGTTCATGACCCAAAACCAATTGCAACGGGGAATATTTGTGATAATTCGTCGGTCTTTTGAGACGAATTAGCAAATCTGCATGCAAAATGGCGTGACCCCATACCGAAGTGGGCAGCCTCGTTTTCATGAGTAATGGTCTTGCAATCAACTGCAGGCGTTTAATTAAACTTTCTGCAAGACCGTTTTGAGTGTGAACATGAGCTACAGAATGTTCCACTTTTATCCCAATTGATAAGCAATAATCATTAAATGCTTGGGATGAAAACTCAGCAGCATTATCCAACCTAATAGACTTGATTGGATTATCAGGAAAATGTGCTCGTAGTCGAATTATTTGTGCCATTAGTTTTGCAAACGCAAGGTTGCGTGATGACAACAGTCACACATGAGACCATCTACAAGATGCGTCTATTAGGACCATAAAATATCTAAAAGACCCACTAGGTGGGTGAATAGGTCCACAAATGTCCCCTTGTATACGTTCCAAAAACGTAGGTGACTCAGTCCCAACCTTTGTTGGTGATGGTCTTGTAATTAACTTGCCTTGATAACAAGAAGTGCAAGAAAATTCATTATTTAAAAGAATCTTGAAATTCTTTAACGGATGCCCATATGAGCTTTCTACTATCCGTCTCATCATGATTGATCCAGGGTGTCCCAATCGATCATGCCAAAGTACAAAAGTATTGGAATCAGTAACCTTTTGGTTTACTGTTGAATGTGCCTCAATTGCACTAATTTTTGTCCAATACAGGCCACAAGATAAAGATGGGAATTTCTCAATAACCCTCTTTTGGCCAGAGACATTCTTTGTAATGATGAGATATTCAAGATTATTCTCATCTATTGTCTCAACATGATAGCCATTCCGGCGTATATCTTTAAAACTCAACAAGTTTCTCTTAGACTTGGAGGAGAACATTGCATTCTCTATGATGAACATTGTTCCTCTAGGCAGAGTTATAGTTGCTCTTCCGGAGCCTTCAACCAATTTACTACTACCAGAGATTGTAGTAACATCTGCCTTACACATACTTAGTTGAGAGAAATATTTCTTTTCTTTAAGTATCGTATGTGTAGTACATGAATCAACTAAACA
This sequence comes from Nicotiana benthamiana, assembly GCA_034376525.1. Lineage (NCBI taxonomy): Eukaryota > Viridiplantae > Streptophyta > Magnoliopsida > Solanales > Solanaceae > Nicotiana > Nicotiana benthamiana. The sequence goes on along the minus strand of CM067331.1, from coordinate 4,777,360 downwards.
AATATTTGATCCAAGATTGCTTTGTGAGATATCCATATTTGCTTTTCCATGGTTTGACATACAAAAGAAAATACACGAACATGAGAATAAACAAATTCAATCCGTTTGTCTCAATGTAATCGATTGTTAAACATACATAATCGATTATTTGCTATTTTGAAAAACTTCAGATCACACTGTCTTAATATAATCGATTGTTAAACATACATAATCAATTATTTGCTATTTTGAAATACTTCAGAACACACTGTCTTAATATAATCGATTGTTAAACATACATAATCGATTATTTGCTATTTTGAAAAACTTCAGATCATACTGTCTTAATATAATCGATTGTTAACAAGTATATAATCGATTGTTTGCTATTTTAAAAAAATTCAGATCATACTGTCTTAATGTAATCGATTGTTAAACATACATAATCGATTATGTCTTAATATAATCGATTGCTAACAAGTATATAATCGATTGTTTTGCAGTCTTAATGCGAATTATTAGATAATCGACTAACTGTTAGGTTAGTCGATTAACTCTACTGAAAAATAAAAATATCTTTGAAATTTAAGCATATTGAAACATTCTAAAGAACTATTACTAACATTATATCATAAACTAACTAATACGAGCTGATACTAATGACTATTAATTTATTCACTAACTAATACAAATAAGTAAAATAAAATCAAACAATTCCATCTTCCTTCATCACAGATCCATCACCGATTAAGTGGTCTATTTTCCCCTCGGGTTGCTCAAAGAAGTCTGCCACATCCAGGTGGGTGATGTCAAAATTGTCGTCAGAGACAATATTTGTTTCAGGGCCTTTTTTCTTTAGAGATGCTTGATAAAGATCAACCAAATGTCTTGGTACACGGCAAGCTTTTGACCAGTGCCCTTTTCCACCGCAACGATAACATATTGTTTCTGAACTATTTGCCTTTGGATTCTCATAATCCCGTTTCTGCTTTTGGTGGTTATTTCTCTTCGGGGGGTGACGGGCATCAGGAAATTTCTTCCTTGTCTACGTCCACGGCTATGACCCCGATTACGACCACGACCATGACTAGATCCATGGCCTTTTTCATGCTTGGCATAATGAGAATACACCTTATCTGCTTCAGGCAATGGTGTAGACCCAGTGGGTCGATTTTCGTGATTTCTCATGAGCAGGTCATTGTTTCGCTCAGCCACAAGGAGAAGAGAAATCAGTTCAGAGTACTTTTTGAAACCTTTCTCTCTGTACTGTTGTTGCAGTACCATATTGGAGGCATGAAACGTTGTAAACGTTTTCTCAAGCATATCATAATCAGAGATATTATCTCCACAGAGTTTCAATTTAGAAGTAATTCTGAACATTGTAGAATTATATTCAGAAACAGACTTAAAGTCTTGGAGCCTCAGATGAGCCCAATCATATCGTGCTTCTGGCAGAGTGACCAACTTCAGGTTGTCATATCTCTCCTTTAAGCCGTTCCACAAGATGAGTGGATCTTTGACTGTGAGATATTCAATTTTCAAACCTTCATCAAGGTGATGGCGCAAGAAAATCAAGGCCTTAGCATAGTCTTGGGTGGATGCTTTATCTCTGTCTTTGATGGCGTCTCCAAGACCCAGAGCATCTAAGTGGATTTCAGCAGCTAACACCCATGTCATATAGTTCTTGCCCGAAATTTCAAGGGCAACGAACTTTCTTTTCATAATATCAGACATCATTAAAACCAAATTCGGAAAGAGGGAAATACATTAATTTTCTCAAGAGGATTCTTGAGACGGTAGAGTCTCGTGCTGATAACGTGTTATGAAATAATATAAGAACAAGAACAATAGAGAGAAAAGTAGAGAGAGGAGTATTCTTATTGATACTTAGGGATGATTTACAATGGGGTAAGACCCCTCTATTTATAGGCATAGAAAAGACTTAGCCTCAAAGTAAAACTCTGGAATCTCTCTAAATATAGACATTCACCTTAAATAGGATTCTATTTATAACAGTATTGAAAATAAATCCACTACAAAAATAATATTCATGCTAATAAAAGCAGAATAATAATATATGATCGAGATACGGTAATTAACAAGAATAAAAGAGTAACAACGACATCAAGATTTTTACGTGAAAAACTTTTTAGGGAAAAAACCACGACCCTGAGAAGAGCAACCGATATTATAGTAAGGAATTTTATATTTTGTAGGTCCGAGTAAAATATTCAAAAGGCCACTACAACATTCAAAAGAAATAACTCTTTTGATATTCCCACCTCACTATAATATTACTCACTATCTATTTTTCTCACGGACTATTTTATTATACCCTGTCTGTGAAACCTTACTCTTTCTTTCTAACTCTCAGATATTTTTTTCCTCTGAAATTGGTGTGTCAGAAATGAGAGTTGAAGCTCTCATGTTATAGGCAGAACCTCGCCTACTACGCTTGACATTTTTCTTCTTTACGACTGCATATTTGACAAATGCAGAAGGGAAACATGGGCTGCTAATCAAGGAAGAAAATTTTCTTCCTTGATTTATAGGATGGACCCCACAAACCTTCCCCCCCAGTCCTATTCACCTGAAGGGGATAACACTGGAGTTTCTAGTTTGAGTGCATGATGACAAGTTCTTTGCAAAGCTCGAACTTGTCTCTTGGTACTACCTTGGTTATCATATCTGCAAGATTATCACTCGTGTAAAATCTTTTTGACATGTAAAGATTCGTTCTCCACCTGCTCACGAATCCAATGATATCTCAAATTTGTTCTTTCATGATACATGGAGTTGTTGCTCAAGTCTATTGCACTTTGACTATCACAATAGATGACATACTCCTTTTGATGCTATTTCATCTGTTGAAGAAACCGCTTGAGCCATATCATCTCCTTTCCAGTTTTTGTAGCAGCAATGTACTCTGCTTCAGTTTTTGAAAGTGAAACACACTACTGCAACTTAGACTTCCATGATATACCTCCCTCAGAAATTGTAAACAAATATCCATTATTGGATTTTCTATTATCAATGTCACCTGCCATAACAGCATCTGTATAGCCTTTCAAGATTGGATCAGATTCTCCAAAGCACAAACAATCTCCTGTGGCACCTCTCTGGTACCTGAGTATCCACTTGACTGCTTCCCAATGTTCCTTTCCAGGATTTTCAAGAAACCTGCTAACAACACCAACTGCGTGAGCAATATCAGGTCTACTACATATCATTACATGCATCAAGCTTCCGACTGCTGAAGAATAAGAAACTCTAGTCATGTTCCCTTTCTCCTCCTCTGTTGTAGAACACATCTTTTTGCTCAACTTTAGATGACTAGCAAGAGGTGTCTTGACTGGATTAGCATTCTTCATGTTGAATTGTTCTAGTACACGTTCAATGTACTTCTCCTAAGATAGCCACAACTTTCTACTTGTTCTTTCTCAAACTATCTTCATCCCTAAAAAATTTTGTGTTGGGCTGAGTCCTTCATATCAAATGACTTGGGCAAATCTCATTTCAAATTTGCAATCTGCCCCTTGTCTTTTCCTATAATTAACATGTTATTCACATACAATAATAATATAATAAAGTTATTCTCAGAAAATCTTTTGAAGTATACACATGGATCCGAATAGGTCTTTAGTGTTAGAAATAACGCTCTACGCTAGAGGGGGGGTGAATAGCGTATTAATAAAATTTGGCGTTTTCTTGCGGAATTTAAACTTTGCAGGAAATAAACAAATGCAGTAAAAATAAATTACACCACGATATATACTGGTTGGCCACACTTTATGGTTAGTCCAGTCCCCGAGAGACTCTCTCGAGATTTCCACTAACAACCTTGTCAAGCTTAAGGTGCCCAACAAACCTTTACACTTGAGACTTGAATCACACAAATCTCAAACACTTGCTCGGAGGTTCCTCACCTCAAAGACTTCAACTTGCTCGGAGGTTCCTCACCTCAAAGACTTCAACTTGCTCGGAGGTTCCTCACCTCAAAGACTTCAACTTGCTCGGAGGTTCCTCACCTCAAAGACTTCAATTTGCTCGGAGCTTCCTCACCTCAAAGACTTCAACTGTTAAGCTTCCGGGTGCCTAACGAACCTTTACAACTTGAGAACTTGATACAACACAAGCCTCAACCAATCCGCTTAAGGAAACCTATCCCTAAGACTTTACAAGAAGAAATATAACACTTCTTCTTACTACAAGTGTTTAACAAGAACACTCTTTTACTCACTTTACAAGAACTCTCTCAAAGAGTGGATTATGAGTACAAAATATATGGCTCAAGAACACAACAACTTAATCAATAATCTTGGCTCTCAAAAAACAATGTAAGATATGAAATTTGAATCACAAGAATGTAATGTATGCTTTGTAATTTTTCTGCAGTGTTGTTGTGTCTTAAAAATGATTTTCAGAGAGTGTTTTATAGAGAAAATAGAGCAATAGACCGTTGCTTTTAGTTCCAGAAAACGCTCCTGAAAATCTGCCTGACAAGCGATTGTTGATATTACACAATCGATTGTTGGAGCAAAATTTCAACAGAGATTCCTTAAAAACCGGTTAAAAAGATTTCTGTTGAATTTAAAAAGAATGACAATCGATTGTTGACTTTAGACAATCGATTGTTGTTCAAATATTCAAAATATTTCTGGCAACTTTTTGACTAAAAGATTGAGTAAAGATTATACCATAAATACATTAGCCGTTGGAAAAAGTCCGTTTGGAAATATCACTGAGCACAATCGATTGTTAAAAAGTGACAATCGATTGTTCTTCATTTTTGAAGATTTTGAAAACATTCTGTAAGTTGTCCAAAACTTTGAGACTAAGTATAAAATCTGACAATCGATTGTTGGACAGTGACAATCGATTGTTGCTTCAAAAATGATTTCAAACGAAGTTTCTGTCTCAAGACAACATTTTAAAAACTAAGTATAGAACTTTACAATCGATTGTTTCTTCAAGACAATCGATTGTTAAACCCAATTTTCACAAAACGAGTTTAAAAATCATTTTGGCAAATATGCAACTTACTTCTTTAAAAACTTATGATGCATGATTTTATGAAAATCATTTTAGGTGAGAGCCAATATTAGAAATAAGTCATTGAGTCAAGATTACAAATTAAGACCTACTCAACAGTGGATTTCATCTTCTATTCTTGAACGCGTACTATCCATCTTGTACTTGGTCTGTTATTGATCCATCACCGATGCTTGTCTCAATGTTTGGCATTTATCAAAACCTACATGAATCAACACACGTTAGTTCGAGAGTGTGTTTCTTACAATTTCCCCCTTTTTGATAATGGCAAACATGTATCGGGATATGCATAATAATAACAGTTCAAGATAATTCAATATGCATCATAGACATGGTCATGTTTCATAAGATATTTCCCCTCAAATGATGATTCCCCCTAAATGTGTGCAGTTATGGGAAATGCATGCATAGCCCGGTTATTTTCCCCCTTTTGATATTAACAAAAAGTGGCTAGATAACAAGTCTAGTAATAGCATGCTAGTTCAACAAACGTCAACATAATCGATTATTATACGGGATAATCGAATAGTTTGCACTGAAAAAAAATTCCCCCTAAATATAATATTCCCCCTGAATTAATGAAAATCAACTTTTCATTAAATAGATAAAATATTACATAGGCCATTAAATAAATAAAAATACAAGAAAATATTTAATCCTCGTTATCATCATCTTCGTCCATGTTTTGCGGCGGTGCCTCAAATGGGACAAGATTGCCATATTGATAGTTGATATGGTCAAAATATCCTAGGACATAGCGGGACAAAGTGTCAACTTTTGTTTCAATACGGGTAAGATGATTTACTATCTCCGCGTTTGGATCTTGATTTTGAGGCGGATTTTGAGGAGGATTTTGAGGAGGTTGATTATCATGATCGCCACCACTGTGAAATGAAGATTCAGAAATTTCCCAGTGTTTGGTCCGATTTTTAAGTGGACCATTTGCCGTGATAATGCCGGCGGATTCAAGAAAATGCATGACAAGAAGTGCATATGGAAGATGTTTGTCTTCGGCGAGAGCATCACGCATGTGAAGCTTGATTAATTTACAATAATTTAATCGAGCTCCGGAAGAAATGGCATGCATGAGTTTACAATCTTCTTGGGAGATAGTGGTGTGACTGCTTTTTCGGGGCTTGAGAACTCGGGTGATGAAATAGAATATCAACCGATAGTTCGGATCCATTCCCGTGATCGTAGGACGACGAGAAGTGAGACGTGGATCATAGTTAACAAGACCAGCTTGACGAAGAAAGGAGGTTTCATCAAATAATTCTCCTTCTATTCCAACATATTGAGAAATGTCTTCTCCATCATTTGGGAGATAGGCAATGGTGTTTAGGGATTCATCTGAAAGGATAATTTTAACACCATTTACAAAGGTGACAAGATCACCTTGATCGTTCTGGCGGAGATTTGAATAGAATGCCCGAACGAGTGTAGTATTTATAAAATCAAAAGAAAGGAGAAGGAAGTTTAGAAGATTGCATTGCTGAAGAAAGTGTACAGCAAGACTGAAATTTTCAAGATACCTCATTGTGGAAAAACGAGGAGGAAGAATATTCCGTTTTTCGAATCTTGTAACAAAGCAATTTAGTGAAGCTTCGCTTCTGAAGAATAACACATCTCCATCTTGGTATGGAAACAGTCCGGGAGTAGGAGGAGCAGAGGCAGAGGCACCTTGCTTAGAAGCTCTAGTTTTTCTTGGCATTTTGATTGAAAGAGACTTGAGAAGACTAAAAATTTGCAAGGAGAGCTTTTGATAGAATTTGAAGACTTAGACTTGATTTTGTTGTGATATGAATGAAGAATACATCTCTATTTATAGAGTGGGAGAAGACATGGTATTCATGGCTGAATTGAAGACTCAAAAACGGTCAGATTTTAAGAAGACCGCTGGAGACAATCGATTGTTTGCTGGAGACAATCGATTGTTGAGCAGATATGCCCGTTGGAATTCTGAAAAGAAAACTGACAATCGATTAAAGGGGTGTCAGCAGAGCAGAACGGTAAGAATTTTTGAATTAATACCGTCTGACAATCGATTGTGTGATAGAGACAATCGATTGTGTCAAGTTTGACACTTAGATTCTGAGAATTTGGCTTGAAACAGAATGTTTTTGAAATTTCAGAAAATCACTGACAATCGATTGTTGAATTTGACAATCGATTGTGTACTGGGCAAAAAAAAATGGTCCAAGTCCTGAAAATTGATTTTGGAAGTATGGTAATCAATTTTGAATATATTATAATCAATTTTGAAATTATGACAATTGATTATGAATGAAACAACGTCATCAACACATGGTGGAAGATAATGATTCTTCGGATTATGAAAATAGATTTTCCATCATGAATACATATAATCAACACCAATTGTTATAAATACCAATTTAGAAAATCAAAACTCAATACAATTTATGCACTTAATCAATTATGCAATTCATCAAAATAACATTCATATCAATACTTGTGACATATAATACCAATTCAACTAGCTAAAGGGTAGAGTAAGGAACGATCATACCCGGTTTGTCTTGATGTCATCCTCCATCGTTGACATCTCAATTTGCTAGAAATTGAATTGAATGCTTCAAGCGAGCACATTTGCATTTCCAACAGTTAATCAAGTGAAGCCATTTCCGATATATATATATAAACAATTTATCACCATAATAACAATTCAAAAACCAAACAGATATTTGTTAAGAAAATATCATCAATAAAATTTATGCAATCAATTCTTTCAAAGCACAAGTTCCCTCTTAAGTAAGACAAAATGGAACGTAATGACATTCCTCTTACTTGTAACAAATTGCCTAAAACATTTCTTCTTTTGATAAGAAGATTGTATTAAGGCTAATTCCTTTTACCATATTCACAAAAGAATAGGAAGGATATTGAGGAATATAACATATGACGATTTCTATAAATTTATCAATTTTATCAACCAAAACAATACCTATTGTTATTTTGAAAGGCATTTGTCAAAACATATATTGCATGCTGTTTCAAATAGATAGTCAAATCATGAATCAACCATCTTATCACCTGTTTAAGCAAAACACATCAATTTGACATTTTACAGGAGATACCGATTGTTACAGAAGCAATGAAAAATCCATTTGACGGAGAGCATAACAAATGCATCAAATGTTATTTTATTAACAGTGATACACAAGGTTATTTCCAGCAATCCATATTGCAACAAATGTCAAAAATTTCAATTAAGCGCATTTGCAATAATGAGAACCAAAACAAAGCATGATTCAAGGAGAATTGATACGGATGGTTAACAAAGACATATCAACACATACAATTGGGCATGATAAAAATGAAAGCCTAGCCTTTAAAAAAAATTTCAAGAACGTTTATGCCTATTTTGAACTGACACGATGATAAAAGATAGCTGTTGGGTTCAGAATTCAGAATGGTAACAAATCTTGAGATTTTTACCGATTGACAATCGATTGTTGAAAGGGGACAATCGATTGTTGAACTATTTGACAGTTCCTGAAAAATCTGCAAGAAGCAGAGAGTTTTCGAGAACTCAGAAAAACACGGACAATCGATTGTGCCTGTGAACAATCGATTGTGGACTAGACCAAAAAGGTTAAGTCCTGAAAATCGATTATGAGAGTATGCTAAAAGAATTTATCAAAACATATATTAAAACATGATTTAAAACACTTTGCTGTTTGAAAAGATTGTCAAGAAATAATTCAACTAAACATGATTTTAGTAGGTACTCATTCAATGCACGAATCAACATTTGTCAAAGCATGGATCAAGCATTTAATAGTTGATACTAGTAATCAAAAATGAATTTTCAGCAAGTCAATCAACAAGTATAGTCAACAAGAAATTTCACAAATTGATTCTTACAGTTAACGCATGTCAACGTTTTTCAGGGTGATAATCAAGTTGACAACTTATATGTTGATAACACCAGCTGCCATATATCAACAAATCTGTCAACATTAATAGCTTGCACATATTTGGTTTTTATCAAAAAGAATAGCTAACCGAAATTCCTCTCGATGCCTTTGGGTGTCGTGCTTGGCGCATCTACTACAATTTTGTAGTCTTCAAGCACACCTGAAAAAATACCTACGGAGAGGTTTTTGGTACCCATATCTTTTTGGGTCCTTTGGGGTTAGGCAAATAATAATTATAACCAAAAGATAAATCTCTATGTTTAGCAAAACACACGGGTGCAATGTGACCTATCCGATTGCAATAATGGCATACTACGTTCGGATTGTGCCAATGCCTAGGTTGCGCCAAATACATTCTAGGTGATCTAGAGTCATTCCTAGAGGCGTTGAGAATCCTAGAGTCATTTCTAGGTTGTCTAACGTAGTTCGTTCTAGGCTTATCAACAATAGTCCTAGTATTGATTCTAGGCGATGTAAAGTGATTAACTCTAGATTCATTATTCCAATTTCTAGAGTTGTATCTAGGTGATCTAAAGGCGTTAGTTTTAGACTTGTTTTCATACATCCTAGCGTAATGTCTAGGTGGTCTAAAGGAATTTGTCCTAGACTCATTTACAACCCTAGAATTATTTCTAGGTGGAGCAGTAAAATTTCTAATGGGATTTTTGCTTTTATGCCGTTGATTATTCTTCGACGTTTCCTTTTCTTCAAAAACCTTAGGGACATCTATACTTCGTGATTCTAAAGTTTTCCTAAGTTCTGCGTTTTCTAACTTCAAAGAATCGCAGGAAGTACAAGTAGAGCATTCATCAACATAAGAAGCTTCATGCATAGTCTTAATGACTTGTCTAAGTTCTACACTATCATTTTGCAAAAACTGATTTTCTTTTACAAGATTCTCGTTATCAAGAGACAGATTTTCAAAAGCTTTTTGTTTTAAAGAAAGTTGATTTTTGAACTCTTTTTCTTTCAATAAGAGACGTTCTTCAAAAACCTTTTCTTTTAAGGACAGATTTTTCTGAAAATCTAATTTTTGCTGGGAAAGTGATTTCTTCAAAACTCTAATCATTTTGACAGCATTACCAAATTCACCATACAAATCTTCATATGCATTTTGTAATTCTTCGAACGAGTGAGAGTTAGAGATACTTACCTCTTCTTCGTTGTTTTCTTTGTCGGCCATTAGACATCGGGTAGTTGGTTTCTCATTTGAGCAGTCTCCTTCTGTTTGAGGCGTGCTTTCATATATTTCCTCAAGTTTATCCCATACTTCTTTTGCAGTTTTGCAGTGGGAGACTTTTTGATGATTTTCCTAATTCAAGGCACTATACAACATATTTATAGCATTAGTATTATATTCCTTTACCTTGGCTTTCCCGACTTGTGTTGTCATTTGACCGCCAAGTTTGATGATTTGCCACAGATAAAGGTCGTTGGCGATGATAAAGATTTTCATCCGATCTTTCCAACCTAGGTAGTTGTTTCCATCAAATATTGGAGGCATCACGTAGCAATTGCCTTCACCGATTCCTGCAAAATAATCATGAGTAGAAGCCATGGATGGTTCTCTCAAACTGTTAAGTTTTTCAGAGAGTATGGCTCTGATACCAATTGTTAGAAATAACGCTCTACGCTAGAGGGGGGTGAATAGCGTATTAATAAAATTTGGCATTTTCTTGCGGAATTTAAACTTTGCAGGAAATAAACAAATGCAGTAAAAATAAATTACACCACGATATATACTGGTTGGCCACACTTTGTGGTTAGTCCAGTCCCCGAGAGACTCTCTCGAGATTTCCACTAACAACCTTGTCAAGCTTAAGGTGCCCAACAAACCTTTACACTTGAGACTTGAATCACACAAATCTCAAACACTTGCTCGGAGGTTCCTCACCTCAAAGACTTCAACTTGCTCGGAGGTTCCTCACCTCAAAGACTTCAACTTGCTCGGAGGTTCCTCACCTCAAAGACTTCAACTTGCTCGGAGGTTCCTCACCTCAAAGACTTCAATTTGCTCGGAGGTTCCTCACCTCAAAGACTTCAACTGTTAAGCTTCCGGGTGCCTAACGAACCTTTACAACTTGAGAACTTGATACAACACAAGCCTCAACCAATCCGCTTAAGGAAACCTATCCCTAAGACTTTACAAGAAGAAATATAACACTTCTTCTTACTACAAGTGTTTAACAAGAACACTCTTTTACTCACTTTACAAGAACTCTCTCAAAGAGTGGATTATGAGTACAAAATATATGGCTCAAGAACACAACAACTTAATCAATAATCTTGGCTCTCAAAAAACAATGTAAGATATGAAATTTGAATCACAAGAATGTAATGTATGCTTTGTAATTTTTCTGCAGTGTTGTTGTGTCTTAAAAATGATTTTCAGAGAGTGTTTTATAGAGAAAATAGAGCAATAGACCGTTGCTTTTAGTTCCAAAAAACGCTCCTGAAAATCTGCCTGACAATCGATTGTTGATATTACACAATCGATTGTTGGAGCAAAATTTCAACAGAGATTCCTTAAAAACCGGTTAAAAAGATTTCTGTTGAATTTAAAAAGAATGACAATTGATTGTTGACTTTAGACAATCGATTGTTGTTCAAATATTCAAAATATTTCTGGCAACTTTTTGACTAAAAGATTGAGTAAAGATTATACCATAAATACATTAGCCGTTGGAAAAAGTCCGTTTGGAAATATCACTGAGCACTATCGATTGTTAAAAAGTGACAATCGATTGTTCTTCATTTTTGAAGATTTTGAAAACATTCTGTAAGTTGTCCAAAACTTTGAGACTAAGTATAAAATCTGACAATCGATTGTTGGACAGTGACAATCGATTGTTGCTTCAAAAATGATTTCAAACGAAGTTTGTCTCAAGACAAACATTATAAAAACTAAATATAGAACTTTACAATCGATTGTTTCTTCAAGACAATCGATTGTTAAACCCAATTTTCACAAAACGAGTTTAAAAATCATTTTGGCAAATATGCAACTTACTTCTTTAAAAACTTATGATGCATGATTTTATGAAAATCATTTTAGGTGAGAGCCAATATTAGAAATAAGTCGTTGAGTCAAGATTACAAATTAAGACCTACTCAACAGTGGATTTCATCTTCTATTCTTGAACGCGTACTATCCATCTTGTACTTGGTCTGTTATTGATCCATCACCGATGCTTGTCTCAATGTTTGGCATTTATCAAAACCTACATGAATCAACACACGTTAGTTCGAGAGTGTGTTTCTTACATTTAGGTATGTTTGACTTTCCATTAATGAGTCAAACTCATGTACCACTACCTTGGTCCCTGCTTCAGTCCATAAATAATCTTATTTAATTTTCACACTATGTGTTTCTTTCCATCTACTTCAAATTCTTCTCGTTGTTCTATATAAATCTCCTCTTCCAAAACTGCATAAAAAATACAGTTTTCACGTCCAATTGCTCCACTTCAAGATCTAGGCTAGTTGCTAAGCTTAAAATTGTTCGTTTTGACAACAGGTGAGAAAAATTCATCAAAATCAATACCTTTCTTTTGTTCGAAGCCTTTAACCACTAATCGAGCTTTGTATCTGACCAGCTTTCTATTTCCATCTTTCTTGAGTTTAAAGACCTATTTGCATTTGAGTGGTATTTTACCCTTTGGAAGTTTAACAAGCTTGTACATTCCATTTTTTTGTAGAGATTCCATCTCTTCTTGCATGTATTTCATCCACTGGTTCTTTTCAGGATGGGATGGTACCTCCTTAAGACTTTCTGGCTCCCCCTATCACTGATGAGGACGTACTCTATGGAAGGGTACCTACATAATTCAACCTTTAGCCTCTCTGTTCTCCTCATTGGTTGAGGTTATTCTTCTTCCTGAGTGGGGTGCTCCACTTCCTCGACACCTTCGTCAAGTTGCTCCCCCTGCTCAATAACTCACCAGGTTGCTCCCCCTCCTCGGTAACCCTGTTGGTTTTACTTTCTGCACTTGTGGGATTGTTAGAAGTAGAAAGAATAGCAACAAGCTTAGAAATTATACCATTCTTCGCCTTTTCGGACATATCATTGGCAGTTCCAACTTCACTTTCTCGGACGACTACATCTCTGCTTCTGATGACCTTCTTCTTTACAGGATCCCACAATCTATCCCCAAACTTTTCATCTGCGTATCCGATAAATATGCAGGGAAAAATTTTATCATCTAGCTTTATTCTCTGCTCTTTTATTACATGTACAAAAGCTCCGCAACCGAACACCTTCAGATGCGAGTAGGACACCTGCTCGTTGGTCCAAACTCTCTCTGGGATGTCAAATGCCAATGGAACTGATGGACTCCTATTGATCAAGTAACATGTTTTCTGAACTGCTTCACCTCAGAATGACTTAGGAAGTTTATCCATTCTGAGCATGCTTCTCACCTTCTCCAAAATGGTGTGGTTCATCCTCTCAGCTATGCCATTGTGTTGTGGGGTTCCAGGAACTGTCTTTTTATGTCTTATCCCATGACTTGAACAGTACTTTTCAAATTTTCTTGAAGTGTTCACCTCCATTGTCACTTCGGAGACGCTTTAGCTTTCGACTTGTCTCCTTTTCTACTAGAGCATGAAACTTTTGGAAAACTTGAAACACCCGATCTTTGTTTTTCAAAACATAAACCCATAATTTTCGTGAAGCATCATCAATAAAAGTAACAAAATATTTGCTACCGCCCATTAATTCAATTTTTATTGGGCCATAAACATCAGAATATACTAAATGAAGTATATTCAATTTTCTTTCAAACGATGTCTGAAATGAGACTCTTTGTTGATTACTAAATAAATATTAGTCACAAGGTTTTATCGTTGTACCTTTGGTATAATAAATGAGTGATTTGTTGGCAAGAATATGCAATCCCTTCTCGCTCATATGATCCATTCTTTTGTGACACAAATCTGCAGAAATCTCATCTTGTGCCGCGTTCAATTCACTTTGGAATATTTCTGCATTTGTCCTATACAACATGAGCTACTCCCTTTATAATAATCAATGATCCCTTAATGAGTCCCCACTTTTGATTTGCAAAATGGTTTTTGTTTCTATCTCGGTCTAAAGCAATTCTCGGGATCAAGTTCATCCGCAAATCATGTACATACTGCACATCCTTTAGAACCAAAGTGCATCCAACATTTGTCTTGATACAAATGTCATTAATCCCCCCAATCTTTGAGTAACTTGTGTTACCCATTCTCACTATGCCGAAATCACCTGCTACATATTCGCAAAATAGATCTCTTACCGGTGTGGCATGTTAAGATATCGTTGTGTCAACCACCCATTCCTACTCTAGACCTGACAGGTGCATGCATTCCTCTTCCTCATTTATAAAAAGACAACATTATCATTGTTTTGCACCATGGCGGTTGTGTTGTCGTCATTCTTGTGGCCATTGGTTTCACCTTTTCCCTTCATCGGATTTGGGCAAACTCTTTTAAAGTGACATGCTTGATTAAAATTATAGCAATTTCTGGCTCTTCGTTTGGATTTGTTCTTTGACATCCCACGAGCTCCGAATCTACCATAGTTGGTCGAATTCCTTTGATGACTCATGCCTCTACCTTCTGTGATGAGATCCTGTCCTTTATTTTCAAGCTTCTTTCTCATCTTCTCATTGAGTAGAAGAGCCGATGCGACATCTTTCAACTCAATAGTAGTCTTACCGTGCAGGATGGTTGTTGCCAAATTATCTTACGAAGATGACAACGAGTTCAATAGCAAGATGGATTTATCTTCTTCATCAATACTCTGAGGTTGACAAGCTGTGTGGTTAGTCTATTAAACACATTTAAATATGAAAAAAATTTATACCTTCACCCCATGTCTAGGGCGTATAACTGCTTCTTCATGTATAATTTATTTGTCAGTGTTTTGGACATGTATAGTCTTTCAAACCTTGTCTAAATTCCACGTGTAGTGTCTTTATCAATGATGTTATTTACCACATCATCTAATAAGTGCAACCTGATTGCACCAGTAGCTCTTTCATCCAAGTCATCACAATCCTCAATTTTCCTAGTATCAAGCTTTTTGGCATCAACATCTAGTCCTTGTGTAATCCTTGTTGGATGAGCAGATCTCTCATTCTTCTTTGACATTCTGAGAAATCATTATCTCAGTTTAATTTTGTTACTTCGTACTTTACTCCAGACATTTTTATTTTTCACCGGGTATAGTACTACCGTCAATGAATAATATTTCAGTGAACGAGCAGAACCTGAGAACTGATACTAGTTATTAGGAATAAATCCCCCACAAAAATAATATTTACGGTAAAAAAAGCAGAATAATAATATAGCCCCGAGACACAGTAATAAACAAGAATAAATGAGTAACAACGACCACCAAGATTTCTACAAGAAAAACCCTTTTGAATAATTGAAAAAAACACGGCCCTGAAAAGAGCAAATGATATCACTATAGCAAGGAATTTTATACTTTGTAGGTCCGAGTTAAATACTCAAAAGATCACTACAACACTCAAAAGAAATAAATCTTTTTTGATATTCCAGCCTCATCACAATATCACCCACTCTCTATTTTTCGCATAGACTATTTTCTTATACCCTATATGTGAAACCTAACTCTTTCTTTCTAACTCACAAAAATATTTTTCCCTGAGATTGTTGCGTCAAAAAATAAAGCCAACGCTCTTATTGTATAGGCAGAACCTCGCCTACTACGTTTGACATTTTTCTTCTTTACGCCAGCTATATTTGACAAATGCATAAAGGAAATGTGGCCTGCTAATCAAGGAAGAAAATTTTCTTCCTTGATTTATGGGATTGACCCCCCACAAACCTCCCTCTCTAGTACTATTCACCTGAAGGGGATACACTGGAGTTTCTAGTTTGTGTGCATGCTGACAAGTTCTTTGCAAAGCTTGAACTTTTCTCTTGGTACTACCTTGGTTAGCATATACGCAGGATTATCAATCGTGTGAATCTTTTTGACTTGTAAAGATTCGCTCTCCTCCTGCTCACGAATCCAATGATTTCTCACATCTATATGTTTTGTTCTTGCATGATACATGGAGTTCTTGCTCAAGTCTATTGCACTTTGACTGTCATAATAGATGACATACTCCTTTTGATGCAATTTCAGCTATTGAAGAAACGGCTTGAGCCATGTCATCTCCTTGCTAGTTTTTCTAGTGGCAATGTACTCTACTTAAGTTGTTGAAAGTGCAACACACTTCTGCAAGTTAGACTATCATGATATAGCTCCCCCTAAAAATGTAAATGAATATCCAGTAGTGGATTTTCTATTATCAATGTCACCTGCCATATCAACATCTGTTTATCCCTTCAAGATTGGATCAGATCCTCCAGAGCACAAACAGTCTCTCGTGGTACCTCTCAGGTACCTGAGTATCCACTTGACTACTTCCCAATGTTCCTTTCCAGGATTTTCAAGAAACCTGCTGACAACACCAACTGCGTGAGCAATATGAGGTCTAGTACAAACCATTGCATACATGAAGCTTCCGACTGCTGAAGAATAACGAAGTCTAGCCATGTTCCCTTTCTCCTCCTCTATTGTAGGACACATCTTTTTGTGCAACTTTAAATGACTAGAAAGAGGTGTGCTGACTGGCTTAGCGTTCTTCATGTTAAACCGTTCTAGTACACGTTCAACGTACTTCTCCTGAGATATCCACAATTTTCTACTTGTTCTCTCTCGAACTATCTTCATCTCTAGAATTTCTTGTGTTGGGCCTAAGTCCTTCATATCAAATTACTTGGACAAATCTCTCTTAAACTTTGCTATCAATCCCTTGTCTTTTCCTACAATTAATATGTCATCCATATACAACAACAATATATTAAAAATATTCTTAGTAAATCTTTTGAAGTATACACATGGATCAGAATAGGTCTTTAGCTATGTTTGACTTTTCATGAATGAGTCAAACTTCATGTACCACTGCCTTGGTGCCTGCTTCAATCCATAAAGACTCTTATTCAATTTGCTACTTCAAATCCTTCTCACTGCTCCATATAAATCTCCTCTTCCAAATCTCTATAAAGAAATGTAGTTTTCACATCCAACTGCTCCACCTTAAGATCTAGGCTAGTTGTTAAGCTCAAAATTATTGAATAGAAGTCATTTTGACAATAGGTGAGAAAATTTCGTCAAAATCAATACCTTTCTTCTGTTCAAAGCCTTTAACCACCAATCGAGCTTTGTATCTGACCAGCGTGCCATTTCCATCTTTCTTGAGTTTAAAGACCCATATGCATTTGAGTGGTCTTTTACCCTTTGGAAGTTCAACTAGCTTGTACGTGCCATTTTTCTGTAGAGATTCCATCTCTTCTTGCATGTCTTTCACCTACTAGTTCTTTTCTGGATGGGACAGTACCTCCTTAAGACTTTCGGGCTCCCCCCTCCCCCCATCACTGATGAGGACATACTCTGTGGAAGGGTACCTGCATGACTCTACCTTTTGCCTCTCTAATATCCTCAGAGGTTGATGTTGTTCTTCTTCATAAGTAGGGTGCTCCACTTCCTCGAAACATTAATCAAGTTGATCCCCCTGCTCAATAACCTCACCAGGTTGCTCCCCCTCCTCGGTAACCCTGTCGGTTTTACTTTCTGCACTTGTGAGATTGTTAGAAGTAGAAAGAATAGCAACAAGCTTAGACATTATACCATTCTTCGCCTTTTCTCACATATCAGTGGCAGCTCCAACTTCACTTTCTCGGACGACTACATCTCTGCTTCTGATAACCTTCTTCTTTACAGGATCCCACAATCTATCTCCAAAATTTTCATCTACATATCCGATAAATATGCAGGGAACACATTTATCATCCACCTTTATTCTTTGCTCTTTTTGTATATGTGCAAAAGCTCAATAACCAAACACATTCATATGCGAGTTGAACACCTCCATGTTGGTCCAAACTCTCTTTGGGATGTCAAATGCCAACGGAACTCATGGACTCCTATTGATCAGGTAACAGGATGTATGAACTGCTTCACCCCAAAATTACCTAGGCAATTTAGCCATTCTGAGCATTCTTCTCACCTTCTCCACAATGGTGCGGTTCATCCTCTCAGCTACGCCATTGTGTTGTGGGGTTACAAGAACTGTCTTTTCATGTCTGATCCCTTGAAGTGTACTTTGACGACCAAAGGGTCATCACCGTAATTCTTTCTTTATTTGTGATTCTAAGGCCTTGAAGGCTCTTATTTGGGTGCCTTCATTTGTGTGCGCAGTCCAAACGCAAAGCCGTAAAATTTTTATGTGGAAATATATGAATTATGTATTAAAAACTATGAATTTAGATAATAATATTGTTATAGTTGACTTTGGTCAATATTTTGGGTAAACGGACCCGACCCATGATATGACGGTCATGGAGGGTCCGTAGGGAAATTTGGGACCCGGGCATATTCCCGGAATCGAAATCCGAGGTCCCAGGCCCGAGTACGGAACTTTTCCGTGAAATTGTTTTCTGAAAATGCTTAAGGAAAAATGAAAATGAGAGTTGATCAAAAGTAATGGTATCAAGCTCGTATTTTGGTTCCGATGCCCGGTACAAGTCTTAAATGAGTGTTAAGCACTATCTGTAAAGTTTTGTTGAAAACGGACGTCATTTGACGTGTTTCGGACTAAAAATGGAAAATTTGGATGTTTTGAACTTTGAACTGAAAATCTTGAGTTTTAGAGGTTGATTCCTTGATTTTGATGTTATTTTGGCGATTTGATCGCCCTAGCAAATTGTAGGATGATATTGAGTTAGTGTGTGTGGTTGGTTGGGAGCCCCGAGGGCTCGAGAGTGATTTCGGGGTGTTTTATTCTTGGAAAACTTAGCAGATTTTCTGCAATTTTTTCACAGATCCTTTCCTCTATGCGATTGCCTAGGCTTCTCTACGATCGCATAGAGTCCCTTATCATCCCTCCCACTTTGTTCAATGTGATCGTATTCCTTAGTATGAGATCGCATAGCTTGGCCAGCCTCTTCAATGCGATCACATCCCCTTCTACGCGATCGCATAGCATTAAGCCCCACCTGGAACTCTGGCTTCCCTCTCTTCTACGTGTTCGCATGACCTTGTATGCGATCACATAAGCTAGCTTCCCACTCCCATATGCGATCGCATCAGTTGCCCTGCGATCGCATAGACTAAATTCGCCCAGTAATTTATAAAGCCTAAAACCTGAACAATGACGGGATTTCTTCCCAAATTCTCACACGAGCTCTTCCTAATATCCTCCATTGGACCAAATTCAAGATCCCATTTCTTCATAGTTCATTGGGTTAGTAATCCTAACTTCATTTCTTCTTGCTTCCTTCATCTAAACATCAATTCTAACCCTAAAGCATGAAATCATGGTAGAAATTAGGGCATTTGGGTAGAGTTAGGTTTTTAAAAATTTTGGGCGATTCAACCTCAATTTGGGGTCGAATCTTAAACCAAATCATATATTTGGACTCATGGGGTTATGGATAATCGAAATTTGGTCCGAGCCTCAAGTTTAGACCATGTGGGTCCGGTGTCGGATTTTGGTATTTTTGGAAGAAAGTTAGAAAATACATTTCTAAGATAGGAAATTGTATCCTTGTGCTATGATGATATTGAATCAATTTATGTTAAACATCATTGGTTCGGGGTCAAATTCTAGAGGAAAGGAGATTGTTGAGCTTTGAGTTGCTATTTTTGGATTCGAGGTAAGTATTTGATCTAACTTTAGCTTGAGGGAATATGATTAGGATAATATTTGCTATGTGCTATGTGGAGTCGGTGTATAGGTATGGTGACGGTTACCTATGCGCCCGAGTCTAGCATAACCGTGAGTCATAATTGCTATTAAAATTTCAAAAGAAGTGAAAAGTTGTGATAATTACTTGTTAAATGAACTATGAAATGATACTTGAGAAGTAATGAGCTGAAGAAGGAATTTTGGTATTTTTCCCTTGCCGGGACTTATTGTTGAGGTTGTTCTCCCTTGCCGGGACTTGTAGTAGAGTTGTTCTCCCTTGCCGGGATATTTTATCTTGTTGTATATTCCTTTCCCGTTTGGTTGTGACCGCTGATTGGGTAAGGAAGATAGAGATTATGCACGAAGGGTCTTTCCGTGCCACGTTTTGATAATTATACACGAAGGGTATTTTCGTGCCATGTTTCTGGATTATTTGAGCACGAAGGGTCATTTCGTGCCTTGATATGAGAGTTATGTGAGGAAAGCACGAAGGGTGATGCCGTGCATTATGTAATGAGAGGTAAAAACACGAGTTTCTTGATTATTTGAGCACGAAGGGGCATTCCGTGCCTTGATATGAGAGTTATGTGAGGATAGCATGAAGTGTTATGTCGTGCACTATGTAATGAGAGGTAAAAGTACGAAGGGTGATGCCGTGCACTATATTGATAGTTTTGGTGAGGAAATCACGAAGGGTGATGCCGTGCACTATATTTGAGAGTAAAAGCACGAAGGGTGATGCCGTGCAGTTGTTGATTCACTGGCTTCCTTTTATTGTTGTTAAATATTAAGTTTACATTTCTTGTTCGTTGGACTTATAATTGTACTGTTACACCCCCATCATGTCCCCTTCCTATATTCTGTATAAATTTGGTTATCTTTTCGTTATTGCATACATATCTGTACAGGTTGATTGTGGTAGGTTCGGTTTAGCCTCGTCACTATCTCGTCGGGGTTAGGCTGGGCACTTACTAGCACATGGGGTCAGTTGTGCTGATACTACACTTCTGTGCCCTTTTGTGCATAGGTCAGGATACCGCTTACGGACCACAGCAGTAGCGAGGGAGCGAGCCTTCAGTCGAGAGACTCCGAGGTAGTTTGCTGGCGTTCGCGGGCCTTGAGTCTCATCTATCTCTTCCTGTTTGTTTTTATTGTACCAAAATAGACTTATTATGTATTTCCTTCATACTGATGTTTTTAGTACTCTTTTAGTAGTCCGTGAGTAGTCACACCAGATACTGTGTAGAGGCATGTTACCAATTTCCGCACGTTACTATTTTGGTTTTTGCTAATAGTCTTCTGCATGGTTTTAATTAATTATTTCAGTTATTATACTGTTTAGATTAAAGTTTTGCGAAATATTTTAAAAGGTATGCTTTCCTAGCTCTGTTAGTAAGCGCCATCATGACTCCCGATGGCGGGAAAATCTAGGTCGTTACAAGTTGAATCAGAGCCCTAGGTTACTTGGGTCTCAAAAACTCACGGACAAGCTCGGTAAAGTCTGAGGGACTGGTACAAAGACGTCTGTATTTATCCCCAGAGGCAACAGAGTTAGGAAAAAAAATTCACTTTGTTCTTTCTTGTCGTGCGATTCTATTTCTCAAATATTGATTGTCTTTACTCTATTCTTTCGCAGATGGTGAGAACATGTGCGTCTTTTTCTTCTGCACAGCAGCCCGAGCCCCCAGCAGCAGCTCCTGCAAGGGGCAGGGGCCGAGGCCGTGCCAGGGGCAGAGCTTAGCCCCTGGCAGCAGTTCCAGAGATGGAGCCTCATATTTACTTTGATGAGGAGGTTCCAGCCCCACCAGCTCCTGTGGGCCCAACCCAGGTCCCAGGAGGGGTGATGTTTTCCCCGGATCTCCAGGATGCTCTCGTCCGCATAGCAGGCTTTATGGACAGTGTCGCTAGAGCGGGTTTGCTCCAGTAGCACCAGCCACTTCTCAGGCTGGAGGAGAGGTTCAGACTCCTGCTATATGTACTCCAGAGCAGGTAGCTCCCCAGACTCAAGTTCCATTGGTTCAGCCCGCAGTGGCAGCTCAGACAGGTATTGCAGCTCAGGCCGGAGATAGGACGGCCATGTCCTTGGTGGAGTTTTGATCGGTTCTCCAGGCTTTTCATCACCACATTTAACGGTGCTTCATCGGAAGATCCCCAGGATTTCCTATTCAGTTGTCATGAGATCCTCAGGACTATGGGGATAGTAGAGACCAATGGATCGATATTTGCACCTTCAGGCTTGCACGATCCACCAAGACTTGGTGGAGAGATTATTGCCTATCTAGGCCAGCAGGGTCTCCACTTTTGACTTGGAATCAGTTTGCGGAGTTATTTTTGGAGAAGTTTCTCCCCGTCACTCAGCGGGAGGCACTTCGCAGACAGTTTGAGCGCCTCCAGCAGGGCTCCATGACCGTTACACAATATAAGACTAGATTTATTGACTTGGCACGCCATGCAGTGGTGATACTCCCTACAGAGAGAGAGAGGGTCCAGAGGTTCATTGATGGATTGATTCAGCTTATTCGACTTCAGATGGCTATAGGAGTTGGCAGTGATATTTCCTTTCAGGAGGCGGCCAATGTGGCCCGCCGGGTGGAGATGGCACTAGTTCGAGGAGGTAGTCAGGGTTCAGACAAGAGGCCTCAACATTCTGGTAGGTTTATTGGTACCTCATCTGGAGGTAGGGATTCCTATGACAGAGGCCATCCCCGAGGCCCTTTTAGTCGGCACTTTAGGTTTCGCATGGTACTCCAGGCGGTGGTGGTCCTCAGCAGTATTATTCGGATCAGCAGACTTTCAGCTCACCACCATCCCTCATCAATACACCGCCACTTCAGAGCTTCAGGAGAAGACATATCGGTCAACAGGGCCAGCAGTCTCAGCAGCCGTTGGCATGTCATGGTTGTGGTGACCCAGGTCATATTGTCAGGTTTTGCCCTTGAGCCTCGAGTAGTTCTCAGCAGTAGGGTCCTTGCCCTACGATTCAGGCTGCAAGCTATCCACAGGCCGCCTAGCCAGCTAGAGGCAAGGTAGGGATCATATAGGTAGAGGGAGAGACCGTAGAGGTGGAGCTCGGACAGCCAGAGGCAGGGGTCAGCCCACAGCAGATCGTCCCAGAGATACAGTTCAGGGAGGTGGGGGCTAGCCCCATTGTTATGCATTACCAGCCAGGCCAGAGGCCGAGTCATGTGATGCTCTGATTACAGGTACTATAATGGTCTGTGAGAGGGGTGCTTCAGTATTATTTGATCCGGGATCTACTTATTTTTATGTGTCATCCTATTTTTCACCCTATTTGATCATTCCTAGTGAGGCTTTGGGTATTCATGTATATGTGTCCACACCGGTTGGTGATTCTATAGTAGTCGATCGAGTGCATCGTTCTTGTGTGGTGGTATTTGAGGGTCTTGAGACCCGTGTTGACTTATTGCTTTTAGACATGGTGGACTTTGATGTTATATTGAGGATGGACTGGTTGTCCCCGTATCATGCTATATTTGGATTGTCACGCCAAGACTGTGGCTTTGGCCTTGCTAGATTTTCCCCGACTTGAGTGGAGGGGGACCCCAGGTCATGCCACCCGTAGTGTTATTTCGTATGTCAAGGCTCGACGTCTGGTTGAGAAGGGGTGTCTAGCATATTTTGCGTATGTTCGCGACTCCAGTGCAAAGGTTCCATCTATCGACTCTGTTCCTATTGCTTGGGAGTTCCCTAAGGTTTTCCCTTTAGACCTACCGGGTATGCCGCCCGACATGGATATTGATTTCTGTATTGATCTGGTCCCTGGTACTCAGCCTATTTCTATTCCACCGTATCGCATGGCCCCGCCAGAGTTGAAAGAGTTGAAGGAGCAGCTTCAGGACCTGCTTGATAAGGGTTTCATTAGACCCGGTGTATCACCTTGGGGTGCTCCAGTGTTGTTTGTGAAGAAAAAGGACGGGTCGATGAGGATGTGCATTGATTACCGGCAGTTGAACAAGGTGAAGATATAGAACAAGTACCCATTACCGAGGATTGACGATTTTTTTTTACCAGCTTCAGGGTGCTAGGGTGTTCTCGAAGATAAATTTGAGGTCTGGTTATCATCAGCTAAGGATTAGGGCGTCTGATGTTCCTAAAACAGCATTTCGTACTCGGTATAGGCAGTATGAGTTTTTGGTCATGCCGTTTGGGTTGATCAACGCCACGGCAGCATTCATGGAGTTTATGAACCGAGTGTTCAGGCCCTACTTGGATTTGTTTGTGATTGTATTCATTGACGACATCTTGATATACTCCCGCTGTCAGGAGGAGCACGAGCAACACCTCAGAGTGGTTCTTCAGACTCTGAAGGATAGTCAGTTGTACGCCAAGTTCTCAAAGTGTGAATTTTAGTTGAGTTCAATCGCATTTCTGGGTCATGTCGTATCAACAGAGGGTATTCAAGTGGACCCGAAGAAGACAGAGGCAGTCAAGAACTGGCTTTGATCAGCTTCAGCTATAGAGATTCGGAGCTTCTTGGGGTTAGCTTGTTACTACAGACGTTTCATGGAGGGATTTTCATCCATCGCAGCCCCGATGACTAGATTGACTCAGAAGGGTGCCCAGTTCAGGTGGTCAGATGAGTGCGAAGCGAGCTTCCAGAAGCTCAAGACAGCTCTGACTATGGCACCGGTATTGGTTTCGCCGACGGGATATGGGCCTTATACTGTTTATTGTGATGCCTCCTATATCGGGCTTGGTGCAGTATTGATGTAGAATGGCAAGGTCATAGAATATGCTTCGAGGCAGTTGAAGATCCACGAGAAGAATTATCCAGTTCGTGACCTAGAGTTGGCAGCCATAGTTCATGCCTTGAAGATCTGGAGACATTATTTGTATGGTGTGACGTGTGAGGTATACACAGATCTCCCTCAGGCCACTTTTGCATAAAACCATCCGCTTCTGCAGTCGCGCTTTTGCGGCTCCCCTTCCGCAGAAGCGGAAATACAAGAAGCCACATCTTGATTTCATACAACAAACTCCAAAACCTTCGTTCAACCACCCGAATTCACCCCAAGGCACCCGAGACCTCAACCAAAAGCACATAGCAGACCTAATACTTCATGAAAACTTGCTCAAATCATCAAAATGCTAACGTTAACATCAAAATCCTCAATAATTATCAATTCAAAGGCTAAATTTCATAAAATCTTCTGAATTTCATATTCGATCAAAAACCCGACCTAAACACCTCCGAATGATCTGAATATTTGCACACATATCAGAAATCACCTAACAGAGCTGCTGCAACTGTGGGAATTCCATTCCGACCACCGGATCAAAATCTCACCTATTGACCGGAATTTTCCAAAATTCAAACTTAGCCAATTCAAGCCGAATTCTACACCGGACCTTCAATTTCAATTCCGATTTCACTCCCAAGTCATAAATCACCACCCAAAACTAGACGCATCGTCGGAAATCCATTCCGAGCCCTATAATTCATA
This sequence comes from Nicotiana benthamiana, assembly GCA_034376525.1. NCBI lineage: Eukaryota > Viridiplantae > Streptophyta > Magnoliopsida > Solanales > Solanaceae > Nicotiana > Nicotiana benthamiana. The sequence goes on along the minus strand of CM067331.1, from coordinate 4,752,178 downwards.
AGTCAAAATCCGGTTGACTTTTCTAAACTAACCTTCTCTTAAAGAGACTAATTGACTCAATTCCAACTAAACTCTGTCCGAATCACTTCAAACTCTACAAATACAAATAATGAAACATATAGAAGCGTAAAACGTGAAAAACGGGGCGGTAACTCACATGACGACGGGTTGGGTCGTCACACTTTAATTATAGTTACATCCTACATTTAAGGCATCATATATGCTAAATAATATTTTTCTCTCTCCTTTCTAGTCTTTTCTCTCACATAATCACCGTAAAATTGACTAACCACATTCTCTCTCTCTCTCTCTCTCTCTCTCTCTCTCTCTCTCTCTCTCTCTCTCTCTCTCTCTCTCTCTCTCTTTTTGCATACGTTTTACTCTTTTTCCATCAACCCACGATTCATACCTCTTCTCTCAACCCAATTCTCTAGTTCTCCTCCATTAACGCTCCATTTCAATCGCATAGGGTAAGTTTAATTCGTAGATTTTGATATTATTATTTTGCTCTTTTTATTTTGGTATTCAGTTTTAGTTTTTTATTTGTTTCATTATTTGCTTTTCTGATTAACATTGTATTTCTTATTAACATCAAAGAAAATTTTTCTCCTTTAGCCAATCACGACGAATACAATTTGCTTCTATTTAGTCTTTGTACTTTTATAGAGAAGGTTTATATTTTTTAATCAATAGACGAATTTGTTTGTCTCATTATTTGCTTTTCTGATTTTAATTCTTATATTTTTATTTGTTTCTGATTGTTATTGTTTACTCACCAGGAAGCTTTCATTTTTCTCTCCAATTGAAGTTTCAACGCCACACAAGATGAGACCAAGAGGTATACCTACCAAAATTCTTAATTTTGATGGACCCTCTTTCTCGTTGCAAATAACACAAGCGGAGTCGCATTTTGCAGGTTTATCAGCAACTACAGCTTCAGAGATTCCGACTAAATTACACAATGGCAAACCGAAAGAAGTCCAAGTTGCAAAATCGTTAAAAGAAACAAATAATTTAGTTGCTCCAAAGCGGAAAAAGCCTTTGAGTGATTCTTCATGTGTCAATGTTAAGGAAGTTTAAGCAAAAAAAAAAACCATATACACGACACGAAAAGGTAATTCTCATTTCATCAATATGCATTCAAAGGAATTTGTATGTATTCATAATTATTCAAGTTATTTAATATGTATGATGTTGCATTCGTATGTATCTAGTTGTATTTGTAAGTATTAAAACAATTTTCATATTCACCTTGTCAATATCTGAGTTCTGCTTACTTGAATATTATATATTGTATTTAAATGTATTTAGATATATTCAATTTAACATTCTTTGTATTTCATTACTTATTTCAATTCCCCTTGGATGTTATATGTATATATTCACATTTTTATACTATTTAGTTTTGTACTATTTGGTATTAATGTATATTTTAATATATATATATATATATATATATATATATATATATATATATATATATATATGTTTCTAATTGTATTCATAAGTATTAAAATTCATTTGCACATTCATATAGTCAATATCGGAGTTGTGCTAAGTTGAATATTATATGTTGTATTTAAATGTATTTAGATATATTCTTTACATTCTATGTATTTCAGTACTTATTACAGTTTTTCTTGCATATTGTATGTATTTATATTTTTATACTATTTAAACCTTGTTGTATTATATGTATTCACAATAAAAATGAGTTACTGTATTGAAGATGAATATGAAACATTTTTAAAATTTTTGTTTGTATGCAGGGAAATGATCTATTTGTGAAACACCCACCAAAATATTCATCGCATATTTCTTCATATACAAACACAAATATAGTTTCCGATCTCAAAGAAAAGCTTACTCCAGAACAGTATAAACTATTAAGTTTTACTTGTTTTGGAAGTCTCCTTGATATGGTTCTGTGCGAGGTACAACATCAGCTCTTCAGGTGTTTCATGGTTAAGTAGTTAAAAGGAAGTACTGATGACGTATTTTCAACATACCTAAATGGTACAACAATTTCCTTCTCAATGAGAGAGTTTGCCCTCATCACTGGTCTCAAATGTGTTGGTGATCTTAAGTCTTTTAAGTTCAACACAGAGGTGTCAAACCGTATTTTTCAGACATACTTTGGTGTATTAATACGAAGTAACTTTGCTTGAACATGTATTAGTTAAAGAACATGTTACTATCAAAGTTAGAAACTTTATGTGTGCTGATGGTAGGTTATATAAATGAAGTCAGCTGTACTTTTTTCTGGTTTCAGCTGTATTTAAATGTCAAATTCAGTTGTATTCAACAGCATTCACTCAGATATACCTTTCAAGTTCAGATAATACATATTAAAGAACACAATCTCATATGTATTACACATGTGGTACGTAGTCAGTTATATTCAGTTGTATTCAGCAACATTCATTCATATTTATCTTTCAAGTTTAGATAATATGTATTAATGAACACAATTTCATGTGTATTAAACAGGTTGTATGTAGTCAGTTATATTTCATATGTATTCTGTTGTATTTAAATGTGTTATTCAGTTGTATTCACTTGTATTAAGTTGTATTCAGCAACATTCATTCAGATGTATCTTTCAAGTTCACATCAAACTCATTAATGAACACAATTTCATATGTATTACACAGGTTGTACGCATTAAATTGTATTCAAATGTACTCGGTTATATTCAAGTGTATTATTCAACAGTTATTAGTTGTATTTAAGTGTATTATTCAGTTGTATTTTGGTTATATGTATTACACAGGTATTACATAGTCAATTATATTCACATGTATTCAGTTGTATTTAACTGTATTATTCAGCTGTATTCAGTTGTATTCAGCAACATTCATTCAGATGTATCTTTCAAGTTAAGATAATACATATTAATGAACCCAATTTCATATGTATTAAACAAGCTGTACGTAGTCAGTTATATTTCATATGTATTCAGTTGTATTTAAATATATTATTCAGTTGTATTCACTTGTATTAATTTATATTCAGCAACATTCATTCAGATGTATCTTTCAAATTCACATCATACTTATTAATGGACACAATTTCATATGTATTACACAGGTTGTACGCATTAAGTTATATTCAGACGTACTCAGTTGTATTCAAGTGTAGTATTTAAAAGTTGTTAGTTGTATTTAAGTGTATTATTCGGTTGTACATTAGTTATATGTATTACACAGGTTGTACGTAGTCAGTTATATTCATATGTATTCAGTTGTATTTAAGTGTATTATTCAGCTGTATTCAGTTGTATTCAGCAGCATTCATTCAAATATACATTTCAAGTTCAGATCATACATATTAATGAATATAATTTCATATGTATTGAAAGGTTGTACTTAGTCAGTTATATTTCATATGTATTCAGTTGTATTTAAATGTATCGGTTGTATTCATTTGTATTAAGTTTTATTCAACTACATCCATTCAGATGTATATTTCAAGTTCACATCATAGTATTAATGAACGCAATTTCATATGTATTACACAGGTTGTACGTATTAAGTTATATTAAGATGTACTTAGTTGTATTCAAGTGAATTATTCAACAGTTGTTAGTAATGACATATGTACTCATATGTCATTACAACAGACTGTTTTGTAATAATCAGAGCAATAATCTTCTGGCATTAGAAATTTGCTTTTCAGTACAACCCAAGCGTGTGGGCACGGTAATTCGTTGACTTGGAACCGCCTACAACTGCATTTTTCTCTAAAAGGCATACTATGTATTGCCTTCTTCCTTCATCGTTCACCGTATGCAAATATTCATTCGATGGCACAACCTACATTTAAAAAACAAATCATATATATACCAAAGAATATAAAAGAATATGATTTTAATATATAGTATTATAATTTTATCTAGTTTTAAGAAATACAATATATATTGCATTAAAATAAAATTATATTCAATACAATTATATTTAAACATACAATATTCAAAGACATACATGTATATACATATAAATACATTGAATACAGATGAATACATATTAAAGGATTGCTGGCATAATATTAAAGAGTAATCTTGACAGAATATAAGATATAACTTCTATTGCTATCTTAAAATATATACAGTTAAATCCTTCAACGAACATGTATTTTTATCACTAAAAGATGATGCTTCTTGAAAATTTCTCTAAGACATATTCACCATCAATTTTGATACAAGGAAAAATGCACCTCATAGTGCTTTTGTTAAATTTTGAATGTATAAATTATAATTTAAAAATTAAATTAATCTAGTCTGATTTGACTCCAACTAAATTAACTTTCGGTAAAGCCTAACTGTCACTCGAATTTGGATGAAGGAATAAATGTTATAATACATACGATATGATAAAAGCAGTATAAAAGATTATCAGTTTTGATTTTTTATTGCTTACTCTGAGTCTCTGACAAGGATAAAAATAATATCTTCCCTAGGGAACCCAAACTCGGTTCAAGTAATTGTGAATATGTGATAATCTATAGTATTATCCACGACAATGTAATTGAATCATTTTTTAAATTTTTGACGATGACAACAGGATATTTCTGTAAGCATTATTATTGAAATGGCTAACTTTTCACTTTGATCACTTTATTATATTCTACTATGCTACTATTTTATAGTCTACTTCCATAATACAGCTAGCACTAAAAATCCGGTCGTGATGTCGCTTGGCCGCGAGGCTAAGCAAATCCGACCAAATCAGAATTAAAAACGGCATCCAGCCCAAAGGGAAAGAATTTAGGAATAGCTAGCGAAATTCAATAACAAACTTCCAACCCAAGGGGTAATTCAACAACAACAACTCAATATAATCCCACTTAGTGGGGTCTGGGGAGGACAGTGTGTACGCAGACCTTACCCCTATCCTTGGGTAGAGAGACTGTTTCCATATAATCCTTCCCTCCAAGAACTTCCCACCTTGCTATGTGGGAGACTCAGACTCACAACCTCTCGGTTGGAAGTGGGGGTTGCTTACCATCAGAGCAACCCCTCTTGTCTAAGGGGGTAGTGCTCCAGAGAAACCCAGCTGAATAATAATCCTCCCAAAAACCGAGGAGTCACGAGTCTAGAGCCTCTAACAAAACAGAATACAATTCTGAACGAAAATGATACAGAGTCTGATAAAATAGCGAAAGAACATGACTGATAGAGACAGAGTAAGTGGTCCTGCGGAGGCTGGGCAACTACCTCAATACCCTTAATAGCTCGAGAAATCAATAGCAGCAACACTAAGTCTCTGGAGCACCTGAATCTGCACACAAGGTGCATGGAGTATGGGGTGAGTTTACCAACACAGCGAGTAATAAGCATGTATAAAAACCAGAAAGAAGGAAATCCACAATAAAGCACAGAGTAAAGATAATTAAACAGTTCTACAAGTCTCAGATATATCCAAATAAAGCAACAGTAAATAAATGCATGAGATGCAATGCAATGCATGAAACATGCAGTCCGATCCATTTGGGTACCCGCGATCACTGTGGGGGTTCAGACTGCGGAGGGTCTTCTACAATCCAAGCGCAATATCATAGTAACATACGCTGTGGCGCACAACCCGATCCACTATCAGTCCAGCTACATGCATGCAAGCCTCAGAGGCACATATATCTTGCCATTTATAGTTCAGTTTATTAGAAATCATAGGATTAGGTGTCAAATCTCAATAGTTACCAAATCATGTTAAACAGTGTTTTAGTGCAAGACTGATGTCATGAAAACATGCTATAATGCATAGAAACAGTGATAACGATCCTCACGGGATCCAAATAACCGGCACGCAGCCCAAATATATTCATAATAATCCAAGTAGGAGGTTTACCAGCCCATCTATAGCCAACAACACCGTATAATGACACTCGGTCAGACTAAGCCATCGTCCCCAATCATAATCGACCCCACACTCGCAATAGAGTGCGTCTCTCGCTCAATGCAGCATCACAATGTGATATACCTGGGTTTCGAACCCTCGGTCATCATCTACACCCATTACTCACCTCAAGCCGGCCGCAAACTAGCTCGTAATGCCATTCCCTCAAGAATCAACCTCCGCGGATGCCAAATATGCTAAAAATCAATAGGAATACGTCAAAATATGCTAATGGAACATAACCCAATCGAAATATCTCGAAATACACATAAAAACACAAGTTGGCAAAGCCCGAGCCCCAGACCCACTTCTCGAAAAAGTACGAAATTCACATTTTCAGAATCCTCGTCTCGCCATAAGTCCATACATATCAAATTTACAAGAATCGGAGTCCATTTGACCCCCTCAAATCAACACTTTAAGGTTCACTTGGGTTTCAAGCCCTAACCACCATTTTTGATATTAAAGACCTTGATTTCTAAGTGTTTCATCCATGATTAGCACCATAATCAGATATTCGAGGTCTAAGAGATCATACCTAAAGAATCCCCTCGAAAATCTCTCCAAACCTCTCTCAATCGCCTCAGCCGAAATTCTATTGTTCTTCTCCTTTTCAAAAAATTAAACCCTCTGATTTCATTAAAACTGGACGATTTCCGCTTCCGCGGTATTTTTCCGCTTCAGCGGTCCTTGCTTCCGTGTCCAGTTGATCGCTTCCGCGGTCTGCCCATTTCTTCAACGGCCGCTTCTACGGTCGATCTACCGTTTCCGCGACTCCCGCGTACGCTATCCCTTTGACCGCTTCTGCAGTCTCTGTCTTCCCCCTTGGCAGCTTCTGCGGCTTATTGACCGCTTCTGCGGACACCGCTTAAGCGGTCTCCCCGCCGCTCCCGCGAAAATACCAGAAGCAGCAACCAATTTCAAGCTTAACTCCAAAAATTCTTAATTTAACCATCCGATATCACCCCGAGGCCCCCGGGGTCCAAACCAAAAACACAATTATGACCAAATACCTCATTCAACCTTGCTCGAGCCATAAAAACACTAGCTTAAACACCAAAAACCACCAAAATCATCAAATCAAAGTCTAAGATAAACATGAACCTCTCAAAATCTCATTCGATGCCGAAACCAACCAAATGAAGCCGAATGACCTGAAAATTTGCAAACATAACCATAATCACCTAACGAAGCTACTGCAACTCTCGGAATTCCATTCCGACCCCCGAAATTCAACTTAGACAATTCAAACCTAATTCTACATCGGGCCTCCAAATTCAATTCCATATTCTCTCCCAAGTCACAAATCACCATTCAAAACTAGTCGAATAGCCGGAAATCCATTCTGATCCCTCTAACTCATAAGTCAACTTCTTGTTGACTTTGTCAACTTAAGCTTTCCTTAAAGAGGCTATTGGTCTACTTTTTAACCAAATTCAACCCAACACACTTTAAACTCACCAAACACATATATCAACACACTGGGAATCATAATACGGGGATAACGGGGCTGAAATACAGAAAATGACGGGTTAGGTCGTCACATCCTCCCCAACTTAACAAATGCTCGTCCTCGAGCGTACCCAGAGTTGTACTATAAGCAACCCAATAACCACACGACATTACCATGCATATGATCGGGGTGATCCCATGTTACCCTAACTCACATAGGTACCGATAATACAACACAACTGAAATTTCACTATCCATCTCACCCATTAATCGTAGAACCCCACTGCACTACCCGAAATCACACACAAGATCATAACCTCGCATCTATCCTCAGAATCAATCCGAACCAGCTGTAATAACCCACACCTGCAACCTCAGGTGAATTCATACAATATACACCACATTCCAACACTCGGAACAATAGTCTTTATTCACAGCAGTTACCCACAGTACTCAATTACCAATAGGAAACCTCTTATCTAGCTAAAGTCTTATTCCAACACTTTCGCATATTGCGAACGATCACTAAAACACACAACGAACCATAGCAGTTCTTCAGATCAACCACTCATGAAGTCACTTCCAAGTTGAACACTACCACAAATGATTTTTCGGGCCAAACGTCGATGTTACCACTCTAACCAGCTGAAATCAAATCTGCTCATACTTATTAGTAACCTAACGATCACCTCGAATCAATCACACCACTTCTGGTGATATGTGCCTCAATACAGACCTAAGCCACAATTGCATAATACACGCGCTAATAAGGAACAGTCTATACATACCCAAATCAGGCAAATGACTCAACAGAAGAGTTATACCTCACGTTCATCAATACCTTCACAAAACCAAACTGAGATCCCGTCTCACATCATAGGAATAGAGCACCTGAATCCTCCTCGAGAGGTCATAACTTCACGTGGCCTCGCCACAACACGCGATCCTATCCCAACACTATTACACATGAAGCGCCTCGTGTTACCATGCTCACAATAGACAGCCATGCATAGATCTATTCCTGAAACCAAATTACCCCTCACACTTACGGTGAAACAAGTAATATACCCTATTTAGTCCTAAAAAGGCACAACCGATACATTATCCGCCAAGCAATTCTCATTACGGATTTTCCTCAGAAGCCAGGAAGCAAGGAATACAAAGCAACACATGGAAAGCTATTCTCAACCTCACACTGTTGCATAGCGCAACCCGATCCAGATAACATACTCGTGGCAGTGTGCCACCCGATGCACACAATATCTCACATAAGGAGGTTCACATCGAGCTAAATTTGCTCATAATAACAAAATACCAACATTGGTCGAAGCAGCTGAGTGCATAAAGATATCTTATTAGCGTTGTAAGCTACAAAATTCTACTACCACTACTATGACTCATGACGAAGCCTCATGACATGGTGCCCAGCACCAGATAATTACTGAAATCCACAGTCTCTCCCGGCGACATGCCCGACCACAAGGACGCATCTGAAAAGTTCCTCAATACTGGAACCGAAATCAATAGTAGAAACATCTATACTGAAACCCATCTCGAAGGCCAAATTAAGGAATGCAATTCTTCCCAGATGACCGCTAGTCTTTGGAACACAACATCCAGCTAGAACATAGTCCGATACACCCCGCCACGCAACATGTGGCATTTCCCAACATTACTCATAGCAAAATCGTTTCGAATAATCCGACACTGAGACAATCACTCTACATCCCCATAACATATCCAAAATTTAATATACTAAGCAGGGAAAGATCCACTCGGCTTTCGAATTCCCAATATCCGCTGATAGTACCAATACAACACACACGATCCTCGATTACTGCACAAACTGCATCGGAGAACTGCCAGTATCCGACTACTCATAGCACACAAATCAACGTGCCTAATCCAAATTTCCACAATGCAAAATATAGATTACACCTCAAGTACCCAACTATGCCACGAGGGATATTTTAAAACTCCCATGCGCCATTAAACAACTCAGATATCCGCAGTCGATCCCATAAGGAATAGTCGTAACACTACTGATGTATCATTTGCGGAATTACCATCTTTTCGAAACTTATGCTATCGTCAAATCACTTCCACTTAACAGTACCAGTTCCTTGATTATCTGAAGCTACTCATTACCTAACACATAGCCAAATTCACCATACCTTTCATAACTGAGTTGAAAACTCGCACACGCCCATTTCGGTCCTTTACAACATACCACATACCCAATATTCTCCAGGGATAACACAAGAACTTCCATCTCCCTTCTACGCCGCAGACATCGACGCACCCAATTAGTCTAGGACTTTCATTGATTCCCTTTATAAGAAAAATTTATTATACACTCCATGTTCCGCATGCCCATAGCAAATATACATCTCCAAACCACGATGAAACTCAACAAGAATTTTCTCCCAATTCCATTTGCACAAGTTATACTGCCAAGGACGGAATCTCTCTACCCGATCCAAGCTAAGCACACTCTTAGTACTCAGGAGCTTCGCTGCCCAACGCTGGTAAGAACCCATTACCTCAACACATACCACGATTGATAATATCTTTACCATACCGATTCGGGCCCCTAAGAAGTTACTCCATTTGTCTCGATTCCCACCTGATTCGTTTTTCAACTAGATATACTCACTTGTTGTAGCACCACAATGTCTCAACCCAGTCTCACTATACGATACCCAACACCAGACCACACCGTCTAAGACCCATAGGTCATTGAATGCTTTCTCAAACGTGCTATGAATTACCACATTACAAAATACTTTACCCGAAGAACTTTCATCGACACTGAATTGGTTACCCTTACTTTCCAAATACTTATACCTAGAATCTCGTAATCAACGTAGAAATACCACAAGTCTTGACCTATGCTAATGAAAACACTAACTTGGTCACATAGTCAGCCTCAAAACACCAGAGTGATACCTATCGAATTTTGATCACATAAAAAACTATTCTCAAAAGTAGACCACTCTTATACACACTGCAATTCACTTGACTTAATGAGTTGAACCACTTGTGCCTTATCAGCCTCTGACACCACGTGACGAGATCTTATTCCGATACAACCAAACAACTTTTTTTCCTTACACCAAGCATTCTTTATCAACAGCTCGAGACATTCCCTTACTTTCCCACATCCGCGAAGCACCATATAACCTTTGGCAAAATTTCTCTTCACTCGCACCACCCTCGGCTCACTTTCTGCAACCAGAACTGATTCACTCACATGCATTGAATCGGAATTAACACAGTACATAACAATATGACCACCGCATCCACAACAACCTCCCCAACTTAGCTCGAAGCCATTTACATTACAACACATATGCTCTATTGCTATCGTAATATCATGGTGATATTAAACTCACTCTTTCAATGGCTTGTGGGAACACGAATCATTAGAAATTCTAATTTCACACAATCATTAAGCCCACCCTTAAGGCGTCAAAATTTATACTAAATCTCACATTTCAAAAAATTTTGGCAGAGTTTCCTTTGTAATTGAGCTTATCCACTTGTCAGAGAATTGCCAAAATCATCCTAACAACACGTCCACAACTCGACGTAACATTACAATGTATAACAACAACCTTAATCTCGATACTACATGTATTACATCATCAAAATTGATACATGAACATGCGCTGCACCTGCTCGAATCATAACATATAGAAAAATACATCTTAATTACACATACGGTCTTCTAACATACACATAATGATTTCGGAATAATCTGCGCGAGATACCCACCTGCTTGCTTCAATATAATATTTCGGTACATCATCCACCATTATACTCTTCACGCAATCAATTGGTATTCCTGAGTCTGAAATCATACCACAACACACACACTCCTAGCTAGGAGACTCGAAAAGATTCCTCATGCCCCCATAACTCGGGCCACATCTCCATTTCACAATGAGAATCAAACATTTAATGGTTCGTGTACCTCCTAGCAGACCTTCTTCAACACTTTCAAGTCATATGGACACATTACATGGCACCAACATACACACCACGTAGCTATCCAACCGTCATCACCACAATTAGGGACAATACTGAACTTATAAGCTCATAACACTAGCTCGCTAAATCAACACCTTGGTGCTCAAGCCATAGACAGAGATTTGGCCTCAAGTCCTCTAGAGTGACCCAACATCAACTCATAGGAACCATAATTCTCCCCTCGATAAGGGAATCACCAGCCTTCAAGGCACATAAAATACTGGACGCTTACGGACGCATACAAACGTGAGGAAGGAATTTCAAGGGTTACCCATTTAAACTGAATCAAGAACACACGATAAGATTTTAAGAAAGTAGAGTGTTTCCTAAAGGTTCTGTAGCCTCCTGCTTATAAGTGTGGTGCACGACACACCCATAAACAAGACTTTACTAAACCGTCTCATGACTCGTGAGGCCTAGTAACCTAGGCTCTGACACCAACTTGTAACGACCCAAACCCGATCGTGATGACGCCCGGCTGCGAGGCTAGGCAAGCCTGACCAAACCACAATTAAGAACGACATCCCAGCCCAAAGGGAAATAATTTAGGAATAAACAGCGAAATTCAATAATAAACTTCGAACCCAAGGGGTACTTCATACCCAAGAAAAACACAGCTGAATAATAATCCTCCCAAAAACCAAGGAGTCACGAGTCCAGGGCCTCGAACAAAAAATAATACAAGTCTGAACGGAAATGATACAGAGTATGATAAAATAGCAAAAGAACATGACTGGTAGAGACAGAGTAAGTGGTCCTGCGGACGCTCGGCAGCTACCTCAATCCCCTTAATAGCTCAAGAAATCAACAGCAGTAGCACTAAGTCTCTGGAGCACCTGAATCTGCACACAAGGTGCAGGACGTATGGGGTGAGTCTACCAACTCAACGAGTAATAAGCATGTATAAAAACCCGAAAGCAGGAAATCCACAATAAAGCACAGAGTAAAGCTAGTTAAACAATTCTATACAGTACAAGACTCAGATATATCCAAATAAAGCAACAGTAAATAAATGCATGAGATGCAATGCAATGCATGACCACTGCGGAACGTGCAGTCCGATCCATTTGGGTACCCGCGATCACTGTGGGGGTTCAGACTCTGGAGGGGTTCCTACAGCCCAAGCGCAATATCATAGTCACATACGCTGCGGCACACAGCCCGATCCACTATCAATCCAGCTACATGCATGCAAGCCTCAGAGGCACATATATCTTGCCATTTATAGTTCAGTTTAATAGAAATCATAGGATTAGGTGTCAAACCTCAATATTTACCAAATCATGTTAAACAGTGTTTTAGTGCAGGACTGATGTCATGAAAACAAGCTACAATGCATAGAAACAGCCATAACGATCCTCACGGGATCCAAATAACCGGCACGCAACCCAAATATATTCATAAAATCCAAGTAGGAGATTTACCGGCCCATCTATAGCCAACAACACCGTATAATGACACTCGGTCGGACTAAGCCACAATCCCCAATCATAATCGACCCCACACTCGCAGTAGAGTACGTGTCTCGCCTCAATACAACGTCACAATGTGATATACCGGGGTTTCGAACCCTTGGGTCATCATCTACACCCATTACTCACCTCAAGCCGGCCGCAAACTAGCTCGTAATGCCTTTCCCTCGAGAGTCAACCTTCGCGGATGTCAAATCTGCTCAAAACCTATAGGAATACGTCAAAATAGGCTAATGGAACATAACCCCAATCGAAATATACCCAAAAATACGAAGTTGGCAAAGCCTGAGCCCCGGACCCACTTCTCGAAAAAATTACGAAATTCACATTTTCAGAATCCTCGTCTCGCCACGAGTCCATACATATCAAATTTACAAGAATCAGAGTCTGTTTGACCCCCTCAAATCAATACTTTAAGGTTCACTTGGGTTTCAAGCCCTAACCACCATTTTTGCAATTAAAGACCTTGATTTCTAAGTGTTTAATCCATTATTTAGCACAATAATCACATATTCGAGGTCTAAGAGATCATACCTAAAGAATCCCCTCGAAAATCTCTCCAAACCTCTCTCAATCGCCTCAGCCCGAAGTTCCACTGTTCTTCTCCTTTTCAAAATATTAAACCCTCTGATTTAATTAAAACTGGACGATTTCCGCTTCCGCGGTATTTTTCCGCTTCAGCGGTCCTCGCTTCCGTGTCCAGTTGATCGCTTCCGTGGTCTGCCTATTTCTTCAGCGGCCGCTTCTGCAGTCGATCTACTGCTTCCGCGACTCCCACGTACGCGGTCCTTTTGACCGCTTCTGTGGTCTCTGGCTTCCCCCTTGGCCGCTTCTGCGGATACCGTTTAAGCGGTCTCCCCGCCGCTCCCGCAAAAATACCAGAAGCAGCAACCATTTTTCAAGATTAACTCCAAAACTTCCTCGTTTAACCATCCGATATCACCCCGAGGCCCCCGGGGTCCAAACCAAAAATATAATTATGACGAAATACCTCATTCAAACTTGTTCGAGCCATAAAAACACTAGCTTAAACACCAAAAATCACTAAAATCATCAAATCAAAGCCTAAGATAAACATGAACCTCTCAAAATCTCATTCGATGCCGAAACCAACCAAATAAAGCCCGAATGACCTGAAAATTTGCAGACATAACCAGAATCACCTGATGAAGCTAGAGCAACTCTCGGAATTCCATTCCAACCCCTGAATCAAAATCTCGTCTATCAACCAGAATTCGCCGAAATTCAACTTACCCAATTCAAGCCTAATTCTACACCGGGCCTCCAAATTCAATTCCGTCTTCTCTCCCAAGTCACAAATCACCATCTAAAACTAGTCGAATAGCCGAAAATCCATTCCGATCCCTCTAACTCATAAGTCAACATCCGGTTGACTTTGCCAACTTAAGCTTTCCTTAAAGAGACTATTGGTCTCATTTCTAACCAAATTCAACCCAACACACTTCAAACTCACCAAACACATATATCAACACACGGGGAAGCATAATACGGGGATAACGGGGCTGAAATACGGAAGATGACGGGTCGGGTCGTCACACTGGGCCGGCCCCAAAGTTATTATTAGGGGTGTACAAAACAAACCAACAAATCACATCAATTCGATAATTCGAATCAAACCGAAAAAAACTCGATTATGATTTGATTTGATTTGGTATTGGAAAAAAATCTTATCATAATTTGGTTGGTTTGGTTTTAACTAAAGAAAGTTAAACCGATACCAAACCAACCCGACATTACATATATAGAAACTTTTGATATATTTAATATATAAATATATTTATCGTGATGTAAGTTATAAATATTTCTCAAACTTTTCATAATTTTATCTTTTAAGGTATTATTCCAAGGTTGGACTTAGAACTTTTGAATGTTCCAATAAGTTTTATAGCCATTAATATTAGTAACTTAAGTGCTAACAAAAGCCCAAATCAAAATCAAATCAATACTAATGCTAATAAAAGATATTCAATTCAATACTACGAACGACAATATTGAATATCTATTTTTTGTTTTGCAATAATTTAGATAAAAATGCATAATCTATTTTTATTTATTCTTTAGCGTTTAGTCATGTACTTAATACTCCCTTGTTAGTTTATTTATTTTAACATGACTTATTACTTTTAGATTATGTTTATTTTTATTATAGCTTTTTAATTAGCAATATTTATATTATAAAATTTTATTATCTTTATTGTTGAATATTTTAAGATAATGTCATGATACATCTCATATTTTGTATACTATTTTTTTAGAAATACCTTATATAGTTGTATCTTGTTAGGATTAAGAAATATTTTGAGCATAAGTTATATGTTTTGTGCGATGAAGATTTTACCAAAAACAACTTGAATAACCCAAACCGAGAAAAATCTTGATCGAAAAATTTGAATTTTATTAGTTTAGTTTGGTCTTTAAATTTAATAAC
Organism: Nicotiana benthamiana; assembly: GCA_034376525.1. Taxonomy (NCBI): domain Eukaryota; kingdom Viridiplantae; phylum Streptophyta; class Magnoliopsida; order Solanales; family Solanaceae; genus Nicotiana; species Nicotiana benthamiana. The sequence continues at coordinate 4,736,879 of CM067331.1, read as the reverse complement.
CCGACATAATTGGTTTAGTTTGGTAATTATAAAAAACGGAATCAACTCGATCTTTGTACACCCCTAGTTATTACAAGTAAGGCTCATGCCTTATGCCCTCAAATTTAGAGGGCTCCATTTTTCAGAAATAATATATTTATAGGTATTTTAAATATACACTCACTTGAAAAGGAATTATTATAGTAATTGATTATAAAAAATTTATTAACAACTTTAGATCTTACTTTAAAATTATCATTCTTTTAAAAATTTAGGCCGCATGATTCTCTTTATTTTCATGATTCACTTGAGTCTTGGGCTACCGATTATGTTAATTGGACCATTAGACATGACAAGAGATAACTAAAATATCTCACTAGATATTTGTTCATCTTAATCTTCCTTATTTGAGTTTAGTGATGCCTAAATAATTAAAATAAATTTGTTAACCATCCATATTATTCGCTAAAAATGATTTGGATAATAAACTTTTCAAAAATAGGTAAGAACAATATTATCCATTTAAAAATGGATAACGAATGAGTTTAGCTTTTACATTTGTAAAGCCTCAAATTTGGAGTTACTCAAGTTTAGGAGACTAGGAATTCTTTCAAAAGTTATCATATTCAAGAAGTCATGGATAATATGGTTACCCATATAATACCCATATTATCCGTCGATTAATTTATTTTTTATCCGTATTAAATATAAGTCAGATCGATTAATTTATCCCTTCTTTCATTACCCATTTCGACTCGAACCATATTCGACCCGCTCCGCGCGTTTAAAAGGTATTCCTCAATTTCATTTCCAATCTTTTGACTCCGATAGATACTTTACAAATTTACTTGAAGGTAGAAAAGAAGAAAAACAAAAATAAGGAAAAAGGAGATATATATACTCCCTCACTTCAACTCATATGGCACTTTTTTCACTAGGAGACTGTCACAATCCGAATTCTTTTCCACCATCGGGAGTCGTAATGGCGCCTATTGTAGGAGCTAGGAAAGCTAACCTTTCAAAAATATATCATAAAACTTAAATCTAAACAATATAATAATCGAGATAATTAAATAAAAATGCGCAGAAGACTTTTAACAGAAATAATAACAAAGTGCGGAAGACTATAACATAGCACTACCCAACATCTGGTATCACTACTTACGGACTACTAACAGAGTTCTACAAACATCAGTCTGAAAGAAAATATATAACATGTCTATTTCGATACAATGAAAACAAACAGAAGAAAGTAAGGAGACTCAGGGCCCGCGAACGCCAGCGAACTACCTTGGAGTCTCTGGACTGAAGGCTCGCTCCCTAGCTATTGCTGCGGTCCGTAAGCTGTATCCTGACCTGTGCACAAAAGGGAACAGAAGTGTAGTATCAGCGCAACCGACCCCATATGCTGGTAAGTGCCCGGCCTAACCCGTCGAGGTAGTGACGAGGCTAAACCAGGCCTACCACAATTAACCTTTATATATATATATATATATATATATATATATATATATATATATATATATATATATATATATATATATATATATATATATATATATGCAATAACAGAAAAGACAAAAAATTTAAGCAGATAATGGGAGAGGACATGTTGGGGGGGGGGGGGGGTAACAGTTCATTTATAAGTCAAACGAACAAGAAATGGAAACTGAATAATTAACATTAATAAGAGAAATCCAGTGAATCAACAATTGCACGACACCACCCTTCGTGCTTTTACTCTCATTTCTCACCAAAACTGTCAAATATAACGCACGGCATCACCCTTCATGATTTTACTCTCAATACATATTGCACGGCATCACCCTTCATGATTTCCTCACATAACTCTCATACCAAGGGACAGAATGACCCTTCGTGCTCAAATAATCAAGAAACATGGTAGGGAAAGATCCTTCGTGCATAAACTCTCTTTTCCTCACACATTTATTGGTCACAACCAAATGGGGAAGGAATATACAACAAGATAAAATATCCCGGCAAGGGAGAACAACTCTACAACAAGTCCTGGCAAGGGAGGACAACTCATCAATAAGGCCCGGCAAGGGAAAACAACTCAATAATAAGTCCCAGCAAGGGAAAAATACCAAAACTCCTTCTTTAGCTCATTTACTTCTCAATTATCACTTCATAGTGCATTTAACAAGTAATTATCATAATTGTTCACTTCTTTCGAAATTTTAATAGCAATTATGACTCACAGTCATGTTAGACTCGGGAGCATAGGTAACCGTCACCATACATATATACCGCCTCCACATAGCACATAACAAATATTATCCTAATTATATTCCCTCAAGACAAAGTTAGATCAAGCACTTACCTCAAAAGCTTTCAAACTCAACAGACACCTCTAGGATAGCTTTACCCCTCGAATTCGCCTCAAAACCGGTCGAATCTAATTACAATTTACTCAAATGTATCAACAAATGCTAATTAAATCAATTTGAATGCATAAGAATGAAATTCCCAAAGTTTTACCCAAAAATTCCCAAAATGCCCCTGGGCCCACGCTCTTCTCTTAGGTTTCTTCCTCCCGCGCCCGTTGCCGCCCGGCCCGCGCTACAGGGGAAGATTAGCAAAGCGGGAAAAGAAAGAGGGAAGGGGAACAACATCTTATTCTCTTCGCGAGAACATCCGGATCGTAGAAGCATTCGGAACGGGCTCCACGTTCATTTCGTTGGCAGAAACGATGCTGGCTAAGAAGGGTTCTGTTTAATTTTAGCACCTGTTGAAGGTGAGCCTATCGGACAGAGCCGCTTGGCCGCTACTTACACATCTGGAGTTCCGGATTGCACTAGGGAACAGAATTCAAAAAAAGAGGTCTTATTGAAGAGGATTTGCACCTGAAATAGGACTAATGCAGATCCAGAAGAATGGTCTGGGCTTTCGGAAAGATGGAGATGCAAGGGGTAAAGAGACAGTCTTTTGAACAAGCAAGATGACATAAGGATTCTAGCCACGTGGTCAAAACTCGAGGTTCGATTAAAAACCGGGTTACCCATTCCCCCACGAGTTCATATATGCAATTTGTTTTGAAATCGGACCCCAAATTGAGGTCCAAATCCCCAATTTTAAGAAAACCTAGGTTCTACCCAAAATTCCCATTTTATCCATTGAAAGTTTTGACTTTAAGATGAAATGATGATAAAAGATGTTAAAGTTCGAAGAAATTGAGTAAAAGTTGACTTACAATTAATTTGGGAGAGAAGGAGTCGAGAGAAAATCGCCAATGGAGGTTTGGGTTTTGAAAACATGAAAAATGATGTTTGAAATCGTCTAAGTATAGGTTGCACAGTCGCAGATGTCGCAATTGCAAAATTTTGTTCGCAATTGCGAAGAATGCAGAAAAAATAGTGGATGTTGCAATTGCGAGAAATTGTTCGCAATTGCGAAGAGGACAAATTTGAACAGGACTCACATTTGCGAGAATGTCTTCGCATTTGCGAAGATTGGGCTATCAGGAGGGGCTCGCATTTGCGAAGATTTCTTCGCATTTGCGAAGACTTGGTATAAAAAGGGGGGGATCTCACTTCCGAGTTGTTCCTCGAATTTGCGATAGAGCAGGCAAAAGGGAAGTCTCGCTTTTGTGATGCTGGCTTCGCAAATGCGAAACCTCCAGATACCAGCTATTTCAAATGCTACAAAATGAACCTAACACCTATCCGAAACTCACCCGAGCCCTCAGGAATCCAACCCAAACATGCATCCAACCTCAAAAACATCATACAGACTTACTCATGCGATCAAATCACCAAAATAACATCAAAATAAAAGAATCAACCTCCAAAACTCATGATTTTCATTTCAAAGTTCAAAACTTTCAAATATTTCCATTTTTGGTCCGAAACACATCAAACGACGTCCAATTTCAACCAAACTTTACAGATAGTGCTTAACTCTCATTTAAGACTTATACCGGACGTCAGAACCAAAATACGAGCCAGATACCATTACTTTTGATCAAATCTCAGTTTCATTTTTCCTTAAGGAATTTCAGACAACAATTTCACAAAACAATTGCGTACTCGGGCCTGGGACGTCGGATTTTGATTCCGGGAATACGCCCGGGTCCCAAATTTCCCTACGGACCCTCTGGGACCATTGCATCAAGGGTCCGGGTCTGTTTACCCAAAATGTTAACCAAAGTCAACTATAGCAATATTATTATAAATATTCTTAGTTTTTAACACATAATTCAAATTTTCCACATATAAAATTTTTGGCTTCGCGCCCGGACTATGCACATAAATCGAGGCAACTAAATAAGAGGTTTTCAAGGCCTCAGAAGCACAAAGAAAGGGAGAATTACGGTGATCACCATTTGGGTTGTCGTATCCTCCACCTCTAAAATAATTGTTCGTCCTCGAACGGACAAAAGAAAGAAGTACTTGAGTCGGGGAATAGATGGGGATAACTGCTCATGATATCAGACTCGAACTCCCAGGTTGATGCCTCAAGAGCCTGACCTCTCCACTGAACACTCACTGAGGGTAAGCTCCTCGACCTCAACTGTCGAACCTGCCGGTCTAAAATAGCCACCGGCTCCTCCCATATGAGAGATCCTTGTCCAATTGGATAGTGCTGAAATCTAACACATGGGCGGGATTGCCGTGATACTTCCGAAGCATGGATGCATGAAAAATCGAATGCACGACGCACAAGCTAGGATGCAAAGCAAGTCTATAAGCCACCTTCCCCACACGGTCAAGAATCTCAAATGGGCCAATAAACCTAGGGCTAAGATTGCCCTTCTTCCCGAATCTCATCACGCCCTTCATAGGCGATACACGGAGCAATACTCGCTCGCCAACCATGAAAGAAACATCTCTGACCTTACGATCTACATAACTCTTCTGCCTATACTGAGCTGACGGAAATCTGTCATGAATGATCTTGACCTTATCTGAGGCCTCCTGTACTAAATTTGTACCCAATAATCGAGCCTCTCCTGGCTCAAACCATCCGACTGGGGACCGATACCACCTACCATACAATGCCTCATACGAAGCCATCTAAATACTGGACATGTAGCTGTTGTTCTAGGAAAACTCAGCTAAAGGCAAGAACTGGTCCCATGAGCCTCCAAAATAAATAACGCAGGCTCGGAGCACATCCTTAAGAATCTGAATGGTCCTCTCGAACTGACCGTCCATCTGGGGGTGAAATGTTGTACTCAACTGGACCTGGGTGGCTAACTCATGCTGTACCGCTCTCAGGAAATGCGAGTTAAACTACGGAACCCGGTCCAAAATAATAGATATGGGCATCCCATGAAGGTGAACGATCTCTCTGATATAAATCTCAGCATACCTCTCGGATGAATAGGTGGTGATAACTGGGATAAAATGCTTGTTCAGCCTATCAACAATAACCCATATAGCATCAAACTTCTTCCGAGTCATCGGGAGGCCGGTAACAAAATCCATGGTGATCCTTTCCCACTTCCACTCGGGAAGCTTAATCCTATGAAATAATCCACCGGGCCTCTGATGCTCGTACTTAACCTGCTGACAATTCAGACAACGAGCCACATATGCAACACTATATTTCTTCATTCTGTGCCACCAATAATGTTGTCTTAAATCCTGATACATCTTCGCAATGTCAGGGTGAATAGAATACCGAGAACTGCGGGCCTCCGCTAAGATTGACTCTCGAATACCATCAACATTGGGCACATAGACTCACCCCTGCAACCTCAATATGCTATCATCTCCCAAAGTCATCTTCCTGGCACCTCCCCGTTGAATCGTGTCTCTCAGGACACATAAATGGGGGTCATCAAACTGCCACTCTCGGACACGCTCCATCAGAGACGAATGAGCAACCGTTCAAGCTAACACCCTGCTGGGCTAAAAAATATCCAATCTCACAAAACTATTGGCCAAGACATGAACATCCAAGGCAAGTGGTCTCTAGCTGACCGGAATATAGGTAAGACTACCCATGCTGGCGGACTTCCTACTCAATGCATTGGCCACCACATTGGCCTTCCCGGGGTGGTATATAATAGAAACACCATAGTCCTTTAATAACTCCAACCACCTCCGCTGTCTCAAATTCAACTCTTTGTACTTGAAAAAGTACTGAAGGCTCTTGTGATACGTGTAAACCTCACACATAACACCATACAAATAATGCCTCTAGATCTTCATGGCATGAACAATGGATGCCAACTCTAGGTCATGAACTGGATAATTCTTCTCGTGGATCTTCAACTGCCTCGAAGCATATGCTATGACCTTGCCATTCTGCATCAACACTGCGCCAAGCCCGATACGGTAGGCATCACAATAGACAGTATAAGGTCCATATCCCGTGGGAAAAATCAATACCGCTGCCGTAGTCAGAGCTGTCTTGAGATTTTGGAAGCTCACCTCGCACTCATCTGACCACCTGAACTGGGTACCCTTCTGGGTCAATCTAGTCATCGGAGCTGTGATGGATGAAAACCCCTCCAAAAAACGTCTGTAGTAACCAGCTAACCCCAAGAAGCTCTGGATCTCTGTAGCTGAAGCTGGTCGAGGCCAATTCTTGACTGCCTCTATCTTCTGCGGGTCCACCTGAATACCCTTTGCTGATAGACATGACCCAGGAATGCGACTAAGCTCAACCAAAACTCGCACTTTGAGAACTTGGCGTACAACTGACTATCCTTCAGAGTCTGAAGAGCCACTCTGAGGTGATGCTCATGCTCCTCCCCACTACGGGAGTATACCAAGATGTCGTCAATGAATACATTCACAAATAAGTCCAAAAAGGGCCTGAACACTCGGTTCATCAACTCCATGAATGCTTCCGGGGCATTGGTCAACCCAAACGACATGACCAAAAACTCATAATGCACATACTGAGTACGAAATGTTATTTTAGGGACATCAGACGCCCTAATCCTCAGCTGATGATAACATGACCTCAAATCTATCTTCGAGAACACCCTAGCACCCTGAAGCTGGTCGAACAAATCATCAATCCTCGGCAGTGGATACTTGTTCTTTATCGTCACCTTGTTCAACTGTTGGTAATCAATACACATCCCCATCGACCCATCGTTTTTCTTCACAAACAACACTGGTGCACCCAAGGTGATACACTTGGTCTAATGAAACCATTATCAAGCAAGTCCTTAAGCTGCTCCTTCAACTCTTTCAACTCTGGCGGGGCCATGCGATACGGTAAAATGGAAATAGGCTGAGTGCCAGGAGCAAGATCAATGCAGAAATCAATATCCCTGTCGGGCGGCATACCCGGCAGGTCTGAAGGGAAAACCTCGGGGAACTCTAGAACAATAGGAACACAGCCGATAGATGGAACCTCTGCACCGGAGTCGCAAACATACGCCAAATATGCTAGGAACCCCTTCTCAACCATACGTTGAGCCTTGACATACGAAATAACACTACGGGTGGCATGACCTGGGGTCCCCCTCCACTCAAGTAGGGGCAAATTTGGCAAGGCCAAAGTCACAGTCTTGGCGTGGCAATCCAAGATAGCATGATACGGGGACAACCAGTCCATCCCCAATATAACATCAAACTCTACCATATATAAAAGCAATAAGTCGACACGGGTCTCAAGACCCTCAAATACCACCCCACAAGAACGATGCACTCGATCGTCCACTATAGAATCAGCAACCGGTGTGGACACATATACAGGAATACGCAAAGCCTCACTAGGCATGATCAAATAGGGTGCAAAATAGGACGACACATAAGAATACATAGATCCCGGATCAAATAATACTGAAGAACCTCTATCACAGACCAAAATAGTACCTGTAATCACAATATCAGATGACTCGACCTCCGGCCTGGCCGGCAAAGCATAACAATGGGGCTGGCCCCCACCTCCCTGAACTGTATCTCTGGAACAATCTACTATGGGTTGACCCATGCCTCTGGATATCTGATATCCACCTCTACGGTCTCTCCCTCCACCTCTATGATCCCTACCCCCGCCTCTAGCTGGCTGGGCAGCCTGTGGATCACCCGCTACCTGAATCGTAGGGCGAGGACCCTGCTGCTGAGAACTACCCGAGGCTTGAGGGAAAAACCTAACAACATGAACTAGGTCACCACAACCATAACATGCCCTCGGCTGCTGAGACTGCTAGCCCTGTCGACCGGTATGTCCTAACCTAAAGCTCTGAAGTGGTGATGCACTGATGGGGGCTGGTGGTGCGCTGAAGGACTGCTGGTCCGAGTAATACTACTAATGACCAGCGCCGCCTAGAGTACCATGAGAACCATGAAGTGCCGATTGGAAGGGCCGGCGGGGGATGGCCTCTGTCATAAGAATCCCTACCTCCAGATGAGGTCCACTAAATCTCTCCAAATGTCGAGGCCTCTTGTCTGAACCCTGACTACCTCCTCGAACTAGTGCCATCTCTACTAGGCGGGCTGCATTGGCCGCCTCTTGAAAGGAAATATCACTGCCAACTCCCATAGACATCTGAAGGCGAATCGGCTGAATATATCCATCAACGAACCTCCGGAACCTCTCTCGCTCTGTAGGGCGTATCACAACCGCATGGCGTACCAAGTCAATAAATCTGGTCTTATACTGTGTAACTGTCATGGAGCCTTGCTGGAGGCGCTCAAACTGTCTGCGAACTTCCTCCCGCTAAGTGATGGGGTGAAACTTCTCCAAAAATAACTTCGCAAACTGATCCCATGTCAAAGCTGGAGACCCTGCTGGTCTATATAGGCAATAATCTATCCACCAAGTCTTGCGGATCCTGCAAGCTTGAAGGTGCAAAACTCAACTCTATTGGTCTCTACTATCCCCACAGTCCTGAGGATCTCATAACAACTGAATAGAAAATCCTGGGGATCCTCCGATGAAGCACCGCTGAAAGTAGTGGTGAAGATCTTGGAGAACAGATCAAGTCTCCACAAAGCATCCGAAGACATGGTCGTCCCATCTCCAGCATGAGCTATAATGCCTGTCTGAGCTGCCCAACAGGCTGAACTAATGGAACCTGAGTCTGGGGAGCTACCTGCTCTGGAGTACGTGTAGTAAGAGTCTGAACCCCAACTCCAGCCTGATAAGTGGCTGGTGCTACTGGCAGCAATCCCGCTCTGGCGAAACTGTCCATAAAGCTAGCTATGCGAACGAGAGAATCCTGGAGATTCGAGAAAAACATCACCCTCCTGAGACCTGAGCTGGGCCCACTGGGATGGTGGGGCTGGAACCTCCTCATCAAAGTTAATATGAGGCTCCACCTCTGGAACTGCTGCCTGGGGCTGGGCTCTGCCCCTGCCACAGCTCTGGCACGGCCTTGGCCCCTACCTCTCGCGAGAGTTGCTGCTGGGGGCTCGGACTGCTGCGCAAAAGAAGAGGACGCATGCGTTCTCGCCATTTGTGAAAGAACAGAGTATAACGATAATCAATATTTGAGAAATAGAATCGCATGACAAGAAAGAACAAAGTGAATTTTTTTTCCTAACTCTGTAGCCTCTAGGGATAAATACAGACGTCTCCGTACCGATCCCTCATACTCTACCGAGCTTGTCCGTGAGTTGTACCTAGTGCTATGATACCATCTTGTCATGACCCTAATTATTCCCACCATCGGGAGTCGTGATGGCGCCTAATATAGGATCTAGGCAAGCCAAACCTTTCAAAATATTCCATAAAACTTTAATCTAAACAATATAATAACCAATATAATTAAATACAAATGCACGGAAGACTTTTAACAGAAATAATAACAAAGTGCGGATGACTATAACATAGCACTACCCAGCATCTGGTTTCACTACTCACGGACTACTAATAGAGTACTACAAATATCAGTTTGAAAGAAAATATATAACATGTCAGTATCAATACAATGAAAACAAACGGAATAAAGTAAGGAGACTCAGGGCCCGTGAACGCTAGCGAACTACCACTGAGTCTCTGGACTGAAGGATCGCCCCCTAGCTACTACTGCAGTCCGTAAGCTGTATCCTGACCTGTGCACAAAAGGTACAGAATTGTAGTATCACCACTACCGACCCCATGTGATGTAAGTGTCCGGCCTAACACCGGCGAGGTAGTGACGAGGCTAAACCGGACCTACCACAATCAACATGTACAGATATATGTGCCATAATGGAAAAGATAGGGGACATGTTGGGGGTTGTAACAGTTCATTTATAAGTCCAACGAACAAGAAATGGAAACTGAATAATTAACATTAATAAGAGAAAGCCAGTGAATCAACAACTGCACGGCACCACCCTTCGTGCTTTTACTCTCATTTCTCACAAAAATTGTCAAATATAACACACAGCATCACTCTTCATTCTTTTACTCTCAATAAATAGTGCATGACATCACCCTTCGTGCTTTCCTCACATAACTCTCATATCAAGGCACGGAATGATTCTTCGTGCTCAAATAATCAAGAAACATGGCACGAAAAGACCCTGCGTGTATAATCTCTCTCTTCCTCACCCAATCAACGGTCAACAACCAAACGGGAAGGAATATACAACAAGATAAAATATCCCGACAAGGGAGAACAACTCTACAACAAGGGAGGACAACTCATCAATAAGTCCTAGCAAGGGAAAACAGCTCAACAATAAGTCCCGGCAAGGGAAAAATACAAAACTTCCTTCTTTAGCTCATTTACTTCATTACTATCACTTCATAGTGTATTTAACAAGTAATTATCACAATTGTTCACTTCTTTCAATTCCCTCAAGCCAAAGTTAAATCAAACACTTACCTCAAAAGCTTCCAAACTCAACTCACGCCTCTAGGATAGCTTTACCTCTCGTATTCACCTCAAAACCGGTGGAATATAATCACAATTTACTCAAATGTATCAACAAACGCTAATTAAATCAATTTGAATGCATAAGAACGAAATTCTTAAAGTTTTACCCAAAAATTCCCAAAATGCCCCCGGACCCGTGTGGTCAAAACTCGAGGTTCGAACCAAAACCGGGTTACCGATTCCCCATGAGATCATATATGCAATTTGTTTTGGAATCGAACCCCAAATTGAGGTCCAAATTCACAATTTTAAGAAAACCTAGGTCCTACCCCAAATCCCCATTTTTACCCATTGAAAGTTTCGATTTTAAGATGAAATCACGATAAAAGATATAAAAATTTGAAGAAATTGAGTAAATGTTGACTTAAAATTGATTTGGGAGAGAAGGATTCAAGAGAAAATTGCCAATAGAGGTTTGAGTTTTGAAAATATGAAAAATGATGTTTGAAATCGTCAAAGTATAGGTTGCACTGTCGCAGATGTCGCAATTGCGAAGTTTTTTTCGCAATTACGAAGAATGTAGAAAAAAATAGCGGATGTCGTAATTGCAAGAAATATTTGGCAATTGCAAAGAGGGCAAATTTGAACGGGACTCGCATTTGCGAGAATGCCTTCGCATTTGCGAGAATGTCTTCGCATTTGCGAAGACTGGGATATTAGCAGGGGCTCGCATTTGCGAAGATTTCTTCGCATTTGCGAAGACTGGGTATAAAAAGGGGGGATCGCATTTGCGAGTTATCCCTCGCATTTGTGATAAAGCAGGCAAAAGGGGAAGTCTCGCATTTGCGAGGCTGGCTTCGCAAATGCGAAACCTGCAGATACCAGCTGTTTCAAATGCTACAAAATGAACCTAACACCTATCGGAAACTCACTCGAGCCCTCGGGGCTCCAACCCAAACATGCACCCAACCTCAATAACATCCTACGGACTTACTTGTACGATCAAATCGCCAAAATAACATCAAAATCAAAGAATCAACCTCCAAAACTCATGATTTTCATTCAAAGTTCAAAACTTTCAAAATTTCCATTTTTGGTCTGAAACATGTCAAACGATGTCTATTTTCAATCAAACTTTACAGATAGCGCTTAACGCTCATTTGAAACTTGTACCGGTAATCGGAACCAAAATACAAGCCCGATACAATTACTTTTGATCAAATATCATTTTCATTTTTCATTAAGCAATTTCAGAAAACAATTTCAGACAAAAATTCAGTACTCGGGCCTAAGACCTCGGATTTCGATTCTGGGAAAACGCCCGAGTCCCAAATTTCCCTACAGACCCTCCGGGACCGACGCATCACGCGTCCGGGTTTTTTTACCCAAAATGTTGACCAAAGTAAACTATAGCAATATTATTATCAAAATTCTTAGTTTTTAACAAAAAATTCAAATACTTCCACATAAAATAATTTGGCTTCGCATCCAAACTGGGCATACAATTTGAGGTAACCAAATAAGAGGTTTTCAAGGCCTCAAAAGCACAAAGAAATGGAGAATTACGGTGATGACCCTTTGGGTCGTCACAGAGACATTTCAAAAAATTTCTACCAAAGCAACTGATAACAAGTTAACAACCATTTTCTATATGACTTACAAAATACAACATAAAATTGTCTTTCTGTTATGAAATAATGATTATAAAGTAAAGACAAGTATAGAGAAAAATTGATATATTTTTCAAATTTAAACTAATGTCATAATAAATTGAAATCTCTCTATTTATAGAAGAAAGAAAGTTGTTGTGTAAGATGCTACTAAAAGCTGTTATGTAAGCTGCTACTGCAAGCTGCAGTGTAAGCTGCTACTACAAGCAGATGTGTAAGCTGCTATTATACCAGATATGAATAATCTGCTACTGAGAGCAATGTTTATCCATAACGGGTTAGTGAAAGGATAAGCTTATTATAGCTGGTATGGATAATCTTCTACAGGGGATAATATTTATCCAGTATTGATAATTTTTTTCCGAAAATAATGTTTATCCATAACCGGGGTACCAAAGTGATAAGCTTCTTCAAGAGACTTATTTCCAATAGATTACTAAATAGATAAATATATTTACGGCGGAGTCTCATATGGATAAGCTTCTTCAGGAAGCTTATTTACAACAGAGTACTAAATGAATATTTATAACATAATATATTTATAACACTCCCCCTTTGATGTTCATTAAAAGATAATGTGCCTCAGTAAAACCTTAGTAGGAAAAACCACGTGGGAAAACATCCTATTAAAAGAAAAAGAGTACACATATTTAGTAATACGCATTTCTAGGTACCTCATTAAAAACTTTATAAGGAAAACCCCATGGGAAAAAACCTTAATAAGAGAAAAAGAGTGCACCGCGTATTTTACTCCCCCTGATGAAAACCTTGTTTCAAATATTTGAGTCTTCACATTCCAATCTTAGATACCATATTCTCAAAAGTTAAAGTTGGCAAAGATTTAGTGAATAAATCTACTGGATTAACACTTGAACGGATTTGTTGTACATCAATGTCACCATTTTTCTGAAGGTCGTGTGTGTAGAATAATTTTGGTGAAATGTGCTTCGTTATATCTCTTTTTATAAATCCTCCCTTCAATTGAGCTATGCATGCAGCCTTGTCTTCGTATAGACTTGTGAGTCTTTTATCACATTTCAAATCATACTTTTCTCGAATAAAATAAATTATTGATCTCAACCAGACGCATTCCCTACTTGCTTCATGAATAGCTATTATCTCAGTATGATTTGAAGAAGTTGCAACAATAGATTGCTTTGTGGAGCGCCATGATATGAAAGTACCTCCATATGTAAATACATACCCGGTTTGAGATCGAGCTTAATGGGAATCAGATAAATAACCTGCATCGTTGTAAGCATAAGACGAACCCATATCAAGAGTTCGCTTTAAATATCCTAGTACATGCTTAATCTCATTCCAATGTCTCTGTGGAGGAGAAGAACTATATCTTGCTGGTAAATTAACAGAAAATGCTATGTCAGGCCTTACAGCATTAGCAAGATACATTAGTACACCAATTGCACTGAGATAAGGTACTTTGGGATCAAGGAGTTCCTCGTCCTCTTCTCGAGGTCGGAACAAATTCTTATTCACTTCAAGTGATCGAACAACCATTGATGTACTCAATGGGTGCGCTTTGTCCATGTAAAAGAATTTTAAGACCCTTTCTATATGGCCAGATTGATGGATAAAGATCCCGTCCGCTAAATATTCAATTTGCAGACCAAGATAAAATTTTATCTTTCAAAGATCTTTCATCTCAAATTCTTTCTTAAGATATTCAATTGCCTTTAGGAGCTCTTATGGGGTTCCAACAAGATTTATGTCATCAACATAAACAGTAAGTATAATAAATTCTGATGTCATTTTCTTTATAAAAATACATGGACAAATAACATCATTTATGTAACCTTCTTTCAGCAAATATTCACTCATGCGTCCATATTGCTTTAAACTGTACAAAGATCTTTGTAATCTGATTGAAACATTTCCTGAGATTTTGCTTCAAGCGTTTTAAATCCTTCAGGGGTTTTCATTTAAATTTCATTATCAAGTAAAGCGTATAGATAGGCTGTAACTACATACATTAGATGTATTTCAAGCTTTTCATGTAGTGCTAAACTGATGAGATATCGAAATGTTATGGAATCCATAACAGGTGAATATGTTTCATCAAAATAGACTCCACATCGTTGTGAGAATTCTTGTGCAACAAGGCGAGCTTTGTATCTTTCAACTTCATTTTTGTCATTCCTTTTCGCACAAAAACCTATTTATGACCAACTGGTTTTATACCAGTAGGTGTTTGGACTACTGGTTCAAAGACCTCTCTTTCAACCTCTATCCATTTTGGCCAATCAGATCTTTATTGACATTCTTCGACAGATCGAGATTCAAGATCCTCACTATCTTGCATAATATTAAGTGCAATATTTTTATGCAAAAATATTATCCACCACTATTTAAGATCGATTTAAATTATCCCATCACTGGTCAAACTTATTAAAAGTTTTTCACTCACATAAGCTTCGGGTTCATTGATTTCTTCAGGAATCTTAGAACTAATCTCAGGAGATCCCTTCATAATATCATTTTGATCATTCGTCGATTTTCTTTTTCGAGAGAAATTGATATATTATTCGAGTTCAAGCTGATGTACATAATGAACTAAAATCTATTCTATTTATAGAAGAAAGGAGGCTGCTATTACAAGCTTCTATGTAAGTTGCTACTACAATATGCTGCGTAAGGTGCTACCACAAACTGCTATGTAAGCTGCTATTATACTATATATGGATAATCTTCTACTGAGAGCAATGTTTATCCATAACGGAGTACTAAAAGGATAAGCTTATTATATCTTATATGGATAATCTTCTATCAGGGGAAATATTTATTCATAACGGAGTATCAAAAGGATAAGCTTTTTTATACCAGGAGTAATCTTCTACCGGGAGTAATGTTTATCCATAACCGGGTACCTAGCGATAAGTTTCTTCAAGAGGCTTATTTTCAATAGGGTACTAAATAGATAAACATATTTACGGTAGAGCCCCATATGAATAAGCTTTTTCGGGAAACTTATTTACAACGGAGTACCAAATGAACATCCATAATATAATATATTTATAACACTTTTTTAGTTTTCGAATATTATCATCATTCTTATCAAATTAATATCACTCTGAATCTTTATATAAGATAGGAGTACTTATTTGTAATGATATTTACATGAAAACAAATAATTATTATATTTAAAAAATACAAAAAAAAAAGTAATTCGGAGCACTCAACTTCCGTTATGAGCGGGATTCGAAAAAATTGGACTACAAGAATTTATATATTTAAAAATATAAATTTTAAAATAAATAAATATTACTTTACAGTAAGAGTTTGTAATTGTATATTTCGCATTCATTCATTTGGGACCAACATCCTGCGCAAATAAATACTTTTCCGCTATAATATTAGATGGAGTGAATAAAAAGTGTAAAATTTGGAAAAAGAAATAAAAGAGTGTAAAAGTGCAAAGGGACCCACCCTTACATTGCAAGAACACCAAAAATATCTGGCTGATATTGGCCGAAGATATTATCATTCCCGCTGACGTGGCGACGGGCCTTGTGTCCTGCCACCGTAACACACCCCGCTTTATCACACGCCTCCTTAAGTCCCTAACCCCTTCACCCCAAAACTTCAGACTCAGATATTTTTTATTTCCTCTTATTTTTTGAGATCTTACATTCTTCAGAGACCAGAAATGGAGGAAATTTACCGGAGGGATTCGCCGCTTTCGTCGGAAAATCTGTCGGAGAGTTGCACTGCTGAGTTGACTCGGTCGAATTCCGGCGAGTCTTCTTCTCCGACTGTTGAGAATTCCAACGATGATTTGCTTCAGAGTAGAAATGCAACCACGGTAATTATATTGTTTTCACTTTTTACTCTTTGTAGTTTCGGTGTATCTTTGATATATTCAGAAAGGATTTGCTTAGTTTTTATTTTAGTTTTTTTCGTTAAGATTTTCGTGAACAGCTGTAACACAATTTGCTAAAAGATCACCTAGTTGATTATCTTTTCATGTTTATTTTTGTAACTCAGAAAGGTATTTTTGCTTAGATTTGGAGAATTTTCCAAAAATGATTTGCTTCAGAGAAGAAATGCAACCACGGTTAATTATATTTTTCACTTCTTCCAGATAAGTTTTTCTGTATTTAGCTATTTGACTAAATTTTTCTGTCTGAATTGCGATCAGCTATAACACAAATTGCTGAAAAAGTTACGTAGTTGATTGGATGTTTCTGCATCTTTGTGTACTCAGGTAGATATTTGTTTATGTTCTTTTTAATTAGTTAATTCAATTTTCGTGCATCTTTGATTATTTATGTACGCCTATCGGTATTTTTCCCCCCAGTTTTTGAGATTTTTTGATGTGTCTGTAACACAATGTGCTGAAAATGAAGTGGTTGACATTCATTGAACTCAAGTACCCTAGTTGATTTAATTATTTGTGAGTTCCATAGTTTTACTATAAGAGAAAATGTCTGCTGGTGACCGTCTGCATCGTTGTAGTCCATGTGCTATTATAGCCAGAGCAAAACCTAGAGAAGATATAAGAAGGATATGCATTGCATACTGAATACCTTCACGAGTTAGGGTAAGGTTTGCGTACACACTACCCTCCCCAAACTCTACTTTGTGGGATTACACTGGGTTTGTTGTTGTTTTTGTTGTTATACTTAATAGAACTGATGAAGAAATTTCAAACAAGTTCATTGTTAACTTCAGAGATCCCAGCTGAGAGAAACGTTGAGAGGGTGCTAGAAGGTGAGATATGAGTGAATTGGAGAAGTAGAAAATATCTTCATTGAATGTTGTTTGAAAATACACCACAAATGCACCAAAAATGCAGATTCTGAAGACTTAGGGAAAATTCTAATGAAAAATTTTGCTTGTGGACGCATCAAAGTACAAGCTACCCTTTTACCCTGTGCATTTTTTTGTTTGTTGTCCTCTTAATTCATTTCTATGTGCTTGATTCTCTCATGTCCACCTGAATTGACTTGTCAAAGCTTCTCCATTTTCCACTCCCCTTTGACATTCCTATCATGGATTATTCCCGATTATTTTATTTACACCTACACTTTTTCTGTGTAATTCATCTGCATAAGGTTCTATATAGTTTAGCCATGGTAGGCATGATATCCTAGAATTATCCTTAACTGGTGTTGTCGTTCTTGGCGGCTCCCGTGGAGGATAAGATGCTGGAAATGAAACTGAGATGGTTCGGGTATGTAAAGAGGAGATGCTCAGACGCCCCTGTGAGGAGGTGTGAGAGGTTGGATATAGTGGGCATGAGAAGAGGGAGAGGAAGGCCAAATAAGAATTGGGGAGAGATGATTATGCAGGACATGACGCATCTTCAGCTGACCGAGGACATGACCCTTGATAGGAGGGTGTGGAGGTCGAGGATTAGGGTAGAAGGCTAGTAGTAGTAGAGCATACTTTCCTTCCATTCCGGTAGATGTAGTATTTCTCTTGTTTGTCTCTTTATTTGTTGTTGCTAATAGTATATGATGTTGCTTCTGCTTCGGTCTAATTACTAGCTAGTGCTACTATCTCTTGTTCTATGACTCTTTACTATTGCTATATTTCAATTTGCTTTACTATTCTAATTGTGCTTGTATGATCTGAGGCTGAGGGTCTCTAGAAACAGCCTCTCTACCTCCATAAGGTAGGGGTAAGGTCTGTGTACACGCTACCCTTCCCGTATCTCACATGTGGGAATATACTGGGGATGTTGTCGTGGTGGTGGTGGTGCTGTCGTTCTTGGATTAATTTAGCAGATAACTGGAGATATTTGAAAATTTGATCTTCAGGAAGGTTAAGGACACATTCTCTAATCACGGGCAGCCCCGATGTTATTATGATCATGAGCTATGGCAACTAAGCTGATAGAAAGCTGCGTTTGAAATTGACATGTTTCTATTTCACCAACCTGTTAAAAAGGTAGAAAATTCACAGATTTGCATGTTTCACATTTTGACTTCAGGATGAGTGCATGGGATGGACCAATGAGAAGCACAATACATTTCTTGATTGTCTTGAAGCATCATTTGTTGAGCAATTGCGCAGATCAATAGTCTTGCATGCTGGTCGTGTGAAGCTGAACAAGAGTTGCAGAAATTTGTCTCAAAAGCTGTCTGCTCCCAGTGATATACCTTCTAAGCAGGTCTGAAAATCACCAATAATTACAAGTCTCTGTTTCTGTAGCTGTAAGATATACTATCATTTAGCTGCTATGCTTGAAGAACCTGAACCCTGCTCCACCTTCTACCCACTCCCAACTCCTTCATAAGAAAATCTTGCTTGAGAGTTTCCTTTTCTCTTCCAGTTTACTGCTCGGCGAGATGGGTGTTCGAAGATCAATATTGAGAGCGACCAATCCAAGCTGTTCGTCAGGAAGGGTGATGATTATCATCACATTACAGACCTCCAATTATGTGCTAGACTCCATACTGAGGAAAATCAAAGAAGAGATAAGAGGACTTTATCTCATGTACTTGAAGAAAGATCAGACCTGCTCTTTCCCATCCCTGCAGAACTTCAGAAACCAGTTAGCAGAATTGCTGGTAAACACTTTATAACCTCTATGTGCAGATTCTTCTTACTTCAGGAGTTGAAGGTTTTAGTTATTTTAGCATATCGTTTATGCCAAACTGGTGTATTATTTTTCTCCTGTTGTACTTCTCTCTCAGCTTTGCTTGTTCCGTACCACAGGTATTTTACTCGAATTAAGCATAAATGAGCATTCATGCAGGCATTATTTAGGGTGGTTTTGCATTCATTTTTGACAATTAACATCTAACCTGGTTTCTTGTATGCTCATGTAAGGTAATTGCATTGGTCATGTGATATACAGTTCCTTTGATAGATATATATTTTGTCTGCCTGTGGTCAAGATTGGTGGAGTTAGAGCATGCATTGACCTGCTACTTAAATTCTTGAATCATCTTCAACAATGTTTAGTTTTACAAGTTATTTAATCAGTGTGATAATCAGTTTGTTAGATGACTATGGCAGGGGACATTTTTCTTCAGAATTACAACTAACTAGTTCTGTTTACGTTTAAGCTAATCTTTCCAATTGGTATTTCTTACTTAGAGGATGGATGAATATATCACAGATGCTTTGGCTACCTTAGTATTGTTTCTCCATGTTTCAGTGGGTGTTAGTGTTGTTTTTTCTTGGAAGCTTTAGAGCATTTTTTTGCTTGAACTTGGTCAAGACTTGAAACGTGGAGGTTCCACAACTGCAAAAACCTTCTAAGTTGTCTTTTGCCTCGTCTGATTAAGGACTAACAAAGGACCTATTTAAGTTTCCACAACTGCAAAAACCTTCTAAGTTGTCCTTTGCCTCATTTGGTTGAGGACTAACAAAGGGCCTATTTAAGTTTGACATTCGCATATTGTTGATTTAATTTGAACCTTGTAATAATGCCCCGTCTTTCCTTCAACCTTGTGAAAGGTCAGGATGAGTAAATTTATTTGAAAACATGGATTAATGAAAGAAAAAAGATTGGTGCATTAACACTTTGAAAAGAAAGGGCTACTAACTCAAAGCTGTGTCCTCATAACTGAATGGAATAAATGTTTAAAAGTATATCTGTTCAGCTTCTGCAGTTACTGTCCATATTCTGCTGTAGCCCTTTTGCAGACACCAGTTCTATTACCATTTCGATTAGGATAGAACTTGGAAAATATCAGTTGTCTTGGAGCCAGTGTTAATTGATTGTATTGTTTCCTTTTCTTTTATCTTCCTTCTTTGGGTAATATAAGGCATGTTTGGAGAAATAACCAGCAAATCTGATTGTAAGAAGCAAATGGCTCAAATATTGAATTTATAGCTGTCGGTCTCAGTTATATTACTTCTTTAAATACTTCTCTTAGGTTTTTCTTTTCTGGGTGCAGCATTGCTCGTATTACACGCACACGGGCGCGCGCACACACACATATGTCTGATAGCTATGTGAATCATACTTCTGTTAGTTTCTTTGACACTGAAATTTTAAAAAAATTTGCAGAAGGTTCAGGTCAGAATTTTGCGGATGAAGATTTCGAAGAGAACTCGAGGAGCAAAAAACTGAAGACAGCTATGATGGATACTACAGATGATGAGCAAGTAATGTGCATCAAATTCTTCTTATTACGTCCATAACTTAAGTAATGGTTTTTAAGGTCTAATTTCTAATCAATGAACATTTACTTTTAGATTGTTCCAAAGGAACAGCCAACTCCATGTTCCAGCGAAAGAAAGAAGTAAATCTTGAATGTTAGTGAAAGAACCACGACTTCATCTGTCCCCAAGGTGATGTGAAGTCCCCTTTTTGCATGACAGCCGGCAGCTAAGGTGCAGAGTAATATCCGAGAACACTGCTTTACAAGCACAAGCTCTTGCCATCAAGCTGGTCCGTGTTTGAAGAATGACATTTGACAAGTTTGGAGGTACTAACTACTAAAGATGAGTTTTGTTTTTCTGTAGAAAAAGGGGCCATTTTTTAGCTAGTAGTTACTAGTAAAAGAATTATGTGGCTCATCTCGATAGAGTTTCTTCATTCCATTAAATTTGTAAATGAGATATGTTTAGAGAAATGGTTAGAGGGTGAAATTAAGTTTGAGATCACTGTTGTTATGTTTTACGTTATACAAAGTTCTTTTATTTTCGACAATAGAATCGTCAATTAAGTAGTTGCATTGTTTCTTTTAGGGATGTGGAAATCACAGCAATTTCTATACCTACTTAAAAAAAACTAATCTTTTCTGGTGGTTGTAGTCATAGAATATTGTCAAAGGATATCATTAGTAGGAGTAACAACTTCCATATGACTTGATAATCACAAGGAAATGGCTAATTGTTTGACTTTCCTTATTCCTTTTCCCTTTTTTATTTTTAATGTATAGTCCGCAGGGAATAGGCATCCATCATTAACACATTCATTTTAAGTTACCAACAGTTGCTCCTACTTAACCAACTTTTCCAGATCAGACGTCATGAGTTGCTGTTGAGTTCATATTTAAGTTGGATTTGGTGAAATAACGAGTGATCCAGCTAGACAACAGGGATATTAATACAATTTCTTGACCATTGATTGTCTATGTTACCTTTTTTTATAACGTTGATGTTCGAACCAACTTGCACGCACAAGTATTGTAAAATTCTGCCCACAAAGTCTATCATTTCTACTCTTTTGCTTCATTCAATGTCATATCTTTTGAATTACTTCTTCCTTAGGGGGCGTTGGCTTTAAATTGGGTTGAAAAAAGATCTTAATTAAATTAATTTGAAAGAAAATTAAATAAATTTCAATCTAAGTAGATATTGGCTGAGGCAACATAACGAGAAAAATGCTTAGTGATATTTCACAACGAGATTGAGGAAAAGACTCAAAGAATTAGAGGAAATATTTCTTATTATTACCAGTTTACCGTTGAGTTGGGTTAATTGAAAATAATCTCTCTACCTTTACAAGATAGGGATAAGGTCTGCGTACACTCTATCGCTTCAAACCCCACTATATGAGATTACGCTAGAAATTGGTAGTATTACTGTAGCAGTATTACTGGATTACTGTTACATTTTTTTAACTCTGATATCTTCACTATTGTACTACAACTAAATGTCGTTTTAGCTAAAAAAAATTGGTTAAAAATAAATAGCATTTCAGAAAATCAAGAATAAATAAAGGATAATTAAATCAAAAAAAAAATTATCTAAAAAAGTTTATAAAGTGTTTTATCATTTACTACTGATTCTAAAAATAAATAAAGGATAATTTAATTAAAAAATTATTAAGATAAAAAATGGGGGCATCCCGGTGCATAAAGTACCTCACATTTATGCAAGGTACAGAGAAGAACTGCAAACTAAGGGCGTTGTTAGGTATTTGACATAATTTTCTTACCATATTTGGTTTTTCTTTTTGTTGAAGGAAAGAACAATATAATTACCTTAATTGAGTTTTCCTTTTTGTAGAAGGAAATTATAATTCTCCTAGATTTGGCTAGTCATTTTTCTTATAGGAAAAGGTTTGAACTTTTATAAATTGAGGATCCTTCCTTCTTATTCAGTAACATCCACAATATAGCCATATGTGCTTGAGAGTCGTGTTTAGGGGGAGAACTTTATGAGACAAGTGTTAATGTGTCACTTGTGTTTGCCTCTTCGTGAGGTTGTTCTCTCGATATTTTGTAGTCTCTTTTATTATAGTGGATTGCTCATCTCCGCCGTGGACGTAGGTCAATTGACCGAACCACGTAAAAAATTTGTGTCTCTTTTGGTATATTTCTCTTTTGTTATTGGATTTATCGTCGTTCAACGTTTGTTTGCTAGATTCCGTATGGCACCTAATCTTTTCGGTCCTAACATGCGTGTGCCCTATCATGATGCAAACATTAGTTGTATGTTATGCACACATAATTTTACCATTGCTCCAAGGCCCCTTTAAAGAGACTACTTTTGCATTTTTATGATTAACTGGTAGACTTACCTGCGCTTCGCGCGAAGTTTAATAAACATCAATAAAATTTTAAAAAAGAATTTATCGAGTTAATAATAAATGTAGATATTATCCATCTTTTATGAGGAAGAAAATCGCCACTAAATAAAATAGGTCTGGTTTAATTCATAAATATTTAGTTTACCTGTAGCAAATAATCAAAATGATGTATAGTTAATTCTCTATCATCAATGAATATTACTTAAGTTTTATCTAATTAAGAAATTCTAAGACCAAGAAAAATAAAACCTAAAATAAAAATAAAAGTCGCGTAGATTCTTAAAGCTACCAATTACACAAATAAAATAAAATAAATTATTGTTATTTGAGAAGATGAAAATTTCTATGAGAAAAAATATGTATTTTTTGACAAAAGATCATTAGGAAGACCTTCTCCTCTTAGTTTGCAGCGTATGTTAAAACTTTTATTCCATTAATTTATTGTATTATTTTGGTAGTTAAAGCATGATTTTATATGATACATATTGAGTATCTGTAATATTAAATTAGAGATAATGTTACACTTAAAGAATAAAATTCACCAAGCAGTCACATGAACAATTAGTTTTTTAATTAAAAAATCTCTCAAAATAACCCACTTTATAAGATAAGAATCAAAACTAATTGTATGTAAATCCTAACATTAGAATAATGAGTATTCTTTGCAACTTGGTTATGAACTTTACTAAGTTTTCAATCATCGATAGTATATCACAAAAATAAAAATACATTATTTCATATTAAACTACTGAATACTAGCCCCATTCATATTATTAAATTTTTTGATCGTATTATTATATGTAATTTCTTAATAAATTAGATTATTACATGTAATTTCTTAATTAATTAGAATTGTATGTTAATTTAAAGTAATTTACAAATTGTCAATGTCATAGATTATATTACGACATAATATTTGTATATATAGCTACAAAACAATTTGAATATTTTTTATCGTAAATATGTCATAATTTTGTGCGGCTATAGAAAAAACTTCTTATCAAAGGTTAAAAAATATTAAAAAAATTAATTGATCTCAAATATATAAATATATTGTTCTCTTTTTAACATACTATTCAAGAAATAGTATTACATAGAACGGAAGGAGTAAGCATATATGACCTATATTTGTCAGTTTTTAATAACTCTAAGTTGTCATACATTAATGTCTAATTCAAAAAAGTTAATTGAAGAAAAAAAATAGAGGCAAAAGAATTATGAACAAATAGAAAATATATTTATAAAACAAATCTATGCATAATAGGAAAAGAAAAATACATTAGAATCTCACTTCGACATCGGATAAAATCACGACTCAAAATTTTTGTAATTGTAGAGTATAAATATATACAACAAAAGACATATATCAAAATCTCTATGTATATATTATTTGACAAAAAAATCACTACTTCAACTTATACAATATCAACCTAAATATGACAAAATCAAAGACCAATAATGAGAATTGTGAAATACGTTTTACTTCGATCTTCACCTCATTATTTGACACTTCTTCTTAAACATTCTTCTTAAGATTCACACATGCATAGAATATCTTCGTGCATTTACCTTAAACAAAAAACAAAGAATAGAAATTATACCATATCTTAGTATAATTTTTCTTTCCCACTACAATCTTTGACATAGAGATAGCTCAAACCATTATAAGCAAAATATAAAGTTAATGTCAATCATATTTGTTCAACACATAGAACTAGAAGTCCTTATATTGGTAAATATGTAGGAACATATAATAATTAGTCATAAAATTACACATTAAATACTTAGAGGTTATGAATATGAAAGACAGTTATTGAGATAATTAAAAAATATATGTTATGAAAATAAAGAGGTGTGAGTTGTGGTAATTGGATTTTGTAACACTAAATAAATGGAACAAGTGATGAAAACCCCAAAAAAAAGGAGAAAAAATATTAATATTTTTCTTGGCTTAAGAGAGGTGCCACCTCACTTTCATATATATATATATATATATATATATATATATGCTGTATAATTTTTTTCCATAATTAGTGGAATTAAATAATTTTCTTCAATTACTTGTCAAAGCTACGTCATAATTCCTCCATAATTTATTTGTGACCCAAACGACCCGGCAATGCATAAATAACAGTTGGAAAAACGAAACTGAAACGACTAATGTCAACTGAGACAACAACGTACGGCAAAAACAAAAAAATACAAAAAAAAAAAAAGAACTAAGACACCAATGGTGGCGTAGACCTACAGTGTTTTTAGATTGACCAACAAACTTCCCTTCCCATTCATATATCTGTCTTTGCTTGACTTTCACTCCTAACCCCCCCCCCCCCCCTACCCCATCTCCAACTGTCCCACCAAATGAAGAATTCCCAAACCATGTGAAGAAGAAGAAAAAAAGATCACATCTTTACCTATATTACTTCCACAAAAAGAACAAATTTTTTTACAAAATTTTGAGTTATTAATGGCAACAGTTATTCCAATTCAAAGATTACCAAGATTTGAAGGTGTTGGGTCATCATCACCTACAAACGCACCCCAAAAGAAATGGTCCAATTGGCTACCTCTAGTAGTTGGACTTGTGGTTTTAGTGGAAATTGCATTTCTGGGTCGATTGGACATGGCTGAAAAAGCCAACCTAGTCAACTCTTGGACTGACTCATTTTACCAGTTTACGACGTCGTCTTGGTCAACCTCCAAAGTGGAAATTAATGAGGCTGGGTTGGGTGTGTTGAGGAGTAGTGAGGTTGATCAGAATTTGGAAACTGGGAGCTGTGAGGAGTGGTTGGAAAAGGAGGATTCTGTGGAGTATTCTAGAGATTTTGATAAAGATCCAATTTTTGTTCATGGCGGCGAAAAGGTGAGATAGTTTCTTGTATATGTTTATTCTTTTTACTAATAAATGGGGTGAATAGAGCAGAATGAATATAGAGGATTCATATAGTTGAACACGAATAGTTTGGGAAGTTCTATGCACTAAACAATGTAATAGTTTTTGTTTTTTTTTAATGATGAGTGAAGGGGAGCTTTGGTGTAACGATTAAAGTTGTTGCCATGTGACCTCTCGGGCTCGAGCCGTGCAAACAGTCTCTCGCAGAAATGCAGGGTAAGGCTGCATACAATTGACCCTTGTGGTCCGGTCCTTCCATGGACCCCGCACATAGCGGGAGCTTAGCGCATCGGGCTGCCTTTTTGATGATGGGTCTAAGTTCTATGCACTAACGATATAAAAAAGATTTACACCATCAACTCACTTAAAAGGTAGTAGCAGCTAATTCTCCATAGAAACATTAATTGGTAAACGAGCATCCCTTTTAGACTATAATATGGATTGTTTGCAATTTATGTCTTGTTATTTATTACATCAGTTAGCTGCCAGAACTCGCGCGCGTGTGTGTTCCAGGCTTATCGCTTTGGTAGATGGAATGATAAAAATTTGTTATTTCAAATGATGCTTTGGCATTTTCATCTAGTTTTTTTTTATCTTCCATGATGTTTACAGTGACATATCTTATAAAGTACAGAATATTTTGACCATATTTCAGAACCTCTTCATTATGGGTAAAAATACTGATAAATTTTACATACAAGTGGGAATGAGTGGAGGAGTCTTGAGTATCTTCTTTTCTCTTGCCTGTGTTCCTTCATTACATCGAATTCTTCATAGAGCACTTAAGTGGAATGAGCAGAAATCAATCAGTAAAACTGCCATTTATTGCTTAAGTTTATCATGACTAGTTCTTGTTCCCATGTTATCCACTGGCATGACGGTGAGAGCAGGTAACAGTACCCGGTTACCATCTTTCTTCTTGACTTTTTTTTCCTTACCATATGCGAAAACTGATGTTCCTTCAATCATTATCTAGGATTGGAAGTCTTGTGCCATAGGATGTAACTTTGGTGTGGATTCTGATAAGAAGCCTGACGCGGCATTTGGGACACCACAACAGACTGGCACAGCTAGCGTGCTTCGGTCAATGGAGTCTTCTCAATACTATCCTGAGAACAACATCGTTACCGCACGACGGTGGGTAAGCACATCTTGAAAAAGACTTAAAACATTCTCACCACATTTGGCACCTGAAAGATAATAGCATTTGTCCACATTTGAATTTTCATCTTGTGTTCATTTTTCAATGAAACATATCTCACTTGGAAGCAATGTTATCCTAGGCGAAAAGCGCAAAAAAACTCTAAGGCCCATTAGAGCTTTAAGTGCAAAGCGTAAAAAAAGTAAAAATATGTATATGTAGTCCAAGACTAATAATTATAAGCATGAATAACACAAGGAATAAAGACCAGATACTCCAAGAAAGATTACGATGCATCGGGAGATGACTAACAGATTCACATAGACAATCCTGATTTGAAACCACAACTGAACACAGTTGGTTATAAATCTGTAACTAAACGTTCATTACCATCTATCAGTCCAAAGCTTGACTTTCCTACCATTTTCAACTTCTTGTTTTATGTTTGTCTTTGAACTGTCCCCAGAAATTAGCTATTGGTCTCCACAAAGCAACCTCATACAGAATACTTACTGGTTTTGGATCCTAATATCTCTCCATGCCATAAATCGACTTAATAATCCTTCCATACTGCATATTTTCCATCGTTACAAAAAGAAGCAGTTGCATTTGCTCAAATAGCCTTTGGAAAGGGCATATACAAATATGCAATCATAAAGCCCTCAACAACAATAACTACAACAACAACCCAGTAAAATCCCACAACTGGGTCTGGCTAGGGTAGTAGGTACACAAACCTTACCCCTACTCCGAGGGAGTAGAGAGGTTGTTTCCGATAGACCCTCGACTCAAGAAGATGAAAAGAGATGATATATCAGTACCATAACAGAAAATCATAGAGATAATAACAGCAATCATAAAGCCCTCATAGACACAATAACCTTAGGATCATGGTGTGGTTATAATTTAATTTTTAGATCTCCTATAGTTCTTCTCTCGATCTTTATATCTTTCTCTAGGGAAATCTCTAACCAACTTTATTATTTTTTCTCATGTTTCAGAAGGGGATATGATATTATAATGACAACAAGCCTCTCTTCAGATGTTCCTGTTGGGTACTTCTCTTGGGCGGAGTACGATATAATGGCTCCGGTGCAACCTAAAACTGAGAATGCATTAGCAGCTGCTTTTATTTCTAATTGTGGTGCTCGCAACTTCCGGTTGCAGGCTCTTGAAGTCCTTGAAAGGGCAAATATCAAGATTCATTCTTTTGGCAGTTGTCATCGTAACCGGGATGGAAATGGTCAGTGTATCTCCATTATATATGATAATATATTAATGGTTCTTTTCTTGAAGTAGTTACCATTAAGGAGCTGATTGTCTAAAATATTTCAATATAATGGGTTTTTGAAAAGCCATGTTTACTGGTAATAGAAACCTTATATTTGTTTCCTTGGTAAATGTACACATACACATGTAAGTTTTCTAAATAGTCAGATTTTCTGCTAGTTTGAAGATTTCATTATGTGGATTGGTTATTTTGCTGTTATGCTTGTTATCTTTTGAATAACTTCTAGTATTTTGCAACCCATTAAATTGAGTTGAAAAGCAGACAGTTTTTGCAAATTCATTGCAAACAAATTAGACCCTAATTTGTTAGAAAAGAAAAATTTAGAGAAAATTCAGTTTTAGTTTATTTTTCTGATGTAGAATATGCATGCATGTGGTTAAACTTTACATTATATGAATTTATTAGAATAGAGATGAAAATCAGACATCTTTTGTAAATTTATTGTGAAGAAGCTAGACCAGGGTTTGTTGGAAAGGGAAATTAAGAGAAAAGGCAGTCTTAATAAATGTGATATTAGAATGCAGAATACTTTTATTCATGCCTCTAGTTTAATTGTACATTATATCCTGTGAATGCTCACTTGTCATCTTGTTCTCAATTTCATGGCAGTGGACAAAGTGGAAACTCTCAAGCACTACAAATTTAGCTTCGCTTTTGAGAATTCTAATGAGGAGGATTATGTCACCGAAAAATTCTTCCAGTCTTTAGTAGCTGGTAATAATTTTTGCCTATTAATTTTGGTTCTGCTCTTTACACTTACTTTCCGATGTATCTATTATTTTCTATTAGCCCCCACCCCTCTGCATTGATGCATTTTTTTTTACTTTTTCTACAATTCATAATTTTACCCAAAAGACATAGGAGATATTATCTATAGAGCGCCACGAAGAACAAAGCAAAAAGCACAAACCTCTGAGCACTTTATGTTACTTCAACTACGTTTTGTACCCGAATTTGCATTTTCTGGTACGGTTCACAAATATGCTCTGCTCTATATTCATTTAAAAGGCTTTAGGAAAATTTTAAATGATTTTTCGTGAAGTATCATTGTTAATCATATTATTTGTGCTCCTAGTAGATATATATTAGGCTAGAGCTATGCACAGAATCCTTTTTTTTATGATTTTTCACAAGTTAATACAAAATTATGATTTATGGTAGTCAACACTATTGTGCTGATAAAAGGAAGTTCTTGTAAACTTGCAGGATCAGTCCCCGTGGTGATTGGTGCTCCAAACATCCTAGACTTTGCTCCTTCTCCTACTTCACTTTTACACATTAAAGAGCTGAAAGACGGTGCATCAGTTGCCAAGACTATGAAGTACCTTGCAGAAAATCCTAGTGCATATAATGAGTCATTAAGGTATGCATCAATTAGTCGTGCTCTTCTTGATCATTTTGAATTTTCTTGTCCTAAATTAACTTTTTGTTGTTTGTCCTGAAGATTTATCCACTCTAAAAAAAAAAAAAAACCCTTTTTCCAACATCTTTCTATACTTTTCTGTTATCATGTTATTGAGAAAGTAACACTGGCATGTCTCTATAGTTACAAAAGTTTATTACCTTATCCTATTTTATGACACACTGATAGTCTGTTATATAGTTTTCGTCTAACTAAAACTCCTAAATTGGGAAGATTTGTTTTGTGTGTGTGAGTGTGTGTTCCCTTCTGCATATGTGGACTTGCATTTGACCCTTTTTTTTATGACCGAGAAATCCGTCTAGGACTGATCCTTTTGACCAACCGCAGCCTTCGAAACTCGGTGGATAATAGGCCCGCCCCTCTATCCTTCTCCACTTAAATACCGGGCTTTGCTTTTGCTTGGTGTGGGGGCTTGAACCTGTGACTTAAGACACAAATCCTCCTCCCTTTGCCACTTGAGCTAGGCCGTGGGAGCAGTTGCATTCGACCTTTTCCTTTCAAATTTATTAAAGATTCTTACTTCCTGGGTCTTGCTAACAAATGGTTTCTTTTCATTGTTTAGGTGGAAATTTGAGGGTCCATCTGACTCTTTCAAAGCCCTGGTTGACATGGCAGCAGTTCACTCTTCTTGTCGTTTGTGTATCTTCTTAGCAACTAGTATTAGGGAGAAAGAAGAGAAGAGTCCAAAATTTACGAAACGTCCCTGCAAATGTACCAGAGGTTCAGAAACTGTCTATCATGTATATGTACGTGAAAGAGGGAGGTTTGACATGGAGTCCGTTTTCCTAAGGTATTCTCGATCAACCATGACTAAATATCATGCATATACAAGTGCCTTTTCTGTTTATGTTCCTGTGCCGCTTTTCTTATGTTTAATATGTACCATGATGATCAAATTGTTTACCAATATTGGAATGAAAAGGATCCGAAAAGAGTGGAATGTATATAGAGAATTCATAGAGCTGACCGCAAATAGGGGTGAGACATTGATCAAATTATTTGAGTAACTATTCACTGTGTCTTACTCTCGATGTATGAGAAGTATATGCTTGATAGCCATTATCTATGGGCTTATAAAGTAATTTACATGTTTGTGGTTGGGTATTCCACAAAATCAATGTCAATCTATCTAAAGTATTTCTTGATCGATTTGATAGACTTAACTAGGGAAGTTCCAGAAAATGATTGGCAGGTGGTGTTTGGTTCACTAGTAAAGCTAGAAGATAGGGCTGGGGAGGGTTAAAGTTGGGGGGATCCGGCCGCAAAAAAGAAATATGGACAACCAGTGTCATAATGTGAATTCTCTCCTGCACTTCTCCTTTTAATTGCTGAGCATATACAAACTGTTTCGTGTCTTATTGGCAATTCTTATGTTATGTTTGAATCATCGTTATTGCTGGAACCTTTGCAGGTCATCTAATTTGTCACTGGAGGCTTTTGAATCTGCAGTACTGTCGAAGCTCAAATCTCTAAAGCATGTTCCTATTTGGAAAGACGAAAGACCTCAAATACTTCATGGAGGGGATGAACTAAAGCTCTACAGAATATATCCTCTTGGCATGACACAACGACAGGCATTGTACACCTTTAAATTCAAAGGAGACGCAGATTTTAGGAATCACATCGAAAGCCACCCATGCGCAAACTTTGAAGCCATATTTGTATAGATCAAGTCCAAACCTGGGAGTCTCGACAGCAGCTTGTTATAGGCCATAGCGTAATGCTCATTCTTACTATCCGCCCCACTGCCTAACATCATTCTGGTTCTGATTTTTGCAGTACAAACTGGTGTCCTGGAAAGTTCTGATCTTTTACATTTTCAAGTAAAAAGGAACAAACTCTGAACCTTGAATGGACATGCCTGACCTCCCAAAGTAGTGCAGTTGCGAAATTGCGGGTGATATACAGAGACTTGAACTTGGTTTTGCTAGCAGGAAATTCCAGCTGATCAATTTGTAATCTAGTTAGGAGAACATGTCCATTGTGTTACAAGTAATGACAAGTGCAGAAACTAATTAAAGGTTCTTTTTTATACTAATTTTGTTTAAATATTTGCCATTTATTTTGAAAGGTTTTGTTTTGATGCTTCCAGACAATAGTTTTAGTAGTTTTTCTGCATTGGCGGATGCTGCAATATTATCTAGTGGTCATTCTGCTACTGCATTAGTAGGAGAAAGGTGTGTTCTCCCTTCCAGCATAATATACTGAAGTTCAAGTATAATATATTGGTCCAACATAATATGCTGGAAGTTTATATAGAAGTGCTCAAATCTCCAGTATATTATGCTGGAATTTTCCGTGTGTTGGAGTTCTAGCATAATATGCTGAAAGTTCATACATAGGTGCACCAATCTCCAGTATATTATGCTGGAACTTTCCGTGTTACAGCAAAAATAGTAGTTGTTTTTCAATGACTTAGCAAACGCCGGTTATTTTTTAATTACCAGTCTGAAAACTGGCTAGCCCGTGCTATTTTTACTAAAGTTAAAGAGGAAGAAATTAAAAAATAGCCAAATTTACAAGTGGTCATTCAAAAATAGCTATACTTTAACAGTAATCGAAATTTAGCCATTTTTCATATAAAGTTAAATCTGAACGAAAACACTATTCAACAACAACAACAACAACTACCCAGTATAGTCCTACAAAGTGGGGTCTGGGGAGGGTTATATGTAGATGAGCCTTATCCCTACCCGAAAGGGCAGAGAGGCTGTTTCCAATCGACCCTCGGCTCAGTGAAGTAAAGGAACAACAAAAACAAAAACAACAAAAGAGCATTAGTAACTTCAACATAAATAGCGTAAATAATTATCTAAACATAAAACCTTAAAATAAAAAAATTATAAAAACTATAAATAAAATAGCATGCAATAATATCAGACAGTAACTAGCATAAGACAAAATCCAATACACAAATCATCTATGAATAGCCTGTCAAGCCTCACCCAACACCGGGTGAGAAGTATGAAGGGCTCTAGGGGCCCCTATCCCACAACCCTTATACTAGACTTCCATACTTTCCTATCCAGGGTTATGTTCTCAGAAACCCGCATTCTAGCCATGTCATGCCTAATCACCTCTCCCCAATACCTCTTAGGCCTGCCTCGCCGTACGCCGACCATCGCCAGCCGCTCACAACTCCTCACCGGGGCGTCAGGACTTCTCCTCCGCACATGCCCGAACCACCTCAGCCTCGCTTCTCGCATCTTCTCATCCACCGGGCCCACCCCCACCTTCTCTCGAATAACTTCATTTTTAATCTTATCTAACCTGGTGAGCCCGCACATCCACCTGAGCATCCTCATCTCCGCAACCTTCATCCTCTGAACGTGAGAGTTCTTCACTGGCCAGCACTGCGCCCCATATAACATGGCAGGCCTAACCACAGCTCTATAAAATTTCCCCTTGAGTTTCTGTGGAACTTTCTTGTCACACAGGACTCCTGATGCAAGCCTCCACTTTGACCACCCCGCTCCTATGCGATGAGTGACGTCCCCGTGAATCTCTCCGTCCCCCTGAATCACTGACCCAAGACATCTGACACTGTCCCTCTTGGCGATGACCTGTGATCCAATCATTACGTCCCTGCCTACTTCGCTCGGCTCGGCGCTAAACTTGCACTCCAGGTATTCTATCTTAGATCTGCTTATTCTGAAACCCTTAGACTCGAGAGTCTGTCTCCATACCTCTAACCTCTCATTTACACCGGCCTTCGTCTCGTCTATCAAGACTATGTTATCAGCAAATAGCATACACCAAGGCACATTCCCCAGCATCCATCACTAAGGCAAACAAGAGAGGGCTAAGCGATGATCCTTGATATTCAAAATTCGGAAAAATACTCTAGCATAATATATTTGAGTTCCAGTATAATATTCTGGAAATCAAGTCTAATATACTGGAGTTTCTGTATAATATACCAGTCCAACATAATATACTGGAGTTTGGAGCACCAATGCTTCAGTCTCCAGTATATTATACTGGAGCCAGCAAAGTATACTGGTCCAGCATAATATGTTGGAAGTTCATACACATGTGTACCGAACTCTACTATATTATGTTGGACCGGTCTCTGTTGCAGCAAAATAGTGACTATTTTTTATTAACTTGGCAAACGGTAGCTATTTTTGAATGATGAGTCCGAAAACTAGCTAGACCGTACTATTTTCATGTAATAGAGAGATACTGTTGACGAGTTTTCCTTTGTCCAACAAATACATATGATTACAGCAAAGTACAAGAAGTTAAGCTGTTTTCACAAACACTAAAAATAAAAAAAAAAGATGCAGATATGTACATGATCAAGAGATCAATTTTCTTCAATAGAACCTCAAAATTCTCCCAAAAGCACCCAAACAACAAGAAAATTAAATTTCTTCCACGGTTCCACCTTGGTTATATCGAAAATTATCATTGCTTCCTCCATCTTCAAATCCTATCGGTTAGCTTCTGAAAAACGAATAAAACAAGTAACGAAGTTCATAAATAATAATATAAAATAACTCGTACTCACTCCAAATTCAGTGTAAATCTTGAATCCGTCTCTGATTATCTGCAACACTGGCAAACATGTCATTGCAGAAATCAGGTGTCTTTATCTCATCTATTCTATCTGAATCTCCACCATTTTTATCACCTCTCTGTGGCAAAACTTGTGATCTTTTCAACCCCAAACGTTGCTTCCAACTTCTCATCCCTTTTTCCATTCTTGGAAAAATATCATCATAATCATCGTTATCATCAACAAGAAGCTCATCTTTAAGAGTTGTAGCTCTACAATTTTCCCTCAATGGCAACAATTTACCCTTGCAGAAAAGTTCATCTGCAGAGATCATGTTGTATCCAGGGACAGAGAATTCGAAATCCGAGGACACAGGAGCTTCTTTGTAGCCATTTTCATGCCTCACATGGGGTTGTTGAGTATCAAGAAAATCATTAGAAAATGATATTCTTGGACCCATTGTTGTGTAGAGCCCTTGTTGATCATTGTTCAACATGTTTAAGCATGCCATATTGGGGCAATCAAAGTAAAATTTTTCACTAAATTTCAATTTTTCTCATCCAACATGTGAACTCACATGTTGCTCTGCTGGTCTTTATATAGATGGTAAGTTGCTCTATATGGTGAGAGTTATTTGGTACTAGTACTGGTAGAAACGATTAATTGAGCTACGCGTAAGTCAGAGGCGGAGTCAGAATTTGACTGTCGCGGGGCACCATGACATTCAATATAAATTATCACTGCTCATAAAGATTGATTCGAGGGCTTATGCTGACATCTTACTATTTTTTGAAGACATTTGCAAGCATGCTTGGAATTTTTGCCGAAGTTTCAGAGTACGTGTGACCTCTCTCAACCCATAATGTGTGTCCGCCTCTGGCGTAAGTTGATCCGGACACTACTATTATTAAAAAAGGAAAAAGAAATATGAAGTGTCTATTATAAGACAATGACCACATTTGACGGTTGCGGGGCACCTTGGCATTCAATATAAATTTATCACTGCTCATAAAGATTGATACGAGGACTTATGCTAATATCTGACTATTTTTTGAAGACATTTGCAAGTATGCATTGAATTTTTGCCGAAGTTTTAGTGTACTGGTGACCTCTCAACCCATAATGTGCGTCCGCCTCTGGCATAAGTTGATCCAGATACTACTATTATTAAAAAAGGAAAAATAAATATATGAGGTGTCTATTATAAGACAATGACCACATTTGACGGTCGCTGGGCACCATGACATTCAATATAAATTTATCATTGCTCATAAAGATTGATACGAAGAATTATGCTAATATCTGACTATTTTTTGAAAATATTTGCAAATATGCATTGAATTTTCGCCGAAGTTTTAGTGTATCGATGACCTCTCAACCCATAATGTGCGTTCGCCTCTGGCGTAAGTTGATCTTGCCACTAACAACAACAACCCAGTATAATCCCACTTAGTGGGGTCTGGGGAGGGTAGTGTGTACGCAGACTTTACCCTACCCTTGGGTAGAGAGGCTGTTTCCAAATAGACCTCCTGTATCCTTCCCTCCAAGAACTTTCCACCTTGCTCTTGATCTTGCCACTATTATTAAAAAAGGAAAAAGAAATATATGAAGTCTCTGTCATAAGACAATGACCACATTAATAAGATCATTACATCATGCTAATCATATCTGTCGAACTGTTACAGACCGGATAACAAAATAAATACTATTATTTTCTCTTTTTGCTTTACATGTTGTTCAAATAACAATTTTAACTTGATCCAACACATCAGACATGTGAGTCCATTAAAATAAAACACATTGCATTTGTTATCTTCTCTCTTTCTTAATGGTATTGTCCGGGCTAGTTTAGACTTTAGACACATAATTCATTGGATTATTTACTAACTTTACATTACGTTCACCCTAATTATTTCATGGAATATATATTATCTCCTATCAACACACATATCGAACATAGTTTTCACCTGTTTTAATGATATATTGGACACACCCTTGAGTATTTATCTTGTCTATTAGTATAAGATAGTCTGACAAGTCCGGTGCATGAGGTTTCCGTCATGCGTGGGATCCGAAAAAGGGCCAAACCACAAGGGTCGATTGTATACGATTTTACCCTGCATTTTAATGGAGAAATGAATGTTTATCAGCATTATCCTTTCCTTGAGATTAATGACACTTCTGTTGAATATTTACCACCCCAAAGATGAAGGTGGCAGAAACAAGTAAATATAATATAATATGGATATATGGGATTGTGAACACATTACTTTTCCTCATGCTTCCAACAACCTTAATTTATGTAGCAGAACATGTCTCAATTCTCATGTAGTTGGACAACTGGATAATTTATCACATTTAGTTCACCAGGCTGTGTAGTGACAGACAATGTGTAATTGCTATTGGATAGTGTTCGTGCTATTTTGACACACATATGCTACACATTCACAGATATTTACTAATTTTTACTTTCCGCGCACCTCGATTACTTTGTTGAATTTCTCTTACAACCTATAAAATTTATCGGACAACATTGTCCATCAAAGTTTACAACAACAATAACAACCCAGTATAATCCCACTTAGTGGGGTCTGGGGAGGGTAGTGTGTACGCAGACCTTACCCCTACCCTTGGCTAGAGAGGCTGTTTCCAAATAGACCCCCGTCCATCAAAGTTTAGACTAATGAAAAAAATAACCTAATGTTTTTGTTTGTGTACGGATTTGAATCCTTATCTCTTATCATTACCACCCATTTAATGAGTGATCACCTTGATTACTTGTCTTTCTTTGTTATAAGATAGTCCTCACCTCTGTCTGTCACCATCCTTCCATCAATATAGGAATTAAGTTTTAATGACGGCCTTCTGTGGCGACGTACACAGTCGCCACCAAATATAAGAGGGGGCTTCCCCCGACGGCAAAGTGGCGAAGCCGAAAATTTTCCATAGGGTGTTTAAATTTGAAAGAAGT
This sequence comes from Nicotiana benthamiana, assembly GCA_034376525.1. Lineage (NCBI taxonomy): Eukaryota > Viridiplantae > Streptophyta > Magnoliopsida > Solanales > Solanaceae > Nicotiana > Nicotiana benthamiana. The sequence continues at coordinate 4,699,816 of CM067331.1, read as the reverse complement.
AAAAAAATTTCATGACAAAGGGTGTTCAATATGTATTATATACCTCTGAAATCTAATATTTTACTTATATACATAATGTAATTTTCTGACGAAGGATAATCGATTTACCACCCTTATTATAGTATAGCTTCGCTTGTGGGCGGCGACCTGCATTAACTCATAATTTGGACGAATTTGTTTTCTTTTTGGCGATCAGAGTCTCCATAAAAACTAATAGTAATACAATAATTTTATTCAATCTAAAAGATTGGCTCAGTGCCCTGGTGACTACGTTCGCCACAAAAAGTAGAGAAATTGAACGCAAGTAGAGTTAATATAGGTTGTCATTGAAATTGGCAACAATTTTGTTGCCGCAATGGCGTCATTGAAATAATTTTGTCACCTTTTTCTTTGAGAGTAATGACAGATGCATTGGATAAGGCAGCTAGTTCTAATTCCTATAATTTAGTATTATTATTGCTTTTTTGTTGACTATTTACTACCCCAACGACGAAGGGGTGTGCATTCGATTTTGACCTTTATCGATAATTACTTATCGATTATCAATTTGTACATATGTTTATCATTATCGTTTCAATAAGGTTTCAATTTTTTCGATTTTGATTTATCGATTTTTGGGGCTTATCGATTCGGTTATCGATTATACCAATAAGAAAATTTACGGGATTCTACGAAACGTATATCGTTATAAACACGCATAACTAATATGGACAAAAAAAAGCTAAAATAAGATAAACACCGTTTATAACATAAAAATTGTGTAAACGTGGTGTATAACATAAAAATAAGAAGTCAAAAGGTGGTGCACTTTACTTTGTGACCTTCATTGATAATCATTCTCGTAAGCTCTGGGTGTATCCTTTGAAATCTAAAGATCAAGCACTTAGCGTGTTTAAGAAATTTCAGGCCTTAACTGAGAGACAGACGGGAAAGAAATTAAAATATATTCGCACTGACAATGGTGGTGAATATTGTAGTCCCTTTGATAACTATTGCAAGAAACAAGGAATTCGTCATCAGAAAATTCCGCCCGAGACGCCTCAATTGAATGGTTTGACAGAGAGGATGAATAGAACTCTAGTTGAGAGAGTTAGATGCTTGCTTTCAGAGGCTAAACTTCCAACTACATTTTCGGCGGAGCACTTAACAGTGTTGCCTATGTTATCAATTTGTCTCTTGCAGTTGCTTTGGATGGTGATGTCACAGACAAAATTCAGTTTGTCAAAGATGTTTCTTATTATCACCTGAGAGTTATTGGGTGTAAAGCTTGTGTCCATGTTCCTAAAGACGAGAGATCGAAACTGGATGTCAAAACTAAGCAGTGTATCGTTATCGGTTATAGTCAAGATGAGTTTGGATATCATTTTTATGATTCAGTTGACAATAAATTTATTAGAAGTCGTGATGCAGTATTATTTGAAGACCAAACTATTAAAGATAATGACAAAGCTGAGAAGATAGATTCTCAGAGTAATGAGAGCTTAGTTGTGCTAAGGCACCTATAGCACATGAAGGTACCGAAAACAATGATGGAGATAGTGATCAAGATCAAAATGATCATCATGATGTAGATGTTATGGATGCTCCAGTTGATGAAGTTGTGGTTGATCAGCACCCAATTTCTGCACAGGTAACTACTTCGAATGCTCCTGAAACTTCTCTTAGAAGATCTACAATGGAGAAGCAAAAGTCCATGCGTTATCCTCCTGATGAGTATGTACTTTTGACTAACATGGGAGAACCTAAGAATTATGATGAAGCCATGCAAGATACTAACAAAGATCAGTGGATCGAAACGATGGAAAATGAGATGAAGTCACTCCATGAGAATGATACATCTGAGTTAGTGAAATTGCCGAAAGCTAAGAGAGCTTTAGCATCTGATATCGAGCCTCGAACAACAGCTTTATTTTGTCGATTTTCCTCTTACTTCAATTGATTAGTTGTTGCTCTTGTTGTTATTATTGCTTCGTATTTGGTACTTGTTGTGTTGCCAATTTGGAGAACTTTTGTAATTCTCTTATATTATTATAGTGGAGCTTTTTGGATCTTTGTGATCCCGTGGGTTTTACCTTAGATTTGAAGGGTTTTCCACGTTAAAATTTGGTGTTCTTTATCTTCTTTATTTTCGGGTTTGCCTCTTCCTCGACATAACAAGTGGTATCAGAGCCAGCTTCGAACGAGGTTCAAGAAAGGTTTATCTTGACGGGTCCAGTTCTAGCTGCAACATATTTGACGATAATCGTGATTTTTTTCTAAGAAATTTGATCGGTGTGCTACGCACGTTGAGACAAACTTTGTGGTGGAGATTTGGAGATGCGACCTGTTGAAGGCTATGCGAAGAAGGTGGATCAAGTTTATTTTGTTAGAAAATTCCGGCCAAGGGAGAGAGTTGTTAGGTGTTTTCCATAATTTTCTTACCATATTTGGTTTTTCTATTTGTTGTAGGAAAGGGCAATATAATTACCTTAATTTGATTTTTCTTTTTGCAGAAGGAAATTATAATTCTCCTAGATTTGGCTAGTTCTTTTTCTTGTAGAAAAATGTTTGGACTTCTATAAATAGTGGATCCGTCCTTCTCATTTAATAGCATTCACATAGTAGCCATATGAGGCGTGAGAGTCGGTTTAGGGGGAGAACTTTACGGGACAAGTGTTAGTGTGTCACTTGTGTTTGCCTCTTCGTGAGGTTGTTCTCTCGATATTTTGTATTCTCTTTTTATTATAGTGGATTGCTCATCTCCGTTGTCGACGTTGGTCAATTGACCGAATCACGTTAAATGTTTGTGTCTCTTTTGTTGTCTGATTATCGTCGTTCAAGTTTTCCGTTACTAGTTTCCGCATGACACCCGATTTTTTCGGTCCTAACATAAACAAGCATATGTAACGAAATTAAAGTAAGGGATCAAGAACAAGCACATACAACGAAACTAAAGTAAGGGATCAAATGTATGTCACAAACACTCCAACGGTATAAAAAAAATAAAAATACATCATCACAGCTAATTCTATTTTTCATTAATTTGAACTTCATTCCCTTGAGCTTTAAATATAATCATTCTTTAAATGTGGTAGATGAAATAATAAGGTTAGGGACTTAGGGTAAAGGAAATGGTATTATAGAATAAGTTTTTTTTTATATATCTTATTGGTTTATTGATAAATCGATAATCGAAGAGAACAAAATCGAAATCGATAACTCGATAAGGAAAATTTCGAAATCAATATCGATAAACCGATAATAATAATTTATTCGATTTATTGATAAATTGATTCGAATACACATCCTATATGAGACCGTAAACACATTACTTTTCCTTAACTTTTTATGTACTTAATGTTCCAAACGGTACTTCTCAACGATAAATTCAAAGTTTCAAAGACCTAATGCTTTAAAAAACCTTAATTTATGTATGAAGGCGGATTCAAAATTTAAAGTTAATGAGTTTTCACAATGATCTCAATTTAATATATGATAAATTATAAGTTCATAATATAATGTTTATAGATATTTAATAAATTTCTTAATACATATAAAATATATAAACAAAAATTACTGAATTTCGGTGAACCCGATCTTTGTACTCTGAATCGCCCTGATGTAGCAGAACATGCCTCATGTAGTTGGACAACGTGATAAGTTATGGCATTTAGTTCATCGGGCTCTGTCGCATTTACAAATGATACGCAATCACTGTTGGATTTAAGTTATATATATTGACAATGCAAAGATTTTTTGGATTAAAAATCAATACTTACCATCTTTTTTGTATAAATATGTCTATTAGCCTCATACTCTATCACCTATTCTTTTGCATGTGCTACAATATTTATTTGAGAAATAACAGTTGCAATACTATCACCTTCTTCGGCTAAGTTAGTCTTAGGAGTATTTGTTTTTCCTTTGTCATTTTCTGCTCTGTACTTGCACGGTGAGGCGTGATGTCCCGATTCTCCACAAACAAAACAAGGGCCTTTTTTTCTTGTAAGGTTAGGATTTTTGGGCTTGTAACCTTGAGACTTCTTCTCGTACCTTTTGTGATTGTTATTGTTATTTTGCACTAAGTTTGCTTTAAGAACTGTCATCCTAGCTTTGCCTGATTCTTTTCTGTTGGAATCTTCAATTATCCTTATTTTTTGGTATCATTTCCCTACATACACAAATATTTTTTATACTGTTAGTATATAAATTTGAGTAGAATAGTATGAAATATTTGGAGAATTTATAGCACGATCTTTGAAACCATGCTTTCTTTAAGTAAACTACAGATTGAAATGAAAATAAAAAGGCAAATAAATAAAAGAAATTCCACAATAAAGAACAATTTTCTACACTAGGGGTGTCGCAAATGGTTTTAGTTTTTTTTTTAAAAAGCTTTCTCAACCTTGTTTCATTGAAGACAACTGTGATTTCTGCTTTGTTCTGTACTTCTGTTGGAAATTGGTTAGAACCTGAGAATTTAATTTACTTGACAATAGACTTTTACCCATCTATGTTATATATTAAATTTTATTACTAAAAATGTTTATAACTTAATATTTATCCGTGTTGTCTATATTTTTACTACAAATTACCAATCCAAAATAGGTAGATTTTACCATTAAAAACGCGCTAAAATGAAGGCACCAAATCCGCGTGAGATTCTGGCAACAATAAATACGAAATTTGAAACGGAAAGAGATCTCAAAGTTGAAAAAAACTGTTCTTCCATATATTTTCCATCATTTGTAGTCATTAAAAAGCTTGAAAGTTTTGAATTCAAATTTGGGTTTTCAAAATTTATTATTTATTTGGATTGGGTGGTATTGTAAATAATTTGAAGTTTAGGAGTTTATATATCAATTTTGAGGGGTTTTGGTGAAGATTAGACTTAGTTTTGACTAAATTTCATATTGAAACTCGTCGAAGAAGAAGAAGACGACATATTTTCAGAAATTGTAGATAAGTTGTAGATAAATTTTAGAAATGTAGATAAATTGTAGATAATTTATAGATAAATTATAGATTGGGAAGACTAAAACTTCTATAAGTCTTCTACAATTATGTCGAAAATGCCAATTATGCTACAATTGAAATGGGAACTGGGATATTAAAATTCAATGTATCCAGTTTGTAGATATCTTGTAGATTATTTGTATTCTGATTGTAGATGCATTGTTTTCTGTTTTCACAAATCCAAAACGACTAAAGCTTCTACAAAATCTTCTGAAAAAACAGTCTACAATTTATGTATAATTTTTTTATAATTTATCTACAATTTCTGAAAATATGTCTTCTTCTTATTCTTCGAGTTTCAATCGACCGTGTTAACCAGCAACCTTCAGCCACTGCCAAAAAAAAAATTAGAGTTCAATGAAAATAACAATACATTGATATTTTGTACGTATAAATAGAGAATTGGTAAATAGTAGAGGAACTATTTAATTTTATAGTGGAGTAATTATTTATTAATTCCTTCTCCATTCTGGGAACGCTAGACCATTGTAATAAAAGCTCTTGGTACTTGTTTAACCAAGCAATGGACGTAGCCTTGCTATCGGAACAATGAAGAGGAAGACTTTTCCTTCTTAAGCACTCCAAAAGGATCTGCTTATTTTTAGGAACTATGGGATAGAGAATGGGATATATGGATACCTTTAATTAAAGAGTAAAAACTGCCCATTAATTAGACCCTTAATTAAGTATGGTATAGGATTGATAATTTGGTATACAGGTTTGTAATTAAAACAAACCTTAAACATTGAGCGTAATAAAGTTTCATATGTGGTATAGGGATGCAAAAATCCAATAAAACAATACGGAATTTAATTTGGGGTATTATCACTTTTAACTCCTGCCAAAAACTATTTATATTTGGTAACAAAGAATGTGTATAAAACTTGATATAATATACGTTATGTAACGAATATATATACATATATATATATATATATATATAATTTTTACAACAGCTATACAATATTATTTTTTCATTTAATTTGTATATTTGAACCATTAAAGCAATATAAAAATCAAATAGCATGGTTCGAGAAGAGAGGCACTATTTGTATTATATCAAGAGAGTGCTTTTCTTTTATTTATCAAGTTATAAGTATTGAACGATTGGGAGAAAGATAAGAAAACTATTGCGTAGGTTGAATAAAGAGCGAAGAGATGACAAAAAATTATACAGTATAAATAGGTTAAAATTTTAATGTATACAGTATATACTATATTTTAAAAGTAGAAAAACTCCGAGTTTGATATTGAATAATTGTTTTTCTTAGCTCTCAAGGATGGATTAATGTATGATTGCTTAGGGATTTGAATCCTGATTCTGATTTCTCACGAGTTTCGCTAACTTCATTAACCACTAGATCACCTCCTGAGTTTTATTTTGTTTTTATGCTACATTGAGCTACAAAATTCATCAAATCTCTAGCCACCCATTTGTGCAAATTTAGTCAACTAGTCCATAAGCAAATTAACGCTCAATGATTGTGTAAAAAAGTGGTCATTACTAAAATGCAGAACATGGGAAGCACAACGCAACACTGCCTTAAACAAAAAAAATGGCAAGCTTAAGAACTAAGGGTCCATTTGGCCATAAATTTTTTAAATTTTTTTCGAAATCATTTAGCCATCAAATTTTTAATTTTCACTTGAAAATAAATTTAGGAATTTTTTAAAATTTGAAAATTCCAAAAGGCTATTTTTCAATATTTTAACTTCAGGTCACTCATAAAAATTCAAAAACAGCCCAAAATTGTATTCATGTAAGGGAAACTTACAGAAATGTCTCATATAAGTTTCAACTTATCAACCTCTAGCCAATATTCTAAAAATCGAAACAAACAAGGAATTTTTTTAATGGGTATAGTCGAAATTCATTGAAAACATATAGATAAGTCAATATACAAAATTTGAGGAAGATTGGAGGTGATTTGGACTGATTTTGTATCAAAATTCATAATTAAACGGATGTCAAAATATTCTTCCGTGACACATGTATCAAACATGTATCACGCATGTATCTCACACAGAGATATGCATGGATATACATGTAATACACAATCGATACAAATATGATATATATATGTGATAAACATATCATTTTTTTCATATTCAGTTTTTACTTCGAATTTTCAATTCAAACCACCTCAAAACTTCACCAAATCACCTCAAACCCGAGATTCAAGCTCCTTAAGATATAGCCAATCTATTCTAATAGCGCCCACTCAAAAGAAAGTAAAAATTTGATTTTTTTTGGTACAAATAGCTAATTGGCAATTTTGGCTAATATTAGTAATATTTTATCAATTGACCAATTTTTATAATGAGCTACTTTTAAATGGACATAGCTAGTAATTTTCACTTGAATTTTTTGTCACTTTTTTTCGGAATTTTCAAAATTCTTATCTCCAAACGCCCACTAAGTCTTGATAAACTTATCCTTTCTAAGGCACAACTCAGCTTTCCAAACCTATGTGTTCGGACTCTTTAAAAATTATCTCGCATCTTCTCAAAATGCATTATTGTTGAAGAATTTGACATATGTTCGATATTATTTTGAAGAGTGCGAGCAACACAGCTTCAAATTTTTCAAAATTTCCGTATAGATACTGAATTCTCTATAGTTAACACTACATTAAAGCTAGATTTATATCTAGGCTTAACTGGCAATTTCCAAAGCACATGTGGTCTAGGCCCTTTCTTGCTTTAAATTAAAGAGTAAGACTGGTCAAAGTATTTGATTGACTAATAATATGATAAAAGTAAAAGATTCCACTTATCATGGATTGGCATGTTTGACCAGCACATGGTCTATATTTTTCCAAAATTGAGAATCTCTGAATGGGTGCTCAATAGGTGACTAATTTTTAGATAAAATAATTTAAGAAAGCTTTTGGAGACTACTCAAGAGGATAATGGACAAAATTCATCATACATTAATTTACTAGGAGGGATTTAAAATATAGTGGATTTAAAATTTATATTTATCGATTCAATTGTTAAAATTTTTAGTATTGAACTTTGTATATATTTAAAGTATTGGGTTTGTATATGTTATTTTTTGTAATTTTAGTAAATGTTTATACATAATTTATATTGTATATTGTAAGTATTGAGTTCAGATGAACTTGATACCGATATAATGATTCGCCCATGCCTTCAAATACGGTTAAAATGTCATGGCATAGTCAGTTTTTACACTGGTCAATGAAAAATAACCCGCGTTTACCAAGTCAATAAAAAATAGTCACTATTTTGCTGCAACAGGGACCGATCCAGTATAATATACTAAAGTTCTTGTGCATTTGTGTACGAACTCCAGCACATTATTCTGGACCGGTACACTTTGTTAACTTCGGTAAACTTTGCGGGAGACTGGAGCACCAGTGCTCCAAACTCCAGTATATTATACTGGACAATTATACTTGCTGGAACTCCAGTAAAATTTGCAGGAGTTCCAGCATAATTATGCTTGAACTCCCGTAAAATTTGCGGGAGTTCCAACATAGTTATCCTGGAACTCCCGTAAAATTTACGGGAGTTCAAGAATACTTACGCTGGAACTCCCGTAAAATTTACGGGCATATTTTTTTGGATTTTAAACAGTATTTTAGATCAGATTTAAAGAGGCTAAATTTCAATTACTTTTGAAACTTGGCTATTTTCCAATGACTAGTGATAAATCTGGCTATTTTTAAATTTCTCGCTCAAATATGGGCAAGGTGTCTCTTATAGTCTCCCATATGGTGAACAAACTTTCTCTTTTATTCTCCTAATTAAAGAAAGCTCAACCTTGTTAGGAGTATGAGTCCATTTTGGTTTAGCTGATTTAGATTAGTTGATAAGTATTAGGTGCTCAAAAGTACTTTTAAGTGTTGGAGTTGATTTAAAAAATAATCAGTTACGTGTTTGAATAAAAGTGTCGAAATTAATCATAAGGAGCTGAAGAACTGGGTATACGGAAGTTTTGTTTTAAAAAGAAGTATTTTAGGAATAAAATAGTAAATATTTTGGTCAAACCTAAAGTGCTTATGAGCTGAAATTTGATAAGTTGGGGTAGACCAACTTATCACATTTGGTTTATTTTTGACTTATAAGTACTTACCTATAAACACGTTTAATTTTATCAAATACAACAACAACAGCTACCCAGTGTATTCCCACCAGGTAGGGTTTGGGTAAAATTTTACCAAATACATAGATAAATCAAAAAGTACTTATAAGCCAATTTAACTAGCTTGTAAGCTTAGCCAAACACCCTTTATATATTAACCGTCGTCTAGCACGAAGTCAGATCAAGTAAGCAACATCTAAGGCAGCTCAAAAATATGCCACGTATATAGAGATAAAGCAAAAAATTGATAGGTGATAGTAAATATGAATGCAATTCTAGCTTACACCATTTTGTAGGAATTATAAGAAAATAAAAATACACTTTACCCTATAACAAAAATGAATCATAATTTGAAGTTTTACGCGACTTACTCCGTATTGTATATATCTTGAAGCACTAAGTAATTCAAAATCTATGTTCTTACAACCATTGCTTTTAAAAGTTACGGAGTTATATTTATGTTGTCATAATCATTGTTTTCACTCTCTCTACTTCTCACATCTTCTACATATGCTTCAAGGGGCCGTATATTTTTTTGCTTCTCCTCTTGTGTCAACCAGCTGCAGTGTAAGAATATTGGAGAGTAAAAGTCCACCATCGAAAACCATTCAAAGCTTTCCTTCTGAAAATAGATTTTTTGAGTTTGTTAGTTGTTTGGATTGAGTGTTATTTCAATTGACTGAAAATATCAAAAAAAGTTCAAAATTTAAATTTGAAGTAATTTGGAGAAGATTTGAGTTAAATTTCAGATAAGACGCAAGAAAGAAGACGAAGTCAGTTTTTTGTATAATTATGTATAATCTTGTATAATAGTGTATATGAGTGTATAAACACATTTTATACATTACTATACACTTTTATACAACTTTTCCCATGTCGTGGAGTTTGGGAAAGGTATGGTGTATGCAGACCTTAACCCTATCTTGTGAGGATAGAAATGTTGTTTCCAATAGACTCTCAGCTCATGAGAACATAAACATCACATTAATGAAGATATAGACGAAGAGGGGCATCACCAAAAAGCCATATAAAACCAGAATAAAAACAACAAGATAAGAAGGTGATCATAAATGAAAGAAAACAACGATTAGTCATAAAAATCTACTACCAACAGAAGGCGAGACTGAGCGCCAATACTACTGTTATGAACAATCTAGACTACCTCCTCTACTACCCTAATCCTCGACCTCCATATCTTCCTATCAAAGGTCACGTCCTCGGTCAGCTGAAGTTGCACTATATCTTGCTTAATCACCTCTCACCACCTCTTCTTTGGCCTACCTCTACCTCTCAGCAGGCCCTCCAATTTCAACCTCTCACACCTCCTACCAGGTGTGTCTGTGCTCCTCCTCCTCCTCACATGACCAAACCACCTAAGCCGCACTTCCCGCATCTTATCCTCAATAGGAGCCACACCCACCTTATCACGAATAACCTCATTTCTAATCCTATCTAGCCTCGTGCGACCGCACATCCATCTCAACATCCTCAACTCTGCTACCTTCATCTTCCGGACATGAGTGATCTTGACTGTCCAACACTCAGCTCCATACAACACCACCACTCTGTAGAACTTACCTTTAAGTTTTGATGGCGGCACCTTCTTGTCACAGAAAACACCGGAAGCAAGTCTCTATTTTATCCATCCCGCCCCAATACGATGTGTAACATCTTCATCAATCTCCTCATCCCCCTGAATAATAGACCTAAGGTACTTAAAACTTCCTCTTATAGGGATGACCTGCGAGTCAAGCCTCACCTCCCCCCAACCCACCCCCACCCCTCTCGAGTCTCACCATGAACTTACACTCCAAGTATTCTGTCTTGGTCTTGCTCAACTTGAAACCTTTAGACTCCAAGGTCAGCCTCCATACCTCTAACTGCGCATTCACACACGCCTCGCATCTCGTCAATCAATACAATATCATCGCCAAATAGAATGCACCACAACACCTCCACTTGGATGTGGCGCGTCAGTATGTCCATCGCCAAGGCAAACAAAAAGGGTTGAATGCCGACCCCTAATGCGACCCCATCATAACGAAAAATGGTCCGAGTTCCCACCCACTGTCCTCATTCGGGTCTTTACTCCATCATACATGTCCTTAATCACCCTAACATAGGCAACAAGTACACCTCTAGCCTCCAAATATCTCCACAAAACTTCCTTCAGAACTTCACTGTAGGTCTTTTCTAAGTCGATGAACACTATATGCAAGTCCTTCTTCCTCTACCTATACCGCCCCATCAATCTCCTAACAAAGTGGATGATTTATGTAGTCGAACGCCCCGGCATGGACCCGAATTGGTTATTTCATATATGGTTGTGATAAAATTGTGATATAACTAATCCCGAGATTAGTTATCCTGGGATTGTAGTATTTAGGAATGTGGGATAACTAATATCGAGATAAGTAATCATGGAATAAATTATTTTCCAATCAAACGACCCCTTATATAACAATCATTCACTACAAAAATCAAGTTTTGACCAAAAATGATTCATATGTTATGTTATAATATATATGTCCTCTATAACAACACTTAGTTATAGCAACTAAAAAATATCGGAACAAATGAGGTTGTTATAAAGAGTTTTGACTGTACTCTATTTTAAGAAAGAAAAAACCTTCACACGCCCCTCCCCCCAATAGCATGCACCACAACACCTCCACTTGGATATGACGCGTCAGTATGTCCATCGCCAGGGCAAACAAAAAAGGCTAAATGCCGACCCCTGATGCGACCCCATCATTACAGAAAAATGATCCGAGTTCCACCCATGTGCTCATTCGGGTCTTTGCTCCATCATACGTATCCTTAATCACCCTAACATAGGCAACAAGTACACCTCTAGCCTCCAAACATCTCCACAAAACTTCCTTTAGAACTTCACCGTAGGTCTTTTCTAAGTCGATGAACATTATATGCAAGTCCTTCTTCCTCTCCCTATATCGCCCCATCAATCTCCTAACAAAGTGGATAACTTCTGTAGTCGAATTCCTCGGCATGGACCCGAATTGGTTATTCCATATTTGGTTGTGATAAAATCGTGATATAACTAATCCCGATACTAGTTATCCTGAAATTGTAATATTTTTTTTATTCCGATGGGAAGGTGGGATAACTAATCTCGTGATAAGAAATCATGGAATAAATTATTTCCCAATCAAGCGACCCCTTATATAACAATCATTCACTATAAAAGTCAAGTTTTGCCCAGAAATGATTCATATGTTATGTTATAATATATATATATATATGTCCTCTATAACACCACTTAATTGTAGAAACTAAAAAATATCGAAACAAGTAAGACTGTTGTAGAGAGTTTTGACTGTACGTCTAAGAAAGAAAAAACCTTCACACGACCCCCCCCCCCCCCCCAAAACCCTCAAACCACCACCACATAATTCATATAACTCGTCTGATCAAATTTTAGAGAGCAACTTTTTTGTTATGCAATAACAAATATACAGGTATTGGGATGATATGAGATTGGATAAAGCAGAGAGGAATTCATATAACTCAATAACACTCAACAGCAGCAGCAACAACAACAACGCAGTAAAATCCCACAAATGGGGTCTGAGGAGAATAGAGTATACACAGACTTTACCCCTACCCTGAAGGGTCTATTTCCGAAAGACTCTCGGGTCAAGAAGACGAAAATTAACAATAGTTCAGTGACAACAATAGAAGCCAGAAAAATAATACCATTATCGTAAGAGATAGAAAATGAATTCATATACTCATCTGAATTAATTTGGGTTTGAGACTTAGTTGATCTGTTAAAGATTATACACATTTACAGGGTCGAGACTTTTTCAGAAGATATTCTTTTATTATATAAACAACCAACTGGAAAGAAGACTGATATATAGAAGACAGTCAAAAGGTCAGGCCATGTATAAAAGGGGCATGACATTAACAGAGACCCCTTCTCATTCACCAATGATTTATTAACCATCTAGAGTTAGGAGGTAATGTCTAAAGATTATATGAAATGATCATGGAAAGAAGTATAATAATAACATTTACTTATAGAACCAAGAATATAATCATCATTCTTCGCAGAACGCCCGCCTTGATCTTCAAGAACTTCTTGTATTATTTATGTAGTATGGTATCTCCTTTTTATTTGACTCGAAAATTATGTTGTCAGGCAACTGTCTTTACACCTTAAAGAATACTACGATTCTGTAATAAATAAGCCTCTTCAAAGTTATCGTCAATGTCTGCTAAGGTTAGACAAAAACGTGTATTAGATGATCAATTACTTCTGCCAAGGTGGTTTTCCATTATCCAAGTCCTCCATCACATCGATATCCTTTCGTGCTGTTATCTTCTGCACATAACCTGCAGTCGCAAAGATTTTGTAATAAAAAGCAGATTGCTCCACAATCTCAAAGTGAAATTTCTTTGCTGATTACCAGTTATGAGAATCTGTAGTTTCTCTATTACTCCTGTTGCAAATTATGGAAGTCATTGGCCACTTCAGCCTTGCTCATTCCTCATGTAAGCTTGTACTAAAGCAAACGAGGCAAAGAAAGGAAAAAGAAAGTAACTTCTTTGGTTAATTTTTCTACTTGTTGCTTCTTGTTGATAAAATTTCCCTTTACAGATAGATAAGTTTTAGTCACGACTTGTGTAAACCTCCATATCAAAGTGTAGGTGAACACTATAATGACTAAGGTGGGGGCAAATTAAACCTAAAATAACATGAAGGTACCTTGTCTCAGAAGCTGTAAAATTTCTATTGATGTGTACTGAGCTAAGAACATAATGAATAGAAGCAAAGGATCCAAACAATGAAAAGGGTCTATAGTCCCTAAAGTCGCTTTCATTATTGGAAGTGCGCACGTATAGGATAGGAGAGTAATGCGATTCCTAGAAAACATAGCTAAAGAATATTTTTAGTTTTGTTAACAACATCTTTGCTCCACTTCTTAATTGTTTATACATAATCTATCCTAAAAATACTGCGAAAGATGAGTGATGCCAAAATCACAATATCATCTACAATAACTCAGTCCAACACTATGAGTATAGCAAAGTCGACCAGAATTTTATATTACGCCAAAGGGTATTTTGAAATGACTCACATCAATGGCCTTCCTACTTTTCCATAATCACTTAGTCCATAATCTCCTTTTAGAACTTCCTATTCTCTCTTGGGTAAGGCCAGGTGTTCACTGTCTGGTTAAATAGGACCAGGAAGAAGAAGGTTTGGCAAGTGAAGGGAAATTCCGTTATAAGAGAAAGAATGCCTTGAGAATAGGCTCTCTCTCTCTCCTCATCACCATTCACCATACCTATTTTATGGACTTCCTACATAAATCACTAAAAGTCCCTATCGCCACACTGTCGACTTTACTTTCCAGCTATCATTTTATTTTTACTTTTCAAGGTACTGGCTTTTTAGAGCAATTATTCTTACAAAAGCGCACACAAAGAGTGTTTTTACCCAAGGGAAAAATCGCCAAGGAATCTGGAAAAGGTCCATACAGTTGAAAAGGGTCTCTCCCTTAACGATCCAACATGAAGTCAAAATGATTCTGTGGAAAATCTCATCAAATAAGCACCATATCAAGAGAAGTGATCTTTGAAAGACTTAACTATAATTGAAGGACCTCGTCTTTTGGCAGGAAAACACTTATTAGATAAAGGGTTGAAGTGGGCTCTGTCCATTGCTGCAATGATTCATGACAACTTGATGGATCACACGGCCTTCGCGTCGGTGAGTGATGATGCATCATTCAAAAATAATCATAGAAGACTCCAGAAAAAAAAAAGGAATTCTCACACAAAAAGAACAAGTGAGAAAGTGAATATATCCAAGAGAATCTCACCAGAAGACTGAGTTCTTCAAAGTTAATTTACCATTCTGACATGCTTCTGCAGAGTTTTTCACTCATTTTTTTCCACAGGAAACATCTCCAGTGAAAAAAGCAAAGATTAATAAGTTTGCACATTAAGGAATTGAAATATTCCTCTCTACTTTATTAGTACTTTTGGTGCAAAGAAATAACAGGTTATGAGAAGGCTAACACGTACAATTTTCTTTAGCACCATCTTGTTGATTCAACAACATAATATTCTGAATTACTAAACTGAATTAGCGAGCACACACTCAGGCACCTTAAATTAGCATCCTTCTAATGCATTCCTTTCTTATTGACGTGCAATTAATCTTCAGGGACTTATTCACATTTAGTCCTACACAAGAATAAATGACCTACTGCATGCTACTATATACATCGAAGCCTTGAATGCATCAGTATGCAGTCCATACTCACAAAGTCGAGCAGGATAGCTAAAGCAAATAGTGTTCATCAAAAATATAATTCACAGAAGAAATAAAAGTAAAATTCTTGTACCAATTCCTTGGCAAGGTATGCATTTGCAGATGGTCTCCTTCCCTCGTTTGTTATAGTAACTAACAAAGCCTGTTCCTTGGCAACTCCGACATTTTCCAGTCCACTCATAGACGACTTCCTTGCAGTCCTAAGGTAACAAGAATGACCAAAGGGTTTCATATATTCATCAGCATGATGAAAGGAAAAATAACAAACCTCGACCAAAGGATAACTTTAACACTCTTGTAAACATCTTTTATGCAGAATAAAGATATTACACTGCGGTGACCAATACCATTCTGGTTCCTACCAATATTATTAGTAATCTAGCGGTGGAAGAGATTTTCATTTGACGGGATATTCACCAATCTTGGCCCATACCTTTACCAATAACTTTGTGCCACAAGATCCTAGACAAAATACTGACCTTGAACAGTGCTGCCATATAAGCTTCAAAAAAGAGTTGTTCTTTCAAAGAAGAAGCTGTCTTTTAGTCACAGCACAATGTAATTCCAAAAGGTCCATTTTATACATACAACAACAACAACAATTGTGCTTAAGTCCCAAACAAGTTGGGGTCGAACATATGAATCTTCACTGACAACGTTACTCCATTTAAACGCATCTCATGCCAATAATATGCAAATACAAATAAGGAGTATTAAAAGTTCTTTATATTTTCTAAACATATAAATCAAAGGCTAACCCCCTCCTAGAAAGCATAGGACCTACAATAACTAACAACGTTTGTTCTTCATTCCATCATTGGCCTATGATATGATCAATGGCTTAATCGGACCACCTGAGATTCTTAAATCAAACCTTTACAGGAAAAAGGAAATTGGATTTTCTTACTAAATCTTCTTTTCTTAGATTAAGATATCATCAACCGGCAAGTTTAAGAAGGACTGCATTGATCTTGTGATACAACAAATATGTATAGCCTATATAGATCTTTTTCTTCTATTGTGCCCTATCTTTTGTTAAGTCTGCATGAATCCCCATAAATTGTATGTCGTTCGAGATAACTTTCATTCATGTGATTTTAGGTCTACCACATCCTCTTTTAACACCTTCACTCACCATGGTTACACACCTACAACTGGTGCAAAATAGAGAAGAGGACGAAAGGTAATAAACACACCATGAAATGCTGAAATGCCATGGATGTATGTAGTGCTCCAATGAAATTGACCATATTTGAAGAAGGAAAATTAATCTACCAATCAATTTTGCCTTAATCGCAAACAAGCTTGGGTCTAGTATATATCATAGTTTGCTATTGTTCCATCATATCCAAAGGTACGGCTTAGCGGCCAAAGAAACTGGAATGGGTCATGTGAGACCAGGTTCAAATCCCCGCAATGGCAAATAAAGCTATGTGATTGCTTCTCATTAGTCTAAAATGAGAATAACATAATAAATACATAAACAAATAATAGAACAAAGCGAAATGAAGACCTCAATTTGGGGATCACAGCGTAGGCGACGGTCAATTTCCTCCGCGGAAACAGGAGAAGTGTTTGGACAAGTCATAGGAAGAGGAAGAGCTTCACCATCATCCGTCAAGTAGCTCTCTCTATGACGCGACCAAGGCCTTTCCCAGCCATTGACTTTTGTGTTTTTTCTCGAAATTCGCTTCTCCACCGGAGCCGTACTATCGGAGTTCTGGGAAACTCTGCCGGCGCCGGGGGAGGAAGCGACATCAGCGGAGGAAACGAAGTCGAATGAGGACGAAGACGGGCCGGCCGGTGGGTCAGCGGCGGCGTGGCAACGAATGGAAATTGTGGTCATAGGATGAGGAGAGAGGAATGTGGAAACGGAAAACCTCGTCGGAGGGAAAATGGAACTAGGGTTTATCGGCAACATTCCAAAGAAACAACCAACAACATTGGAATTACCGGTTTTTCAAATATGGTTCAAACTGTGGAATAACAGTATAGAACTACTTTTGATGGAATAAATAAGCACAATCAGTGTAATTAAGTTGGGCTCGGACCCGTGCTTAGCACATGAGAAATTTAAAAATAGTCAGATTTATCCCTGGTCATTGAAAAATAACCAAGTTTTAAAAGTTATCGAAATTTAGCCAATTTTTATGTAAAGATAAATCTAAGCAAAAATATTGTTCAAAATCCGGAAAGTACGCCCGCAAATGTTACGGGAGTTCCATGATAACTATGATGGAACTCCCGTAAAATTTTACGGGAATTCAAGCATAATTATGCTGGAACTCCCGCATATTTTACGGGAGTTCCAGCAAATATAAATGTCCAATATAATATAGTGGAGTTTGGAGCACTGGTGCTCCAGTCTCCCGAAAATTTTACAGGAGTTAGCAAAGTATACCGGTCCAGCATAATATGCTGGAGTTCGTACACAAATGCACCAGAACTCCTGTATGTTATACTGGACCGGTACCTGTTGCAGCAAAATAGTGGCTATTTTTCATTGGCTTGGTAAATGCTGGATTTTTTTGATTGATCAGTGTGAAAACTGACTATACCATGATATTTTACCAGCTGTGATGACCCACCATGTCATCATGTCATATAGGCGCCATTTGGCATATATTAACGCCATATGGAAGCTTACATAAGAGGAAAGCTAGCATCTGTGAGAAGATTCTAGAGATGTTTGGACATTTCCTTAGGAAGAACCTAGATCCTTATAGATTTGATAGGAAAGTCCTTGGAATCTTCTAGGCTTGTAGAGAATTCTAGAGAAAGCCCTTATCTTATAAATGTTAAGGACTTATGTAATAATTAATATTTACACATTAGCCGAGACCAGTATATAAAGGAGGCAATTCATTTGTAATTAACCAAACAAACAATTCAAGTTCTCTCTAGTACAAAGTTTCCTTTAACAATTCTCTTGTATTCTTTCTTCCATTCTCTTAGTAATCTTGAGTGTAGTAAGGCTTAATTGGCGTAGCAAGAACACGAGCAAGTTGTGCAAGATAGTGAGCGAGTTTCCAAGTGCTGCACGTGCGCTTAGTTTAAGACTAAGGACGTAACAACGTGGTACCAGTGCAAAGGTTTCAACTAAGGGAATAGCGAACGGCGGAGAAATTAACGCTGCCAACACCCAAGCCAACGTCATCTAGGATGCTACTAGCAAGAGCAGCGGTAACAAAAAGAGGAATGCCACCAACAAGAGCCAAGAGGTACCACCTGAGGTTGTATCAAATGAAGGGCTAACATCTCAAGAACCATCTGCACTGAGGCGAGTGAGGATGAAGTGGAGGTCCTTCCAGAGGATGTCTCGCTCGGTAAAAGGTGGGTGATGAAGATGAACGTGGGGATGGATGTCGTTGAGGTCTTTGGCCAACGCTTAGGCAAGGTGGAAGGCACCCTTAACGTTCTTGAGGGGCACACTCTTGAAGAGATTGAGAGTATCCGAAATGACTTGGAGGGACATACACAGACTGAGATGGAACTAAGGCAAACCATCATTACCTTAGAGTGCAGACTCATGGAGGCTTTTAGTACTATAGATGCTATGAAGGTAAAGATAGAGTCACTCGAGGAGCATGTCCATGCTGGCGTGACTGAGGCAGCCATCAATGATGTGGTGACGAGGGAGGCCAAGATCTAGGCTCCCAAACCCCCGGTGTTCAAAGGTGTTCATGATGCACAATAAGTGGAAAACTTTCTTTGGAACTTGGAGAACTACTTCAAGCACGACAAAGTGAGGGACGGCGAGGCCAAGATCAACACTGCGGTATTGTACCTCTCAGAGACTGCATTCTATGGTGGAGAAGGAAGATGGCCGGCGTGGGTAAAGGTGTACGCACTATTAGCACATGGGATCAGTTCAAAGCGGAGTTCAAGCGACAGTTCTTTCCAAACAATGTCTTGTACGAGGCAAGGTGCAAGCTCAGGGCATTGAAGCAAACATGGAGCATACGTAACTATGTCAAGGAGTTCACTACCCCTATGCTTCAAATTCCCAACCTGACCAATGATGACTTGTTGTTCCACTTCATGGACAGGTTGCAAAATTGGGTTAAGCAGGAGTTGCAATGCCGACAAGTCACTAATATAGACCAAGCCATAGTGGAGGCTGAATCATTGATGGATTTCAGGCATGAAAAGCACGACAAAGGCAGTGGAAATGAGTCAAATGTTAACAATGTCAAAGGTGGGGGAGACTGTGGTAAAGGCAAGGAGATACAACAATAATACTCCAGGAATCAATATCCCAAAAAGTCGAGTGGTCATCAGGGCTACGGCGAGAAGAAGGGATGTTGCATATGTGGAGGGTCGCACGACTTTAGGAATTGTCCCGACCTCAAGAGCCTCAGTGCCATGGTTTGTTAACGGAAGGAACAGTCGCAAGGAAAGAGTTCGGGAACCATACAATTGGGTATGATCGGATTATGTGGCGCTGTCACGAAGCAAGCTATCCAACCTACTGAGAATAGCAATCAGTATGTGGATCTCACAATCAACAATAAGCCCGCTCGTGCAATGGTGGATATTGAAGCAACTCATAATTTCGTGACTGAGGCTGCCGCAAAGAGACTAGAATTGAAGCTTGCTCTAACCAACTTTTGCTTCATGACTGAATGCCGAGGTACAAAATGCTCGTGGGATATCTAGTAGAATTGGTGTCAAGTTGGGAGCTTGGAAAGGTATGACAAACTTTAACGTAACCGCTATAGATATCTTTGACATCTTACTAGGGAAAGAGTTCTTTAGACATTGCCATACTTTGATCGACCCCTAGCTCTGACATCTCTTGGTTATGGAGAGAGAAGGAGCTTGCATGGTACCTATAATGACTATACCACACGAACAGAGCCAAGCACAACTCTCAGCTATGCAGGTAGTCAAGGGGATCAAGAAGGGGGACCCGACGTTAGTGGAAACTATCACAAGTCTGGAGGAAGACAAGCGTTTTCAAGAGACATTGCCGCCTTGCATAAAGAAGTTGCTTGAGGAAAAAAAGATGTCATGCCCTAGGAGTTTCCTAAGCACGTGCCGCCTAGGCGAGAGGTGGATCACAAGATTGAGTTGGAGCCAGGGGCTAAGCCACCCGCATTTGCCATGTATCGTATGGCATCTCCTGAGCTAGAGGAGCTCAGGAAACAATTGAAGGAGTTGCTAGATGTTGTTCACATTCACCCATCAAAGGCACCTTTTGCCTCCAGTATTGTTCCAGAAGAAGAAGTATGGATCATTGCGCTTGTTCATAGACTACCGAGCACTTAATAAGGTTACTGTGAAGAAAAGGTACCCGATCCCGCTCATTGATGATTTGTTCGATATACTTGGTCAAGCCAAGTACTTTACCAAGGTGGATCTTAGAAAGAGCTACTACCAAGTTTGCATTGCGAAAGGGGATGAGCCAAAGACAACATATGTGACGAGATATGGAGCCTTTTAGTGGTTGGTGATGCCCTTCGGCTTAACCAATGCACCGGCCACATTTTGCACCCTTATGAACAAGATTTTCCATCGCTACCTTGATCAGTTCGTGGTAGTCTACCTAGACGATGTAGTCATCTACAGCATCACCTTGGTGGAACACATGGAGCACTTAAGGAAGGTTTCAAGTCTTGCGGTAGAACGAGCTATACATCAAGAAGAAGAAGTGGAGTTTGCACAGTCAAAGGTTCACTTCTTATGCCATGTCATTAGCAATGGAGAGCTACGCATGGACGAGGCTAAGGTACATGTTATCCAGGAGTGAGCGGCACCTATAAAGGTAACTGAATTGAGATCCTTCCTTGGCCTTGTTAACTACTATCGTCGGTTCATCACACTACTACGAAATAGGGCTTTAACGACAATAAAAAATGCCTTTACCGGCCAATGGCATTTAGCAGGCAATGTGGGGGTCGGCAAAGCCTTTGGCGGTCATTCTCACAAAAGCTGGTAAAGAGTATAATTTGTTGCTGCTAAAGATCATTAGTTTTACCGGCAATTGTTTGCAGCAATAATTATGGCCGATACATTAAATCCATAACAAATTAACTATGCTCTTTTAGTCTTTATTTTTATAGCCGATAAATTCAATTAAATTGCCGCTAAAAGTTGGTTATTTAAAAAAGACAAATTTTTTGCGGTAATTAGATTGATTATTGTATCCTTCCTATAAATATCTTATTTTGACCTTTTAGAGTCATTTAATGGCAAGCTAAGTCAACTAACTGTCGCTAATAGCAAAAGAATTCCTCTTGATTGAAAACAAAGGTAGGAAAATGCTATAAAACATATTACTATTAATTCATAAAATAAAATGTAGCTCATTAAATCGAAACAATCCAAAGAAAATAATAATCCAAAATATTAAGGTCACAACTTTTAAAATAAACTTATAGTGATTGAACTGATATACCTAATTCTATCAAATAATATCATCAAATAGTTTCGGTGTCTCTTCATCATGTTGAAATCTTCCACATGCAAAATTTTCGAACATATGACCTGAAAAAAATAAAATAAACATGTCAAAAAATGGAATGTAATGTATAAAACATCACGAGTCTACACATTTAAATATATTGTGAATTCTAGGGTACCAAATTCATCATGATTGAAGATATTGAAGCATAGTTTCTAATAAGATAAATTGTTCTTAGGTTGAAGCTCCCTACATCAAGTTATAGTATTGGAATACAATCACAATTTTTGTCTAAGAAAGAACAAAGGATGACAAAAGGAAAATAAAAGAGTTAGCTAATGTGGCAAATGAAACCCGTAGTATTAGAATATAACTTAGATGTAACATTGTGAGAAAAAATAAAGAGAAGAAATTACCAAATCTGTTATCTAAACGTGATACATAAACTATTTAATCATCTTTCCACGTCTCATGTGCTATATTTAAGTTATATGCCCAAAACTATCTCCTCCAAAATTAAAATTATAATGAATAAGTAGTAGCATAAAGAATACCCCTAACCAGAAGGATAATTCAACATTATCCCACAGCTTACTTCAAAATAAAAATTATGCGACTTAATAGAATACACTTTTACACAAAATTATACAATTTAATAGAACACTCTTTTACACCATTGTTAAACATGAATTCTTTAAGGGTTTGGAGTCATGAACAATACAGAAGGCTTAGGAAAATCTTGATAATCATGCATTAGAATTGCAGCCATTTCTTACATATGCACATGGTAATTTTCATGAAAAATAATAACTCTCATAATTTTGATACTTATTTTAGAGAGATCAGGTTTATGGCCACTTTCTATGCAAATTATTCATATCAATAAACTTTTTATTTATTTAAAAGAAAAATTAACGTTGTGACACCCAAGTTGCTTAATCTTTCTCTAAAGATGTTTTGGACAAATATCAATGTAAAGAACCACTCCAAAAGATATAAAACCACTCCTAATAAGTTTCCTGTCATGCACTTATCTTCGTCCAACTTGATGATTTAACGCCAATTTAGATTTGTTTTCTTCTTTTTCGAAATGTCGAAACAAAAACAAACATGAAAATCAAAACTTGAGTAAAATAAAATAAAAAGCAAAAGAAGAAATCAGTGTTCCAAGAATTTGGAGTGAAGCTACAATAACCTTTTATCTTTCCTACATATGCAATTTGTAGAGGTCCTTTGTATCTCTTTTTTAGAAAGGTATATTCATGAAAACCTGAAAAATCATTTCTCTTTGAGCAAAAATAAACAAAACTTGCCATGATGGAGTTTTATATGGCTGCATGCTTTCTATTAGGAGATATCAGACTTGTAGATGTATTTTGAAAATCTTTGTGACTTCTCTTAAAACATTTGATCTTTATTCTCGCATATACCAAAATATCTACAATAGGTCATATCCAAAGAATGAGAAAATGATAACCAAAATAAGGCATAATTACTCAATGACAAAAATTCACAATAGCATATAGCCTCTCACTCAACTTCAAGGAAAACTACGATTTCCACAATACCAAAAGCTATCCTATCCAAAATTTTGCAAGCTCCAAATTCTAATGTAAAGAAAAAGTCAAGTATGAACGCAATGGAATGTTGAGTTGTCCCACATCGGAGTGATTTGAGGTCTTTGGTCTCCTTATATGGCTTGGGCAATCCTCACCTCATAAGCTAGCTTTTGGGGTTGAGTTAGGCCCAATGTCCATTCTTATCATGGTATCAGAGCCAGACCCGTCCCAATTATTGTTACCGATGTTTGGCCCCCATTTATGTTGTCCACGCTCCAGAGATCTGGGCGTGAGAGGAGTGTTGAGTTGTCTCACATCGGATGGATTTGAGGTCCTTGGTCTCCTTATATGGCTTGGGAAATCCTCAAGTCATAAGCTAGCTTTTGGGGTTAGTTAGACTCAAGGTCCATTCTTATCATGAAATTGTGGATATAACAGTTACCTTCTCATCTTCATGTTTCAGTTCCCTTCTGCTTGCTTACTCCATCCCCAAAACGAAAAGTAGATTATAGACAATCCATCCAATTCATGGTTGATGTAATTTTTCTGGAGGAAAACGCTTACCAACTTTGTGCATAATTCAAATCACTTAATAATTGCTTGCAAAATAACATATTATTTTAGGAAATTGAGGTGCAGGTATGAATGATGAACCTGAAAATAATAAACTTCCAATCACAGATACAAGTATCTGGTACTCTAAAACTAAGGAAACACAAGTAGCATTAACTATAAATTATAAAACCTTTGGACATCACTTCTATAATCAATGAGAAAGTTAAATATTTCAAAGCAGTGACAGTAAGTAAAAATACAATATTGATTGTATGCTTATTATAATCCACTATAAAAAAGAGACATAACTTAAAGAATAATCTCAAACAGTAAGGTCTATGTATTGAAAAGTAGTTTCCTATGAACACAGAAAAAGAAAAATCTTGATTTTATTGGACCATCATCCATAATATATTGAAACTCACTGTATCCAATCCCATTGCACAAGAATAAACTCTATCATCAAATATTCCACAGATAAAAACAGCAATACAACCATTCAAATTAATACCTAAGTTAAAGAAAAAAAAATTAATACTGAAACAAAATAATAACAAAAAAGCAAACCAGTATCAACAACTTCCAAGAACAACTCTATGCCGTGGCGATGGAATTCATGGAGAGGAGGAACCGAAGAAGAGAGATCCGAGTCATAACTTCCAAATAGAAAAATTGACTATTTGAAGAACACATACAAAGGAATACATCAAGAATAATCAATTTACATAAATGTATTGATATCGAATTAGCAAGATGAAGATTTACAACTTACAGGTTTATCGAAAAGGATAGTAGAAGCAAAATCAAACCGAGGAAGGAGAGCGATAGGGTTTTTGAAACTCCAGCCGCCATTTTGGTAAGGACCACATAGTTTCTCCCTATGGTTGTAATCATTACAGTTCTAATTTAAACCTAAATTAAGAAAATCCCCGAATATCAGTGCTCAGAATCTAGGAACAAAGTCATACAAAACTAATTCTTTATACTAATCAGACATCCAAAAAGGAAAATCCAAATCATTCAAATTATTCGATTAAACGCTAAATAAAAATTGAGTAATTTGAAGTAAATCTATAACAGCCTCTTTGCCCTTTCGGGTAGGGCTAAGTCTCGTCTACATGGTGGAAGTAGTTGTTGTTGTTGTTGAAGTAAATATATAAGGATAGAAGAAGATAGCTATTGTTCTTCTATGTTTTTTTCAAGCCCTAGCTTTTTGCTAGTTGATTGTTGTTTTGTTTATAGGGGGAGAGAGACGTGAGGGAGATAAAGCGAGGTGGAGAGTTATTTTCGGGCTGATGCGGAAGCATAAGTAAGAGATTGCAATAAGCATTTGAAAAGAAAATTTTCTCTAAAGTATAAAAGTGGAGGGAATAGAGTAAAAAATTGGAGGGAAGATGAAAAATTGGTAATTCCCCACATAACTATTACTAGCCAAATATTTCAATTGCTAGTGAAAGGTTTTATTGCCGACAATCAATCATTTGCTGGTAAGATTTCACTTAAAGAATAAATTAGCAGCAATTAGTTTATTACCACTAAATATTGATCGGTAACAGTAATTTTTGTTTTAGTGTCAGTGAATACTCAGCAAAGGCTACATCATTGATTGAGTTGCTAAAGAAGAACTAAGCCGTGGGTTTGGACGGAGCATTATCAAAAGCCATTTGAATGCCTTAAGCCGGCTGTAACAGAGGAGCTAATTTTGAAATTACTTGACTTTGCCAAGACATTTGAGGTGCATACATATGCCTCGGACTTTGCCATTGGGGGTGTGCTGATGCATGATAAGCATCCCATATCATTTGGGAGCCGCAAGTTAATGAGACGGAGCAGCGTTACACGGTGTAAGAGAAGGAAATGACTGCCATTGTGCATTGCCTTTATACATGGAGACATTATCTGCTCGGGTCGAGGTTCGTATTCAAGACTGATAACATAGCTACTTTAAGACACAAAAGAAGCTCACACCAAAGTAGGCTAGGTGGCATGATTTCTTGGCCGAGTTTGATTACGCGTTGGAGTATAAATTGGGCAAAGGTAACTGGTGACGTCCAAATCCACCGCTAAAAAGAAATAGACACGGTCGCAGCAATATAATTTACCCAACTATGAGTCGGGGTCGAATCCCACAACGAACAATGTATAGGCGATTAGGAATGTAAGAAAATTATCGCTAGTCGCTCAGTGCCAAACACTAAGAATTTTGGTCGAAAATTGTTTTTATGTCTAAAATGCGAAAATGTAAACTAACCTAGAAAGCAAGTAAAATGATCAATGGCTACAAGTATGAAAGCATCGGGAATTATACTCAAGTAACGATCCAATGTATTTTACGATTTTACAAATATGAGTGAGTTTATGTTAATTAGTCACGATAATAATTCTTAATTAGCTTCTTCTTAATTGATTATCCCTAATCACAATTAGAAGATTAAGCACACCCGGAAGGCTACAAGCAGTTCAATCCTATCCCTAGGTAGTATCTATAAAATGAGGGTTAATACCTCAAGTTTTTGTTAACTAATCTTTTCCAACCCCAAACTATTTTTTCCAAAATTAATTCGGATTTACTGGGCGATTCCTAGGGTTAGCTAATCCCTTTGGAAACATTAAATAATAAGAATAATTAAAGAAATAATAACTCACTTCATAAATATATAAAAATCATTTAATACAGAAGCACAACAAGGTATAAAATCCACACTTGAATTATGAATATTCTCATAGATAAAATTGAAGTGTTAGATAAAATACTACACACTTAGACAAACAATGTAAAACAAGGAAATGAAGAAATAAACATAAATGGGTAAGAAAATCTTAACCACAACCTTTAATCTTCAAGACCCAAGTGTGTTTGTGCAAACCCTAGCTCAAGAACCTGTTCTTTCTAGTCTATACAAATTGAAAATAAGCCAAAGATGTCCAAAAGATCTTCTTGGACGAGTATAAAAATGATTTGGGGATTACAAGCGTGAAATTTTAATTTTGCCTAGAACTGCCCATAAAACACTCTATGCGATCGCATAAAGGTTAATGCGATCACAGAGAGGTAGTTTGTGAACATATGCAATCGCACATAGGCTGACATGTTCGCATAGGCTTGTTGACCATCAGATGGCCAGATCCTCTTTTTTAATGTGCGTTCGCACAGGGCCATTGCATTCGCATAGCTTTGGTTCCTGGTTCTATGCGATTGCATAGTATTGATTGCGATCGCATAATGTAAATAACGGGGTAGTTGCACTTTGTTCATTTAAGCTCTAATTTGGCTTGTTTTCACTTGGTTTCTTCACCATTACTTCTAAATCACATTCTCCCTATAAAATAGAAGTAAATGACATTAATTGCAGGATTTTATCACTCAAACATAGCAAAAGTATAGGTTTAATGGCAAGATAAGTCGGTAAAATACCAACTTATCACACCCCCAAACTTGAACTATTGCTTGTTCTCAAACAACGAAAGCAACAAAATCTCTTCCCAAGTGGTTACTCAACAATATATCTACATCATGCCAAGCCAAAAAGAAAATCTACTTTGAATACAAATGCATGACTTTGATTGGAACCAACAATTACTCCAAAACATATGAATTATCAAGCATTTCACATGAACTCCATTATACTTCAAGTGCTCACACACTAATGCAAATTAAAGTAGCAATCAAGTCATGACACTAAAGCTTCAAATTTTGCCTCTCCGTCACAATCAACTTTCTTTGGTCATTCCTCCCAATTGAAGATGGGATTAAATTCACAACTCAAACTTCATATGCCCTCACATTTAAGAGAGAATCCCACACTCACAAATTTTAATTCACAATAACAATGGGATATCAAATGGAAATCAACCCTCTCTCAAAAAGATGTTCAAATGCATACAAGTAGTACCATAGGCTTGCCCTTCATGTATTCCTCCACTAATCTAGACAACTTGGTTCAAAATTAATTAGGCCTTAAGGGTTGTAGTTTAGGCTTTTGGATAAGGTATGGTACAATTTTAGCTAAAGTGACTCAAAACCTCCCCAAGCACTACATAATTTATAATTAAAGTTCACTTCCTTCAAACATATTTTCCATCCTTTCTTTACTTTTTCTTTCACACCTAGTTTTATATATATATATATATATATATATATATATATATATATATATATATATATATATATACACACATACATATACATATATACACACATATATATACATATATACACACACACACACACACATATATATATATATATATATATATATATATATATATTCTTTTCATTTTCAATTTTTTTTCTACCTTCCACCTTTTCAACAACTTCCATATCACAACTTTTTCAACATTCACCCCCAAACTTAGGCTTTTAGCCTATATTTACATCTTAAAAGTACTTCGGGAGGTAGGGTGCGAAAAGGTATATCAATTAAAAACAAAGGATTTAAGCTTGTAATATAGTTTCCAATGAATAAGGCTAATAGCTCAAAATGAGTTGACTAGGGAAAATACTCAAGGATAGGAATTCTTAAGCATACTAGCGGTCCAAGGAAGACCTAATATCATTTTTCAAACCAAGTTAATCTATGATTTCGCCTTGAAGCACATTCCGGGCAAGTTCTAGACTATAAGTAATGAAAAAGAACTAGCAAATAATTCACCACGCATGCCACATGAAAACTCAAGTGGAATACAAATCCAAAATCCAAATGAAACCAATGACATAAAGAGGTTGCATATAGCATATGATACTAATTCGTGAATCAAAGAGCCAAAAGTTGAGTCTAAAAGTCATGACATTTCTACTTCAATTATTTTTTTTCTTTTTCAACAATCTACAATTCATATGCCGAGGTTTAATGTCACGACCCAATCCTGTCGTGATGGCGCCCGACCGTAAGGCTAGGCAAGCCCAACCTCATTACCAATATTCCCAGTTTTAGATTAAAAGAAACAATATGCTCAAAATAATGAGAGATTTAAATTCCAAAACAGAGCGAATAATATACTGAATACAACCATCAACCACCTAGGACCCGGTGTCAAAAGTCTGAGCCTCTAAAAAAATGAATCCAATCTGATACAAGTTTGTTCAAACTGAAAGTACGATGGTAATCAGGAAATAAAGATAGAGGGAAGGAGAGTTGATGGCTGGGAATGCCGTGCAGCTACCTCAACACTCCGAACTGTTGAATCTGACAACTGCAGGATCTAATCCGCCTGAGAATGCCCTGGATCTGCACACAAGGTGTAGGGAGTAATGTGAGTACTCCGACCCAGTGAGTAATAACAGTAAATACAGCTCCGAAAGTAAGAAAACATAGTAAATACACAAAGTAAGCTAAAGAACATAGCAAAACAATATCTGAAACTGAACAGCTGAACAATATATATAAGATGCAAATGCAAGGATGCGGTGCAATGCATATGATGGTACAATCCAGTACCCACTGCGGCGTGCAGCCCGAGCCACCCATAATATTTATCATCGACGGCGCTCACTGGGGGTATGTACAGACTCCGGAGGGGCTCCTACAGCCCAAGCGCAATAACCAGCCATCTAGTGGCGAACAATCAAACCAGGTCAGTCCAAGTTACCTGACCGCTCATATCATACAGTGTCCAAGTTACCACTATTTCCAATCACCGCTGCGGCGCATAGCCCGAGACACCCAATATTAGTCCATAAAGTATAACAAAGCCCTTTGGGCATCTATAAACAATGATCCTCAGCCGAGATATATTAAAAGATAGCATATGAGTTTGAAACTTTAGAAAATACGGCTAGGTTTGTAAAATAGTGCTTTAAAACCATGGACTGATAGAAAATGATATGCAATCATACTAAACAGTAATACCAATTCCCGAAGGATTCTACAAGTCGGCACTAGGCCCCAAACACGGCATAAATCCCACCAATAATCATCACAGTGTGCGTAGCATACGCCAATATAGTATAATCTCACTCGGGATGGACCAAGTCACAATCCACAATAGTATCCGACCCCGCACTTATCGTGGGGTGCGTGTCTCGCCTCAATATAGCATTACGATGTGAAAGTCCGGGGTTTCAAACCCTCAGAACAAAATTTACTAGCATTACTCATATCTAGCCGGCCGTAGACTAGCACGAAATGCCCTTTTGCCTCAAATTAACCTCTACGAGCGACATATCTTGACAAAACTACAACGAATACATTACAATAGGCTAATGGAATATAACCCAATCCAAAGAACTCAAAAAAATATCGAAATTCGCGAATTTAGCAAAACCTGAGCCCCGGGCCCACGTCTCGAAATCCAGAAATTTTTACATCAAAATGACCCTTGTCTCGCCACGAGTCTATACATATAAAGTTTATTCAAATCGGATTCCAATTGCTCCTCCAAATCCCCAATTTTCATTTGAAATTTCAAGCCCTAGTTTATCAACTTTTACACCCAATTTCTGAGAATTAATGGTTGATTCTTCAATAAAATAACGTATTAAGGCCACGAGACTTACCTCCAATCACTTCCCATTGAAATCCCCTTCAAAATCCGTTAATGAGCTCTCAAGGTATCGCAAAAATGGAGGAAATATGAACCAAGTCACGGATGAAATGTTTATAAAAATCCCTAACTGCCCATCAAACTCTTTCATCGCATTCGCGACCATGGCCACGCGAATGTGATATTTGCTCCCAGACCCTCCTTCGTGAACGCGACCCTCTCATCGCGACCGCGATGGCCCAACTTCCTCTGGTCTACCCGAACGCGTCCACCTATCGCGCGAACGTGATTAAGAACAACCCTCTGCTATGCGATTGCGGCCTCCCCTTCACGAACGTGAAGGCAAAATTTCTCCAGCCCCCAGATTCTTCTACGCGTTCGCATCCACCACCACGCGAACGTGATGCCTTGAGGTCTGCAACTCCAATAGCAGAAAATATGCTATCTTTAAAAAACCAAAAATCCTTCCGTTAACCATTCGACATCACTCCGAGGCCCCCGGGGCCTCAACTAAAAGCACCAACACGACTTAATACTTCATTCAAACTTTCTTGGGCCATAAAAACACTATCTTAAACATCAAAAATCACCAAAATCATTGAATTTCATTCTAAGATAAACAATAACTTTCCAAATTCGCATTCAATCCAAAGCCCAACCAAACGACGTCCGAATGACCTGGAAATTTGCAGACATATACAAAATCACCTAACGAAGCTACTGCAACTCTAGGAATTCGATTCCGACCCTCGGATCAAAATCTCACCTAACAACCAGAATTCGCCAAAATTCGAACTTAGCCAATTCAAGCTTAATTCTACACCGGACCTCCAATTAAATTTCGATTTTGCTCCCAAGTCACAAATCACCATCCAAAACTAGTGAATAATCCAAAATCCATTCCGAGCCCTCTAAATCATAAGTCAACGTCCGATTGACTTTTCCAACTTAAGCTCTCCTTAATTAGACTATTGGTCTCAATTCTAACCAAATTCAATCAACATATCTCAAACTCACCGAACACATAAATCAACATGTGTGGAAGCATAATACGGGGATAACGGGGCTGAAATACAAAAGATGACGGGTCGGGTCGTCACATCTAACTCATGTTGGTACTAAGCAAGCCACAACTTGGCCAATTGGCACAAATCCCAACTCAAACCATTTATTTTTCCTAAAGTAACAAAAACTAATTCTAACTACAAGACTAGTTCCCTTAAGAAAGTTGTCAATCTATCCATAATTGGGAAAAGTTGACAAAAAATTTCTACAATTACCCGATTTGGCAAAATTGGCATCCTTGGAAAATGAACCGTGGTATGAAGAAAACCAAGGATATCGCCGCTAACATAACAAACGCAAAATAAAAAAAATTTATATATATATATATATATATATATATATATATATATAAACTTTAAGAAATAAAAGAGCTAAAAAACATACTAATATAACACATGACATGATAATGTGCTAATAACAACATGAAAATAACTACAATACTAATCTTCCAAAACAAAAGTTATACAAGAAGCCACCCCCAGCTAAAGATGTTGCAATGTCCCCAATGCAACGAAACATAATAGAGAAAAATGGTGGAAAGTGCTCCCTGAATACTGCATCACTCGGAGTCGGATGTGCTGGGAAACATTAGCTCCTCATCTCCACCACCATCATCAGAAGAATCTTGTGAACCATATGGTGAGCTTAGCTTGTGCATCATCCTCGACAGGAACTTGCTTTTCTTCTTCTCGTGCTCTTTGAATTTCACTTCTCGCCTTTCAATATTTCCTTGTCTCCTACTCAAGTCTTCCAACCTAGTCTTGATTCCCTTTTGCTCTTGTACTATATCATCCAAGGTCAGTGTGTTTTTGCTTGATGAACCCGACCTAGTCGAAGTGCCCTCACCAGATGGACCTGAGGGAAGACCTGCAACAAGTTGTCGAATGTGGGTGTCAACACCATATATCTGATGGAAAATGTGGCGCATGGTGTGAGGGCCTGACTAGAGTGGTCCCATGGGGTCATGTGATGGGTCATGAGATCCTGCTGTAATTGTGGGGTCATCTCCGGATCCCTCGGCCAAACTGTCAAAAAACGAAGGAGATATCACATCAATCTTTCGCTTCTTCTTCTTGCCAGATGCCCCTCGGTGAAGCAATGGATAAACTGCTACGGCAGGGTCCTTCTCAACATCATTGGGGTCTGTAGGCACATCAGTAGCATAGAACAAGTGAGTGATCAATGAAGGGAAGAATAAGCTTCTAGTCCTTCCGTTGCAAGCCTCCTCTATTTCATTCACAATGTGCTGGCCCACATTTACAGGCAAGCAATCCAGAATAGCAGCAACCATCAGTGCCTTTTAAGGCGTCACTTCAGTCTCGTTTCTTGGTGGCACAATCCTTGCACAGATAATGGATAGCCAAGTCTTGGCTTCTCCTGTGAAGTCATGCGAATGAACCCCTTTGTGAACTCTTGCCCAAGTCGGGTGCACCCCGTTGTGAAGTTTTTCTACCAGCCATTCTATTCCCCTCTCTCTTCCGATAGCCTGGTACACCTCATCATCAATATTTGGAAGCCCATAATGTGCATTTATCCCTTCGAGGCCAAAGTTAACCCGCTTGCCTCATACCTCCCCCTGGAAGTCTGTCCTCAGAGCATTTGCGTAAAATTCGCGAACTATTGTGTAGTTCACCCTGACTGGTTCAGGAGCAAAGCATATCCATCCACTGTCGTACAGTCGTTGAAAAAATTCTGACATTTTGTCTTCAATAGTGTCCAATCGGATGCCCCGTTCTTTGACATGAGCTTATCGTAATTCCTTTCACACTCAACTGCCATGAATCTCATTGCATCAAAATACTCTTCTTCTGGAGTTGGGAGGGCAAATCCTTGCACATTTTCAACATTTTCCGATGCCATTTTTTGCACAAAGTACGTACAAATGGTATCCAAATGTTATACGCATGAACAAGTACTTTATACACTGTATTATAATACATTTAGGCCAAAGAAAAAGAGCAGAAAACATTTGGGCAAAAATCTGTAAAGCTACTATTTTTTCACTGATGGGCACAATGCTATGCGATCGCATTGCACTGTTGCGATCGCATAGAGCATTTTCAGTGGTCTGCTTTTCAGTGCTATGCAATCGCATTGCATTGTTGCGATCGCATAGTGCAAATTCGTTCTGCCCAGATTTTTGCCTTCTTTTGGACATTTTCACAAACACTTCAAGGTAATAAGTTTTCCATGCCCATTTTCTAGGAATTTCCCACAAATTTACACCCAAATTTTTCAATAATTAATACTCACTCTCTCAACCAAACTCACCCAGCAAACAATTAACAATTTAAGCATTAATTTGCAACTTAACACTTAAAATTTAAACCCTATTTAGCAATTGAAAATGGGTGTTCTTCTACTTCACAAGTTACACCAAGAAGGAGATGAAATGTTTGAGAAGAGAGTGAAGAAATCACATACCTTGAGAATGGAGATGAAAATGTTGCAAAGAAAAACTTGAATAATGGTGACCTTTTAAATTATTTGGTTAAATTGAGGAAGAGAGTTCTGCGTTTTTGAGAAAAATGGTGGTTTGTACATTTCAGAGGATTTTTGGGCGTTTTAACTTACCTGACACTATGCGATTGCATAGCACTGTTGCGATCGCATAGTGTAAAAAAAGGGTTGACTGGTCAACTTATCCAATCGCATAGAGGGCCTGTGACCTTCTTCTATGCGATCACATTGGCATGTCGCGATCGCATAGAAGAATGTTCTGCTGCCCTAATAGATTTCTGGCAGCTACTGGAATTTGCCATCCGAGTTAGCATGAATTGCTCAAATAACCTCGAAAAATCCGAAACTTGGCAGATTAGTCAAAAATAATATTCTAAGCTATTCTAAAAAAAAATTCAAAAATGATGAAAATTTTTGAAAAATGATGGGTTGCCTCCCACCAAGCACCGCATTTAACGTCGTGGCACGATGCAAACAACATTACCTTTTTTCTTGCCATTTTGATGATATGAATTGGCACCTAGCTTGGAATCAAGCTTGTGACCACGAGCGGTGGGGGGTGGTAAGTTGATGATCGAGCCAATGCTTAAAATCTTCAATTTGCACTTTTTGGCTCTCAAGTGAGGAATGTCATTTTGTTTTCTTGCCCCCTCAAACTATCAAATGAATGGCATGAGCTTTTCTTCCTCGCAATCCTTCATTTATCCTTGTAGTTCGACTTCCGTGTCACCACACAATTCCAAAGTTGAAAAATGCTTGGAATGTGACTTCAAGCCTTCACTTTGCATTTTGTTCTATTTCGACATCCTCTTTTTCCCCCGGATTAGAGTCAACATCAACAACATTTGCATTTTACACCGGTTGACTCCAATTCCATTTGTTTCTCGGCATCAATAATACTCATTGGGTCGGTTGGAAGATGTTCAATTCTTGATTCCTTAAAGTAAATCTCACTTTCTTCCTCGGAATTGGACTCTTCTTGGATTTGTTCCACACACTCAGGTTGTTGGGCATCGTGAGCCTCAATCAAGGTTTGCATTTGATTTTCCAAAGTGCGAATATGTTCATCATTGTAATTCAAGCCTTATTTCAAGTGCTCAAGTGCAAATTTGTTCTCCTCATTTTCAGGAATGGCTTCCAACATGAGTATTATTTGCTCATTTTGAGCATTTAGGAGTTCTTCTTAGTTTTGATCAAGTGCCAAGAAAGGGTTTTCACTTTCAATTTCCAAGGAAAGATTTTGGTTTTCATTCACTTCCAAGGCTCTTTGAACCCTTGAGGCTTCGATGATTTCATCCATTTGTGAGAGCAATCATTGAAGTGCTAAATCATTTTGAAGACTAGTCTCCAAAAGATGTTCCAAGGCATTTTGCTCCTTGTTTCCATCTTAAAGTAGACACTCCAACATGATCTTGAACTCTCCGTTTTGTACATGCTCACTTTCTTCCATTTCCATAGCCCTATAGTTCTCATCACAACAAGCAAACTAATTATAGTGGGGGCTTGGGGAAGGGAAGGTCAAATATGCACAATAATCCAATTGACCATTTTGGCAACCACACTTATCACAAATACCCCAACCATGTGGATGAGATTGTGCACACAATCCACCCCCGAGAGAATTTAAATAATTTTGTCACGAGTGTGGTCCTCCATAATTAGGACATGGGTCATCAAAGTATGAACAATACCATCCGACCAATTATCATTATATGATGCCAATTTTCAAAAATAAGAAAATAGAAAAGAAACAAACGATAAAAATAGACCCAAGGAAAAAAAAATAATTACACAAATATTCACAAGTTTGGACCAAAGCACTTTCCCTTACTTCTCAAACAACCTAAATTATGCCAAATTGTTCACCGGCAACTGTGCGACTTTGGTGACGTCCAAATCCACTACTAAAAAGCAATAGACACGGTCGCATCAATATAATTTACCCAACTATGAGTCGGGGTCGAATCCCACAGAGAACAATGTATAGGAGATTAGGAATGTAAGAAAATTATCGCTAGTCGTGCAGTGCCAAACACTAAGAATGTTGGTTGAAAATTGTTTTTATGTCTAAAATGCGGAAATTTAAACTAACCTAGAAAGAAAGTAAAATGATCAATGTCTACAAGTATGAAAGTATCGGGAATTACACTCAAGTAACGATCCAATGTATTTCACGATTTTACAAATATGAGCGAGTTTATGTTAATTAGCCACGGATAATAATTCTTAATTAGCTTCTTCCGAAGACTAACAAGACTTCCTAATTGAATTATCCCTAATCACAATTAGAAGATTAAGCACACCCGGAATGCTACAAGTAGTTCAATCCTATCCCTAGGTAGAATCTATAAAATGAGGGTTAACGCCTCAAGTTCTTCTTAATTAATCTTTCCCAACCCCAAACTATTTTTCCCAAAATTATTTCGGAGTTAATGGGAGAGTCCTAGGGTTAGCTAATCCCTTTGGAAACATTAAAGAACAAGAATAATTAAAGAAAAAATAACCCACTTCATAAATATATAAAAATCATTCAATACATAAGCACAACAAGGTATAAAATCCACACTTTAATTATGAATATTCCCATAAACAAGATTTAAGTAATGGATAAAATACTACACACTTAGATAAACAATACAAAGCAAGGAAATAAAGAAATAAACATAAATGGGTAAGAAAACCTTAACCACTAGCTTTAATCTTCAAGACCCAAGTGTGTTTGTGCAAAACCTAGCTCAAGAACTTGTTCTTTCTAGTCTATACAAATTGAAAATAATCCAAAGATGTCCAAAAGATCTTCTTGGGCGAGTATAAAAATGATTTGGGGATTACAAACGTGAAATTCCAATTTTTCCTAGAACTGCCCAGAAAACACTCTATGCGAACACACAAAGGTTATTGCGATCGCAGAGAGGTAGTTTGCGAACATATGCTATCACACACAGGCTGACGCGTTTGCATAGGCTTGTTGACCATCAGATGACCATACCCTCTTTTCTTCTGTGCGTTCGTACATGGCCATTGTGTTTGGATAGCTTTGGTTCCTGGTTCTATGCGATCACATAGCATTGGTTGCAATCGCATAGTGTAAATAACTGGGCAGTTGCACTTTGTCCATTTAAGCTCCAATTTGGCTTGTTTTCACTTGATTTCTTCACCATTACTTCTAAATCACATTCTCCCTGTAAAATAGAAGTAAATGAAATTAATTGCAGGATTTTATCACTCAAACATAGCAAAAGTATAGGTCTAAAGGCAAGATAAGTCGGTAAAATACCAACTTATCAGTAACGTTATAGCCAATGCCTTGAGCCGGAAAGTCGAGCTTGCTGCAATCACTTTAGTGAGATGGGATATTTGGGAGGCTATAAAAGAAGGCATGCAGCATGATCTAGCAGCCAAACAACATATCGAGTTAGCCAACAAAGGCAAGACTAGATTGTTTTGGATAGAAGACGGCCTACTACTTACCACAAGTCGGGGGTCTACGTGCCTAAGTTTTGAGACATTAGACGATGGATCATAAGGGAGAGTCATGACACAATTTGTTCTGGTCATCCAGGTCAACATCGCACTAAGGCCTTGGTTGAGTCAATCTACTATTGGCCACGCATGTGGGATGACATAGAGTGCTATGTGCAGACTTGTCTTGTCTGTTGGACAAGATTGAACAACAACAACCAGGAGGATTTTTGGAGCCACTACCAGTTGCAGAGCGTCCATGGGAGAGCGTGACTATGGATTTTATCACTTGCCTTCCGAAGTCTGACGATTATGGTACTGTTATGGTGGTCGTGGATTTCCAAATATGCCACCTTCATGCCCGCCTCACCGGATTTCACATATTAGGAAGCAACCAAGCTATTCTTTAAGAACGTGGTAAAGTATTGGGGCTTAACAAGGCATATCATCAGTGATCGAGACCCCCGTTTTACTGGAAACTTTTGGAGAGAGTTATTCGACGTACTTGGCACGTAACTGTTCTTTTCCACTAGTTTCCACCCCACAGACGGATGGAAAAACGGAACGGGTCAATGCCTTACTAGAATTATACTTGAGGCATTATGTAAGCGCGCACCAGAAATATTGGGCAAGGCTCCTAGACATCGCCCAATTCTTGTATAACTTGCAGCGAAGTGAGTCCACGGTGCGGACACCATTTGAGCTAGCCACATTCCAACAACTACAAACTCCACATTCATTACCATCCGCATTCAATGGCAAGAGTTTGGGGGCTTATCATATGGCCAAAGGATGGGAGGAGAACCTCGACACTGCTAAGTTCTACTTGGATAAGGCAGCTAAGAGGATGAAGAAGTTTGCGGACCGTAAGTGGCATCCCACAGACTATAGAGTTGGGGATATGGTCATGGTGAAGTTTAAACCAAAGTAGTTCAAGGCACTACAGGGCATGCATCAGAATCTGATTCACAAATACGAGGGGCGGCCATTTAAGATCATCGCCAAGGTAGGCCAAATCTCATACAAGCTTGACATGCCATCTTATCTTAAGATCTACCTTGTCTTCCATGCTAGCATGCTATCATGAAGATAAGGATGATACGAGTAGGGACCAATCAAGCCGAGAGCCAATGACTATCACTGCCTCGCATGATCGGAGATTGAGGCTATCATAGATTACCAAGCCAGGCGAAAACAAGGGTGAACAACCATATGTTCCTCATCCATTGGAAAGGGAAATATCCGGAGGAGGCCACGTGGGAACGATATGAAGACTTATGGAAATTCAAAGTTAAGATCCGAGGGTTTATGCAGTAGCATTGCTCCGCGATCGTTGCAATATTGGATTGGGGAAAGTGTGATGACCTGCCATGTCAGCATGCCACATAGGCACCATTTGGCATATATTAATGCCATGTGGAAGCTTACATAAGAGGACGGTCTGAATTTGTGAGAAGATTCTAGAGAAGTTTGGACATTTCCTTAGGAAGAACCTAGATCCTTATAAATTTTCTAGGAAAGTCCTTACAATCTTCTAGGCTTATAGAGAATTCTAGGTAAAGCCCTTATCTTTTAAATATTAAGGACTTATGTAATAATTAATATTTACATACTAGCCCCTAGGAGAATAGTAGATAAAGAGGGTCATTCATTTGTAACTTACCAAGCAAATAATTCAAGTTCTTTTTAATACAAAGCTTCTTTTAACAATTCTTTCGTGTTCTTTCTTCCATTCTATTAGCGATCTTGAATTTAATAAGACTGACTTGGCATAGCAAGAATGTGAGCAAGTTGTGCAAGATGTTGAGGGAGTTGCCAAGTGCTGCACGTGCGCTTAGTTTAAGACTAAGGACGTGACAACTAGCTGGTAAAAAATAGCACGCGCTAGCCAATTTTCGGACTGGTCATTCAAAAATTGCCAATATTTGCAAAGTCATTGAAAAATAGTCTCTATTTTTCTGCAACAAGGAAGGTTGCAGCATAATATACTAGAGATTGATACACCTGTGTATGAACTTTTAACCTATTGCTGGAACTCCAACACGCAAAAAGTTCCAGCAAAATATACTGGATATTGGAGCACAAGTGTATGAATTTACAACATATTATACTAGAACTCCAATATATTATATTGAAAGTTTAGCATATTATACTGGAGTAAATTGGATCTCCAGTATAATATACTGGAGTTCCAGTATAATATACTGGAGTTCTAGTATATTATGGTAGAGTATTTTCTGGATTTTCAACAATATTTTTGTTCATATATATCTTTACATGAAAAGTGGCTAAATTTTGAATACTTTTGAAACTGTGGCTGTTTTTGAATGACCATTTAAAAGTTGGCTATTTTTGAATTTCTCCCCACTAGCTGGGATAACTAGGT
This sequence comes from Nicotiana benthamiana, assembly GCA_034376525.1. Classification (NCBI taxonomy): domain Eukaryota; kingdom Viridiplantae; phylum Streptophyta; class Magnoliopsida; order Solanales; family Solanaceae; genus Nicotiana; species Nicotiana benthamiana. Next base: position 4,660,027 of record CM067331.1, on the reverse strand, counting down.
GGAAATGACACTAGGTACCCACTTTTGAGCATGTTTTTTAAAATATATTCATAATTTACAATGTATTTAATGATTAGTTAAGTCACTCAAATGGACATCGTGTCCTAAAGTTCAAAAATTGTGTTTAGAAATTCGAATCTTATGTCTTGAATTTTAAATTGACAGTTCAAAATTCAGGACAGTTAGTCCTGAATTTCAAATTAGCAGTTCAGAAATTCAAGACTTTTAGTTCTGAATTTCAAATTAGCAGTTTAAATTAGGACACTATGTTCTGAATTTCAAATTAATACTTTAAATATTTAGGATACAAAATTTCAGGATACTTATAGTAATTTGGCCAAGCTTTTAGAAGAAAAAAAGTATTTTTGAATTGAAGTAAAAGCAGTTTTAGAGAAGCAAAAAAAAGTAGTTTCTCCCTAGAAGTGCTTTTTTGAGAAACACTTTTTAAAGTAACTGCTGTTTAAAAGTACTTTTTAATGTAATTATCCAAACACAAATTGCTTCTCATCAAAAGTACTTTTAAAGTGCTTCTCAAAATAAGCTATTTTTTCTAATATGGTTAAATATGCTATTACTTATGACATTTAGAAGAGTTGACTAATCTTTAAATATATTTGTAAATTATGAATATATTTTAGATAAAAAAATTAAAATTGGTGATCGGTGTACTTCGCCATTTTTGCTGCACTGATCCGACTTTGGAAGCTTATATTTCACAATCTATAAGAAATTTGGAAACGATCCAAAAATAAAATTTGTAGTCCTTTGTGTCTAGGTTTTATAAATGTAAATTAATTATAATTTCAAGTTTTGAAAAAAGAGTTATGGTGGTTATACTATAGGCTGTCCGGGAAGGGTTTAGGAATCTCTAATACATATGGCTGACTTTGGAAGCTTATATATCGTAATATATAAAGAGTAAGGAAATGAGCAATATATAAAGTTATATCCCTTGGTGTCTAGTTTTTAGAACATCAAACCATTTGTCATTTCGAGTAGTGTGAAAAATGTTATGACCATTACACTGGAAGCTGTCTAGAAGAGCTGGAAATTTGTTCTTCGCGGTCGCGAAGGACAAATTTTGGGCTGAGAAAGTTATGCTTCACGATCGCAAAGCATTTTCCGCGATCGCGAAGAGTAAATACTTGGGCAGAATGTTTTAAAGACATGTTCTGCGACTTTGAATCCTTTTTACACCATTTTTGAACGGGAAAATAGCTTGGAGGCGATTTTGAAGAGAGAAATTGTTGTTCTTTATTGAGGTAAGGATTTTGGACCCTAAATCTTGATTAGTAGTGATTAAGGTACGAAAATATTAGTGTAAATTCATGAAAATCGGTAGAAAAATGTGGAGTTAGGGATTGAGATTATGAGACCTTTTAGAGATGATTTGAGAGGTCAAAAGAATTCTATTTTCCGATTTTTTTATGTACGAACTTGTGAGATGATAAAAAACATTTTGGTATAAAAAATTTTCAATTCCAAGACGCAGGCCGGGGGGCGGGTTTGAGCAATTTTGGGACTTTGATTTTAAATTAGATATTTTCAAGTGGGCTTCGTTCCCTTAACATATTTTACTAATTATGTACTATTTGTGACTAGATTTGGGCCATCCGGAGGTCGATTCATGCAAGCGAGGCATGGCGGACTAGAGTTTGGATCAGATCAAGGTAAGTAATGATTGTAAATACTTTCTTGAGGGCTTGAAACCCCAGATTACACATCGTGGTGTTACTTTAAGGTGACACGCACATTTGATGACAAGCGTGAAGTTGTGCACCGTTGGGGATTGTGACTTGGTCCGTATCGTATGACTGCTAAGTCACATATTTGATTCGAAATCTTATGATATTTCATATTTTAGAGATTAATATTATATTTTTGAATGTATGCCATGTTTAGGGCCTTGTGCCGACCTGTTGAGACCCTTAGGGGTATTTTTACTATTTTCCTCACTCTATGTGTTTGATAGCATATCCTTAGTCATGTTTTACCTGTTTATTGTTTAAAATATGGTTTTATCACTATATTTCTTAAAAATGTGAAAACTCTTTGGGTGAGTTCCCCGTTTTACTGATGGTTCGATGATCGTGAGTTGATGACTGAAATAACCGAGGGTCTAATTGGGAGGTTGATGACAGAGATAGACTGAGAGTCTGATGGTGAGGTTAATTATGGAGAGGGGCCGAGGGCCTGGCTGTGAGGATTATATATCTATGGATCGGGCTGCACTATATATATATATATATATATATATATATATATATATATATATATATATATATATATATATATATATATTGGGCTGCATGCCTCAATGATACTTATATGGATCGGGCTGCATACGGTAGCGATATGTTGGATCGGGCTGCACGCTACAGCGATATAGCGCTTGGGCTATAAAAGCACCTCCGGAGTCTGCGCACCCCTAGTGAGCACAGTCAACTATATATATGGAGCGGGATGTGTGCCTTAACGATATGTGGATCAGGCTTCATACTGCAATGGTTACTATATGGTACCTATTGAGCGTGAGTGCTGATTGTGAGCACTGATTGGTAAGAGTTGAGTCATGAGTGACTGAAAGGCTAGACCGAGAGGCGATAGATATATACATGCATGTGAATGATGCTTGCCTGAGGGGCCTGATTATGAACTTATTTATTTTCACTCCTTTTTAAGTAAGTTTATATCGAATATGTTGAACTATTGAGTGCTCTCACTCATCTTTGTACTGAGCCTCTGTCGAAAACGTTGAATAAATGATTTTTAAATAACTTTCATTTAAGCTTGGGTTTATGAGATGTTCGTAACTTAATCACTGATTTGGCTTTTGTTATTTCCACTGAGATTTTCTTGTTATGAGGTGTTTACTAACTATGTTTTGCCCGAGGGGCCGATTATGGTTTTCATCTCTTTTATTATAAATGGTATTAAACCTTTACTGAAACTGTTGGTAGGTATTTTTAAATGGTTTTTGTCAAACGATGGATTTTTTAAATAAGACAATTGACTTGTATTTTGATTTGGAAGCTTGTTGTGCTTATTGAGTTTAACATAAATGTGGTTTCATTATTCCTGCTACTCAGCCTTTATTTACTCTAATTACTTACTGGGTTGGAGTACTCACATTACTCCATGCACCTTGTGTGTAGATTTAGATATTTCGGAACCCGGTTGCGGGTGTCGGTTGCTCAGACGCGGAGTGGCTGCATGACGTTCGTAGCATTGCTTCCTTCCTCTCATTTTTATTTCTGTACTTAGTACATTTTGATTGTTTTGTTGTATTTAGACCTTGGTAGATGCTGATGGCTAGTGACACCCTGATGTCGGGCTTGTATGTTATTTCTGCACTATTCATTTAGACTCATATTTTAAAATATTATTTAATTAAAGGCTTAAAAATGACTCTAGATGAGTAAAGGGTTATATAAGTGTTGTGTCGGCTTGCCTTGTCTTCATGAGAGGCGTCATCACGGCCGGACCGAGTTGGCAGTCGTGACAAGTTGGTATTAGAGCCTAGATTACATAGGTCTCACAAGTCATGAGCAGGTTTAGTAGAGTCTTACAGATCGGTACTGAAACGTCTGTATTTAACCTCGAGAGGCTGCAGAACCTTTAGGAAAAACTTAACATTCTTATAATTCTTATCGTGCGTCCTTGATTGAGCTTGAAAAGTAACTCTTTGAATTCCGTACATGCATTTTTATGCGTGTATGAGTGCTCAGTATCCGATATGTATCAATGGTTTGTGATTCCCCTATCAAAGGGCGAGATATGATCTTTGTGTGTTAATGTTGGGCCAGTCTGGAGGACTTGGGGCCGGGTTTTTGCCTATAGCTTGGGCACCGAGATGCTAATTGTGTGAACAAATGTTTTTGAACTTAGGCGTTCAGTAGTGCCTTATTGGTAGAAGTAATGATTGGATATCTACGTGATGAGTATGTTATGACTGCGAGGTGTATTCATATGATTTTGAAACGATGAGAATGGTCTATGGGAGGATAGATGAACTATTAAATGTTTGATTTCCATTGTGATTGGATGTTTACCCCCGAATTATGGGTGCGTGAAGAATCTTTTCATGTCTCCTAGTTTGGAGCAAAGTATATTTCATGTTGTGGTATGATTTCAGACTCAGGAAGACTAAGTGACTGTGTAATGTGTATGATGGTGGAAGGTATAAAGAAATATTAGATTGAAGCGAAGCAAGATGGGTTATCTCCTGCGGAGTATTCTGAAGTGGTGTGATGCTTATGTTGTCTGTTACAAGATCTCATTTACAAGTGAATGCTAGATTTATAGAAGATATGAAGTACCAGATGGTTTGTGTTCCACGAGCTTATGAAGGACTGAGTTACTCTCACTATGGTATTATGGCAACAATAAAGTATATGCGTTATAAGTTGTGTATGTTTTGATCTATGGTTTTGAGCCAAGTGGGAGAGTTTGCTATTGATTAGTGGATTGCACAGTTATGTGCTATATTGGTTCCGGTTTGAGGCGTGCTGGTGAATCAGTTCTGGTTTGCGGAGATTGAGCCCGAGGATGGCTCGAGTAAAGGAAATTTTTTGACTAAGGTAAGGTTATATATTGTAGTGTCAGAAGTGCCTAGGAGGCACTGGTTGTTCGGTTCTATTGATTGGGTTAATTGCGATTCGAGTAGAGTGAATGACTCTCAAGAATGGTTCTAAGGTGTTCAAGATTTTACATATAAGAATTGGGTATTTTAAAGTTGTATATGTGGTTAGAAACTGAGTTTCATTGGAAGATGTCAAGACTTGTGGTATTTTCTATATTTAATTAAAGGATTTTATATATCATTATTAGGAAGGTAAAGGTAACATATTTAGATTCATAGGAAGTCTCTTTAGAGAAAAGAATTTCAAATGTGGTGCTCGTGGAATATATGAGAAAGTATTCAGCGTTGTATGAGTCTTAGACGGTGTGGCTTTATGCTTGGGTCCCATGTGGTAAGATTAGGTTGATGAATTGTGATATAATAAAAATAAGGAGTATCAAGTTGAAGATGAATCAGAAAGAAACTCGAATATATGAGATAATTTTGTAGTAGGTCGAGTTGGTACGGTAATGATATGATTAGTTCTTTGGATGTTTAGAAGGTAATGAGTTTCTACGGGTGTCTCACAACAATTCTCTTGGATTTTAGTGACCTTCATATCTCGATCAAGTTAGAAGGATTCATCCTGACGGTTTAGTTGCTGCACACGAAAATTTGGAGAGCCCTCGATGGTTTCTTCCATGGTGAGAGATGTATATTTTCTATCAGCATGAGGAGCATAGAATGTATAGTGGTTTTCTTCTAAGATTGGATCAATGGAAAGTTCTTGGTTAGTCGGGTACAGAGTTGTTTGTGGCTCAGAAGAGATACAAGTTCTTGTGCTTATCCTAGGATGATACGGTTTATGCGGTATGTTGTGTAGGATTGAGATATGTCATGTGTAAGGTCACGGTTCGAATTTGAAAGGAAGGTCATAAATTCTTGGGAAGCACGAGCACTTCCAAATAATTAGAGAAATGAGCTTCAGATGAGTTTCAGATAATTCGGGAAATGATCTTCAGATGATAAGGAAATGATAATGCTAATTGAGGTGATTTGACGAGGGTATAAGTTTCAGAAAAAAGGCAATGTGATTAAATTGATGGTGCTTTGGTATTATTGCAGCACTTCTTATCAGATCAGCTACTGATATTCGAGTTTGCTTGACAGCATCGAAGAATTTTAGAGTATCTCTCGTGGATTGATGAAGTACAAGAGACATGTTATATATGTGAGCGACATTATTGGGATCCGATATGGTAATCCGTGTGCTTTGTGGACTCGGATAGTGAAAGTTCTCATATATAGGTTAGCTCGTGGTTGTGGATGGCAAAATGTGGGTAAGTTAGTCAGATGTTAATATGTGCCATGACCAGTCATCGTGAACCTTTGGAGGATTATTTATCTGTTATGGGTGACCAGAGTTGATGCATGGTTCATTGGTAGGCCCATAGGGATGTATGTTATGCATCGAGACGAATTTATTGACTTTGAGTTGCCATTTGGTAAGGTATGTGTTGATTCAATTACTATGGGATATTCGAGTTCGGAGGTGATCCATGAGTTACCTTGATGGGTTGCGAGGCGTTATGATTTGTTGGCTATAGGCACATGTGGTGCGGTTCTCTTAAGGTTTCATAGTGGAAGTCGAGCGAGATGAGTGATAGAATATTTCTCGGTGAATGGCATATAAGTTATGTGCTTTCGGGTTCATGTGGTGTATGTTATTTCTTTGTGGTGGTTATGATAATTTCTTTGGTTTCAAACATCATATTGCGCATGGTTGTCGATTTTGAGCATAGTGAATTGTGGTTTCTCATGTGGGCCAATGTTTGGATAAGCTCGCACCTTGAAGCTAAGTTATGTGGAGGTCTGACCCTTTGGGTTAGATTCGTGTGTTCTATTTCTATGAGGTGTGAGTTATTCTCTGCATTGTGTGTGGTGATACTGGTAAGCTTGCGGTACAACTGTTTCTTTTGAGTCATTTTCATGATTTGAGTATGTTCGGATTTTCGCTTATTAGTGTGCGGATTGCGCAAGTTGCGGCTTCAGCCTGTATCGATGTGTCATGTTACTAGAGTAATTGTGCTGGATTAGATGAGATCGTTGGGGTCTTTAATGAATACAAACTGTTTCGATTTTATCATGTTGGAAGGAAAATATCGAGGTTCGGCTCAGAAATTCCTATGGTTTTTGCGCAAGGAGAAGCGGCTTCATGAATGGTTGATATGGGGAATATTTATGGCTTACTATGTGGTTTATTTATTATTGGCAGTATATGAAAGTGTTGGAATGAGATTTTGGTTAATAAGAGGTTTTCTACCTGTATTCGGTTGTTTTGTGCAATTGTCGTGATTAGAAGTTATCGCTACAAGTGGTTAAGGTATGTAGTAAACCATGTAATTGTACTTGAGGTTGCAGGTATCGGTTTTTACAGCCAGTTCGGACTTATTTGGAGGATAGATGTGGGATTTCAATCTTGTGGATGATTTCAGGAGTGGAAGTGAGGTTCTAAAGATTATGGGCTAGGTTGGATTGTGAAATTTCAGTTGCACTATGTTATCGGACCTATATGTGATAGGGGGACATGGGATCATCCCTGGATTTATGCATAGTAAGGTTATTCAGCAAAGGGTAGGCTTTTGGAACAACTCTTGGTGCGTTTGAGGACGAACATATGTTTAGGTGGGGGAGGATGTTACAATCCAACTGGTCGTTTTGAGCTTTTGCACTTTGATCGCCAGTTTTCGGGCATGACTTTCCTCGTGTGATGCATTATGACTTATGTAAATTATTGGTTTTGGTTTTCAGGATAATCAGAATGAATTTGGAAGAACAATTCTCAGTTTGTCGCTTGAAATTTGAATGATTTGACTTGTTTGTATATGATCTTGGATTGGAATTTTTATAATTTGGTTAGCTCCGTTGGGTGATTTGGGACTTAGGAGCATGATCTGAATGAATTTTGGAAGTCCGTGGAAGGTTTAGGTTTGAATTGGCAAAATTGAGATTTTGGCGTTTTCCGGTTGATAGATGAAATTTTGATATAGAGGTCGGAATGAAATTCCGGAAGTTGCTGCAACTCTAGTGTGTCAAATGGGACATGTATGCAACATTTTAGGTCATTCGGACGTGGTTTAGTTGGACCTTTTTTTTATCAAAAACGTAATTTGGAAGTTTTTGAAATCCTTTCGCTTGAATCCAATGAGATTCGATGTTTTGATGTTTTTTGAGCATTCTTAAGAGTGGAACAAGTTTGAATGATGTTTTAGGATTGGCTGGCATGTTTGGTTGAGGTCCGGGGGGGGGGGGGGTCAGGTGAGTTTCGGGGTGGATCCGAACCATTTCTATGCTATTTTAGTTACTGGTTTTTCGCTGCAATAGTGTTCTACTCAATCGCGGGGAATTGGACGCGATCGCTATGAGTAAATTAGGAAAAAAATATGAGTACTTGGCGATCACGGATGAACCTTCGCGATCACATAGAGTAAATATTTTGCTGCACTAATCCAACTCTGGAAGCTTATATCTCACAATCTATAAGGAATTTTGGAGATGATCCCAAAATACATATTTTACCCCTATGTGTCTAGTTTTAAGAAATATAAATTAATTAGAATTTTAAGAGTTAACCAAAAAGTTATGGTGGTTAAACTATAGGCTGTCCAGGAAGGGTTTATGAATCTCTAATGCACATGGCTGACTTTGGAAGCTTATATATTGCAATATATAAAGAGCCAAGAAATGCGCAATATATGAAATTATAGTCCTTGGTGTTTAGTTTTCAAAATATCAAATCATTTTTCATTTGGAGTTCTGTGCAAAAGGGTATGGCCATTACGCTAGAAGCTGTTCGGAAGAGCTGGGAAGTTGTTCTTTGCAATCCTGAAGCATTATCGGCGATCATGAAGGGCAAATTTTTGGCTGAGAAAAGTTGTGCTTTGCGATCGTAATGCATTTTTTGCGATCTAGAAGAGTATATACCTGGGCAGGATGTTTTAAAGACTTGTTTCGCGACTTTGAACCATTTTAACACCATTTTTGAACAGAAAAGAGCTTGGAGGCGATTTTGAAGAGCGAAAATCATTGTTCTTCATTGAGGTAAATATTCCGGACCCTAAAACTTGATTAGTTGTGATTAAGGTACGAAAATATCAGTGTAAATTCATAAAAATCAGTAGAAAAAGGTGGAGTTAGGGATTGAGATTATGAGACCTTCGAGGGATGATTTGAGGGGTCAAACAAACTCCGATTTTTTGCTTCTTTATATGTACGGACTCGTGAGATGATGAAGAATTTTTGGTATAAACTTTGTCCAGTTCTGAGATTCAGACCCAGGGGTCGGGGTTGAGCAATTTGGGAATTTTGATGTTAAATTGGATATTTTCAAGTGGGCTTCATTTCCTTAGCATATTCTAAAGATTATGTACTGATTGTGGCTGGATTTGGGGCAACCGAAGGTCGATTCATGAAGGCGAGGCATCGCGGGCTAGATTTTGGACTGGATCGAGGTACGTAATGATTGTAAATATTGTCCTTAGGGTTTGAAACCCTGGATTACCCATCATGGTGTTACTTTGAGGTGACCCACATGTTAGATGACTAGTGTAAGTTGTTCATTGTTGGGGATTGTGACTTGGTCCATCCCGTGTGTCACGACCCAAACTGGAGGGCTATGACTAGCACCCGACCATACTTGCCGAGCACCAACGCACATTTTATCTAACCTTCTTTATTACATTTTAGGGTTGAGGAGGTCAATATAAATGGTAGTCATGTATCATGGATAACCAACAATATAATATGATTGCATGAACCTACCTAACATGGGATGACCAGACAATCAAGAAACTATATATATATATGGTACGAGCTACCACGCTATCATGAAAGGCTTTACAACAAAAACCAGCCGACAAGGCATACCAAACTATACATGAGTCGACACTTGTCTATGAGCCTCTAGAGGAACATAAGTGCTACAACATAGCTGGAACATGGCCCAGACATACCCATAATGTCAATAACAAAAATGCATACCAAGACCAAGGCAACTCCGGAGAAGGGGTCTCGCCAATCACCGTTGAACTGGACAGCCTACTGTGGTGGGAGAGCTGCACCTGCCTGTTTATGAGGACCTGCAACACGATATGTAGCATCCACAAATAAAAGGGCGTCAACACGAATAATGTACTGAGTATGTAAGGCAGGGAACCATAAATACGAACAGTAATGTAAGTATGGATATAGAATATACAACCTCTAACATCTGAGTACCTCTGAGGGCTAATGACATGAAATGCATGATACATATGTATAAATACATATATTTTTAAAACATATGCCTCTGTGGGCATCATCATCATCATCATATCGTACCCGGCCATAATAGACTCGGTAAAAACGTACCCAGCCATCATAAGGCTCGGTAGATCATACTCATCCATGTGGAGCTCGGTAAAACCTAACTGATTAGTGGTTGCATAGTAAGTGCCGTACCCGGCCGTCTATAGTGCGGCTCGGTAGAGTAAAATAGATACATATATATAATTCATGCTCGACTCATGGAATTACATTCTAAACCTTTAGGAGTAATGTAAAAGTATGCTTTGTACACATTATTAGGACTAACTCTTCACTACGAACCTTGTAAGAATCACGAAGTACCAACAACATTAATAACAGAAGCAATATTAACATCAATCGTTCCATAAGAGGGGAAACAATGTAAGTACTGCTAGCTTCTAAGAGTAAAGTATCTTTGAAAGCTCATTCATTACATTATGTATAATCAGAGTCGTTAAAAAGAAGGAAAGGTATAGCCTCAAATACCTTGTATATATTTCCCAAATCTCAAGCTATGCAATTGTCACACTTTTTAGTCTACAGTAAGAGAAACGACACTATCGTTATCATTTAAGCGTCATAACCATAGTGTATCGACCACACCCTATTTTACGATAAACGGACACCACCTCCCCTATATATATGACTTCACACCATTCCAAAAAATCACCAAACAACCCAAAATACATCAATAATAATCATATTGAGTCTCTCAAAACAGTCCACCAACTGATAACATTACTACCAAGCCTTTCGATATCTATTTCACAAGTTCTAGCTTCAATGGCTTAGACACAACTTTAATTATCTTAAATAGATATAGAGTAAGAGGATACTTACCTTTATATAGAAAGAAAAACTCCAATTTGACCATAAATTGCCATAAAATATCCCTCCAATGCTGCCACAACAACAAGAAAGCGAAACTAGCGGTCAATTAGTATTTTTTTTGGCACTAGAATCACTTTTGGAGGCTTGAAATAACCTAGGGTTGATATTAAGAATATGAGGGAGTATTTACAGAACATAAAACCTCTAAGAAACCTCCCACATGAGCTTCAACAACACAAAAATGAGCAACAACAAGAAGAATAAGTGACTTACTAGTGCCACGGGATTCCCGACACTTGATTTGTGTTGTTTGCCCTTTGTTTGGGTCTTGAATCTTGAGAGAACCTTGAGAGGGTGTTACTAGGGTTCTAAGGTCTGAATAGAGTGAAAAGAAATGAGTTAAAATGGGTTGGAGGCGTCATATATAGGCCCAAATGTCTTAAACCGCCTTAATGGCCCCCATAGAGAGGTGCTTGGCGCAGTCTCGCAAAAACGAAAATATCTCTCTACTAAGAGATCGTGTCGACAAACGGTTTAATGACTTATAAACTAGACTCATAGATATTCAGTTTGGAGATTATATAACTCCATTATTCTAAGTAAATTGGGAGAAAAGTTTAGTAACATTTGACCTAATATTTAAGTAAAATTATGAACCTAAGTTGCGACAACTTTTGTCGACTTTTGTCTCAGAACTCATTTGAATTCAAGACTTATAATACGGATATTAATTACCTTTAACACTACCTCTTGAGTGTACTAAGAACCTCTAGGTTTATCCAAAAATACGGCTGCCAACATCTTTGATTCGTTTAACTTCTAGTACTTGTTACCCACACATATACACCTTTGTACCATTTAAGACCAATAGAATTAACTTTTTATCATCTTAAAGATAATCCTTTCATGTATTATGTCAACTACCTTATGGCATGGGCTAAAATAAGTGAATATGGGTCTTAACACCCTCCCCCTTAGGAACATTCGTCCTTGAATGTAAGGGTCTATGGGGAGTCCAAATTATCGTGGATTCCAACGGAAATTTTTGTTCAATTTCCCCTATAAAATGGTCACTAGCCAAACTTGCAAGCACTGAAGCCCAACATATGGCTGGATACACAAAGCGTTATGGATATTTATATCTGTATATCACTATTTTATATTAAGGAAGAGTAGTCTCAAGTTATTGCTTATCTCATAGAGCCGTTTCACCTTCCAATGTATCATGTGTTCCACCAGCATCCTTGTTATCTTTATTCTAGAATAGGTAAGGGTATTTAGATTTCATCTCCTCTTCTGCTTCCCATGTCATCTCTTCCACATTCTTGTTCCTCCACAATACTTTGACGGAAGCTACATCTTTTATTCTTAGATTGCGGATTTGTCGATCTAATATAGCCACTGGCCATTCTTCATATGATAGGTCCTCTGTAACTTGTACATATTTTATCAGGATGACCCGAGAAGGGTCTCCAATACATTTCCTTATCATAGATACATGAAATACCGGATGGACAAATTCCAATTCGGATGGCAATTTTAACTCATAAACAACCTGTCCGATTCGTCAAAGACTTTTGTACGGCCCGATATAACTTGGACTTAGCTTATCTTTCTTCCCAAAATGCATAACACCCTTTATTGGTGAGATCCTCAGGAAAACCCAATCACCAACCTCAAACTCCAGATTACGACGCCAGACATCGAAATAAGATTTTGCCTGCTTTGTGCTGTCCTCCATCGCTCCTGTATCACTTTCACCTTCTCAAATGCTTGGTGAATCAAATATGGCCCATCTAATTCTGTTTCACCAACTTCGAACCATCCAACTGGTGATCTACATCTCCTCCCGTATAGTGCCTCGTATGGGGCCATTTTAATACTAGAATGGTAGCTATTATTGCAGGCGAATTCTATGAGTGGAAGATGGTCATCCCAATTCCCCTTAAAATCGAGAACACATGCTCGTAGCATATCTTCCAGTGTCTGAATGATACGTTCAGCCTGTCCGTTAGTTTGCGGATGGAATGTTGTGCTAAGATTCACTTGTGTGCCTAAAACCTTTTGAAAAGACATCCAAAAGTTAGCCGTAAATTAAGCTCCTCGATCTGATATAATAGATACTGGCACACCATGAAGCCTAACAATTTCCGTAATATACAACTTCGCATAATCTTTAGCCGTGTAAGTTTTCTTAACTAGCAGAAAATGGGCACATTTTTTAAGTCGATCAACTATTACCAAGATGGAGTCAAACTTATGATAAGTTCGAGGTAATCCAATAACGAAGTCCATATTAATCACCTCCCATTTCCAGGTCGGAATCCCTATATTCTGAAGCAATCCACCATGTTTCTGATGTTCTATCTTTACTTGTTGATAATTGGGACATTGGGATACAAATTCTGCAATAGACTTCTATATGTTATCCCACCAATATTGCTCCTTGACATCATGATACATCTTTGTCGAGCCGGGATGGATGGAATATCGAGATTGATAAATCTCATTAATAATCTTCTCTCACAACCCTGCCACGTTAGGCACACATAATCAGCCTTGGTATCTCAGTGCCTCATCTCTTCCGATCTCAAAAGCCATAATTTTACACTGCTGATTGCTCTCTCTCAATCGTACTAAGATAGGATCTTCATATTGCCGTGCTTTTACCTTGGCTACCAAAGATGATTCTGATGTATTCTGTACAGTAATACCTCCATCATAAGAGTCTAACAATCTGATTCTCATATTAGCTAGCTGATGAAGCTCTTTAGACAACCCCCATCTACCTGCATCAATATGTACTAAGATTCCCATTGACTTATGGTTGAGAGCGTCTGCCACAACATTGGCTTTACCGGTATGATACAATATCTCGACGTCATAGTCTTTCAATAATTTAAGCTACCTTCGTTGCCTAACATTCAATTCTTTCTGCTTGAAGATGTATTGTAAATCTTATGATCTGTGTAGATGTCAACATGGACGCAGTATAAGTAGTGCCGCCATATCTTGAAAGAATATATTACTACAGCCAATTCCAAATCATGGGTTGGATAATTCTTTTCATGCTTCTTCAATTGTTTTGATGCATAAGCAATCACCTTCCCGCACTGCATCAATACGCACCCCAAACCTATACCTGAGGCATACAATTTACCACATAACCTTCTATTCCTTCAGGGAGAGTGAGAACTAGTGCGGATGTCAATCGATTCTTCAGCTCCTGAAAACTGCGTTCACAAGTGTCAGACCAGTGGAACTTGGTAGCTTTCTGTGTTAACTTAGTCAATGGTGCTGATATAGAGGAAAACCCTTCTACAAACCGCCTATAATATCCTGCTAACCCTAGAAAGCTACGGACTTCTGATGGTGTTGTAGGTCTCGGCCAATTCTTTACTGCATTGATCTTATGAGTGTCAACACTAATACCCTCGTCAGATATCACATGGCCAAGGAATGCTACTGAGTTTAGCCAGAATTCACATTTAGAAAGCTTAGCATATAACTTACAATCCTGAAGCGTCTATAATACTATCCGCAAGTGGCCCGCATGTTACGCCTATGAACGAGAATACACCAGAATGTCATGAATGAATACAATCACGAACACATCAAGATAGGGCCTGAATACAGTACTCATGAGATCTATAAAAGCTGCTGGGGCATTTGTTAGCCCGAACGACATTACAAAGAACTCAAAGTGCTCATATATTGTCTAGAAGGTCGTCTTAATATCCTTCTCCTTAACCCTCACCTGATGATACCCTGAACATAAGTCAATATTGGAGAAATACTTGGCACCCTGGAGTTGGTCAAACATGTCATCAATTCTTGGAAGTGGATACTTGTTCTTTATAGTAAAGTTATTCAACTGTCAATAGTAGATACACATCCATAACAACCCGTCTTTCTTTCGCACGAATATGACTGGCGCACCCCAAGGTGAAGTGTAGGCCTAATGAAGCCCTTATCCAACAAGTCCTTTAACTGCACCTTCAACTCTCGCAACTCTACCGGGGCCATTCTGTATGGAGGGATAGATAGCGGCTGAGTGTTAGGCAACACAACAATGCTAAACTTAATCTCCCTTTCAGGAGGAAGGCCTAGGAGTTCATCTGGGAAAACATCTGGAAATTCATTGACCACGGGGATTGATTGTAGAGTAGGCGGCTTCGCCTCTGCATCCCTAACGCGAACGAGATGATAAATGTAACCTTTTGAGATCATTTTCCTTGCCTTAAGATAGGAAATAAACCTACCTTTAGGTGTAGTAATGTTCCCCTTCCATTCAATGACGGGTTCACCTGGAAATTGAAACCTAACCATCTTCGTACGACAGTCAACATTTGCATAGCATGAGGCCAACCAGTCCATTCCCATTATCACATCAAAATCAACCATTTCTAACTCAAATAAATTTGCCGAGGTTTGACGACTATAAATCATAATAGTGCAACCTCTATATACCCTTCTAGCAATCACAGAATCTCCTATCAGAGTACATACCGCAAGGGGTTTACTTATCAATTTAGGTTCAATGCCAAACTTACTTGCCACCAAGGGTGTAACATATGATAATGTAGATCCCGGATCAACCAGCGCATATATATTATAAGAAAACATAGACAATATACTTGTAACAACATCTAGAGACGACTCGAGATCTTGTCGACCTACTAGAGCATAGGTTCGATTTTGAGCACCACTCGAACTCGACACTACATCTCTGCCCCTACCACGACCTGGTTACTGCTGAAAACCCTGTGTTGGAGGTTGAACTGATGAGGAAGAACTAGAAACAGATCTAGTCGGCTGATCCATGCCATCACCTCCTCTGTTAGGACAATCCCATATCATATGGCCGGGCTATCAGCAAGAATAGCATGCATCAGAACCTTGATGGAACAATCCAATGTGGGTCTTGCCGTACTGATCACAATGTGGTGTTGGGGTTCTCATCTGACTAGTGTCCCTGTGATGTTTCGAGCTAGATGCCCGTGAATTTTGACCTGGACCAGAATAGGATCAATCATATCGAGGCCTCTGAAACTGTGGAGGAGCACTAGCTACAGATGGCGCCAAACTCCTCGAAGGCCGGGGCCTGACACCGCCTCTGAAGTCATCAGAATACCTTGCAAATCTCGCCTTCTTATGATGGCCCCTATCCTGCTCCCTATTTGCCCTCAGCTGGCACTTATTATCCTCTAAGGTCTGGTCATAAGCCTGAATACGGGAAATATCCATTCCCTCCACCAAGGAGGATCTTGTGCACTCATTTATCAGATGTGGTCCCAACCCGTTCACAAACAAATGCACCCTATCACTCATCTCGGCCACCATATAGGGAGTATACCTTGCTAGGGAATCAAACTGCATACTGTATTCTCGCACATTCATATTACCTTGTCTAAGGTTCAAGAACTTATTAGCTCTAGGTCGTCGTGTCTTAACTGGCAAGTAGTGACGAAGAAAGGCCTTAGAAAACTCCATATACATTGCTGGAGGAGCGTTCGGACCCCTGGATCACTCCCAACTATCATACCAGAGAACCACTAAATCAAGTAGCCGATAAGAAGCCAACTCTATTGCCTCTGCATCACTAACATACATATCCCGCAGTGTACGATGAACAAGGTCAATAAAAGTCTGTGGGTCCTACTTGGGGTCTGATCCGGTAAACATTGGAGGGTCCAAATTAATTAAATCACGAACTCTCATACTAACTAGTTTATCAGCAGCACCTGTATTCTGCCTCTGAGCCTGAGCAGCCACCAAGCTAGTCAATAACTGCAAAGCACTCCGCATATCCTGATCTTTAGTGCCAAACGGAGGAACTGGAGGTGCTGGGTGCCTCATAATATCAGCTGGAGGAGACGGAGTAGATGAGATATGAGATGGCATCTCGCTCTGAGCCTCAATTTAGCCTACTCTGGCTTGGGGCACCTAACTGGCACCCTCTCCCGCAGCTGTATCAAGTCATCTACTAATTGTTTGCTTCATAGTCGAAGGCATCTCTAAAAGAAAACAAGGTTAATATTAGCGACAAACACTTACAAATCAACTATATGCACGATCTAGATTAAGAAAGAAGGTAACAACCCTAGATGTCATATTTCCTCCTGATTATAAATGTGGTGCGCCACACATCCATAATCAAGACTCTACTAGACACGGCTCATAGAAAATCCCTAGGACAGACTGGCTGTGATACCAATTTTGTCACGATCTAAACTAGAGGGCCATGACTAGTACCTGACCATACTTGCCGAGCACCAACGTACATTTTATCTAACCTTCTTTATTATCTTTTAGGGCTGAGGAGATCAATATAAATGGTAGACATGGATCATGGATAACCAATAATAAAATATGATGGCATGAACCTACCTAACATGGGATGACCAGAAAATCAAGAAACTATATATATATATATATATATATATATATATATATATATATATATATATATATATATATATATATATATATATATATATATATATGGTACGAGCTACTACGCTATCATGAAAAGCTATACAACAAAAACCAGCCGACAAGGCATACCAAACTATACATGAGTCGACACCTGTCTATGAGCCTCTACAGGACCATAAGTGTTGCAACATAGCCGGAACAGGGCCCCGACATACCCATAATGTCAATAACAAAAATGCATACCAAGACCAAGGCAAGTCCGGAGAACGGATCTCGCCAATCACCGCTGAACTGGATAGCCTACTGTGGTGGGAGAGCTGCACCTGCCTATCTATCAGACCTGTAGCACGACATGTAGCATCCACAAATAAAAAGGCATCAGTACGAATAATGTACTAAGTATGTAAGGCAGGGAACCATAATTATGAACAGTAATGTAAGCATGGATAGAGAATATACAACCTCTAACATTTGAGTACCTCTAAGGGCTACAAACATGAAATGCATGATACATATGTATAAATACATAAACTTTTAAAACATATGCCTTCGTGGGCATCATCATCACTATATTGTACCTGACCGTAATAGGCTCAGTAAAAATATACCCGACCATCATAAGGCACGGTAGATCGTACCCGGCCACGAGGAGCTCGGTAAAACCCAATTGATTGGTAGTTGCACCGTAAGTGCCGTACCCGGCCATCTATAGCACGGCTCGGTAAAGTAAAATAGATACATATATATATATATATATAATGTATGCTCGACTCATAGAATTACGTTCTAAACCTTTAAGAGTGATGTAAGGTATCCTTTGTACACGTTATTCGGACTAACTCTTCACTATGAACCTTATAAGAATCAAGAAATACCAACAACATTGATAACATAAGAATAAGAGAAGCAACATTAACATCAATCGTTCCATAAGAGGGGAAACAATGTAAGTACTGCAAGCTTCCAAGAGTAGAGTATCTTTGGAAGCTCATTCATTACATTATGTATAATCAGATCCGTGCAAAATAAGGAAAGGTATAGCCTCACATACCTTGTACATATTGCCCAAATCTCAAGTTATGCATTTTTCACACTCCTTAGTCTACAGTAAGAGAAACGATACTATCATTATAATTTAAGCGTCATAACCATTGTGTATCGATCAAAACCTATTTTACGATAAACGGACATTACCTCCCCTATATATATTACTTCACACCATTTAAAACAATCCCCAAATATCCCGAACAACATCAATAATAATCATATTGAGTCTCCCAAAACAGTCCACCAGCTGATAACATTACTACCAAGCCTTTTGATATCTATTTCACAAGTTCTAGCTTCAATGGCTTATCCACAACTTGGATAATCTTAAATACATATAGACTAAGAGGCTACTTACCTTTATACAGAAATAACAACTCCAATTTTACCTTAAATTGCCATGAAATATCCTTCTAATGCTGCCACAACAACAAGAAAGTGAAACTAGCGGTCATATAGTATTTTTTGGCACTAGAATCACTTTAGGAGGCTTGAAATCACCTATGGTTGATATTAAGAACATGAGGGAGTATTTATAGAAAATCTCCGCACGAGCTGTAACAACACAAAGCTGAGCAACAACAAGAAGAACAAGAGACTTACTAGCGCCACGGGATTCCCGACACTTGATTTGTGTTGTTTGCCCTTTGTTTGGGTCTTGAATCTTGAGAGAACCTTGAAAGGGTGTTCCTACGGTTCTAAGGTCTGAATATAGTAAAATAAATGATTAAAAACGGGTTGTAGGCGTCATATATAGGCCCAAATGTCTTAAACTGCCTTAGTGGGCCCCATAGAGAAGTGCTTGGCGCAGTCTCGCAAAAACGCGAATATCTCTCTACTTTGAGATCATACCGACGAATGATTTAATGAGTTAGAAACTAGACTCATAGATATTCAATTTGGTGTTTAGATCACTCCGTAATTCTAAGCAAATTGGGAGAAAATTTTAGTAACATTTGACCTAATGTTTTAGTAAAATTATGAACCTAAGTTGCGACAACTTTTGTCTCATAACTCATTTGACTTTAAGACTTATAATATGAATATTATATGATTATAATACCTTAAAATACTACCTCTTGATTTTACTAAGCACATATAGGTTTATTCAAAAATACGGCTGACAATATCTTTGATTCGTTTAACTTCTAGTACTTGTTATCCACCCATATACACCTTTGTATCATTTAACACAAATAAAATTAACTTCATATCATCTTAAAGATAATCCTTTCATGGATTTATGTCTACTACCTTATGGCATGAGTTAACATATGTGAATATGGGTTGTAACACCGTATGACTGTGAAGGCACATATTTTATTCGAAATCTTATGATATTTTATATTTTAGAGACTGATACTATTTGTTATATGCCATATTTGGGGCCTTGCGCCGGCCTATTGAGACCCTTTGGCACATTTTTACTATATTCCCTCAATGTGTTTTGACATTATATCCTTTGTAATATTTTACCTGTTTATTGTTTTAAATATGGTTTAATCACTACATTGCTTAAAAGTGTGAAAATTGTTTGGGCTGAGTTACCTGTTTTACTGATACTTCGAGTGATTGTGAGTTGATGACTGAGATAGACCAAGGGTTTGATTGTGAGGTTGATGACTGAGAGTCTGATGGTGAGGTTAATGACTGAGAGAGGCTGGGGGCCTAGCTTTGAGGATTATATATCTATGGATCGGGCTACACGCCACAATATATATATATATATATATATATATATATATATATATATATATATATATATATATATATATATATATATATATATATATATATATATATGTGTGTGTGTGTGTGTGTGTGTGTGTGTGTGTGTGTGTGTAGATCGGGCTACATGTCACAATGATACTTATATGGATCCGGCTGCATACGACAGCGATGTGTTGGATCAGGCTGCACGCTGCACCGATATAGTACTTGGGCTGTAGGTTCACCTCCGGAGTCTGCACACCCCTAGTGAGCGCAGTCAACTATATATATGGAGCGGGATGTGCACCTCAACGTTACGTGGATCAGGCTGCACGCCGCAATGGTTACTATATGGTGCCTATTGAGTGTGAGTGCTGAGTGTGAGCGCTAATTGGTAAGAGTTGAGTTGCGAGTGACTGAGTGGCTAGCCCGGGGGCTGATAGATGTATACATGCATATGAGAGATGCTTGCATGAGGAGCCTTTTTATGAACTTATTGATTTTCACTCCTCTTTAAGTGAGTTTCTATAGAATATGTTGGACTATTAATTGCTTTCACTCATTTTTGCACTGAGCCTCTGCCGAAAACGTTGAATAAATGATGTTTAAATAACTTTCATTTAAGCTGGGGTTTATGAGGTGTTCAGAACTTAATCATTGATTAATGATTTTGTTATTTCCACTAATATTTTCTTGTTATGAGGTGTTCACGAACTATGTTTTGCTCGAGGGGCCGATTATGGTTTTCATCTCTTTCATTATAAATGGTATTAAACCCTTACTGAAACTGTTTGTAGGTATTTTTAAATAGTTTTTATCAAAAGCTGGATTTTAAATGAGACGATTATATTTTGATTTGGAAGCCTGTTGTGCTTATTGAGTTTAACATAAATGCGGATTCATTATTTTCTACTTCTCAGCCTTTATTTACTCTTATTATTTATTGGGTTGGAGTATTCACATTACTCCTTGTACCTCGTGTGAATATTTAGGTATTTTGGAACCTGGTAGCGGGTGTTGGTTGCACGATGTTCGTAGCATTGCTTCCTTCCTATCATTTTTATTTCTGTACTTAGTACCTTTTGACTGTTTTATTGTATTCATACCTTGTAGATGCTCATGGCTAGTGACACCCCGATGGGCATGTATGTTATTTCTGCACTATTCATTCAGACTCATATTATGAAATATTGTTTAATTAAAGGCTTAAAATGACTTTAGATGATCAAAGGGTTATATGAGTGTTGTGTTGGCTGGCCATGTCTTCACGAGAGGTGCCATCATGACCGTGCCGGTTTGGGGGTCGTGACAAGTTGGTATCAGATCCTAGGTTACATAGGTCTCACGAGTCATGAGCAGATTTAGTGTAGTCTTACAGATCGGTACAAAGACATCTGTATTTATCCTTGAGAGGCTGCAGAAACTTTAGGAAAAACTTTACATTGTTGGAATTCTTATCGTGCTTTCTTGATTGAGCTTGAAAAGTAACTCTTTGAATTCCTTCCACATGTTTGTATTCGTGTATGAGCGCTTAGTATCTAATGTGCATCGATGGTTTTTCATTTCCTGATCAAGGGACGGGATATGATCTCTATGTGTTGATGTTGGGCCAGTCTGGAGGACTTGAGGCTTGGTTTTTGCCAATAGCTTAAGCATCAAGATGCTAATTTTGTGAGCAAGTGTATTTGAACTTATACTTTCGGTAGTGCCCTATTGGTAGAAATAATGACTGGATAGCTACGTGATGAGTATGTTATGACTGCGAGATGTATTCATATGACTTGGAAATGACGAGAAGGGTCTACGGAAGGATAAATGAACTATTAAGTGTTTGATTTCCATTGTGATTGGATGTGTAGACCCGAGTTATGGATGCGTGAAGAATCTTTTCTTGTCTCCTAGTTGGGAATGAAGTAAATTTCATGTTGCGGTAAGAGTTCAAACTCAGGAAGACTAAGTGACTGTGTAATGTATGGTGGTGGAAAGTATACAAAAATGTTAGATTAAGGCGAAACAGGTGGGTTATCTCCTGTGGAGTGTTCTGAAGTGGTGTGAAACTTATATTGTCTGTTAAAAGATCTCATTTAGCAGTGAAATATACGTGTTGAAATTTAAATTTTGGGTCGCTCAAGAGAGTGGATTTAGCTATTACGAGGGTGAATGTGAGGTTTGCAGAAGATATGAAGTACCAGATGGTCTGTGTTCCACGAGCTTATGAAGGACTGAGTTAATCTCACTATGGTATTATGGCAACAATAAAAGATATGCATTATGAGTTATTATGTGTATTTTAATCTATGGCTTTAAGCCAAGTAGGGGAGTTTGCCATTGATTAGCAGATTGCACAATTATGTGCTAGTTGGTTCCGGTTTGAGGCATGCTGGTGAATCAATCTGGTTTTTAGAGATTGAGCGCGAGGATGGCTTGAGTAAAGGAAATTTTTGACTAAGATAACGTTATATGATGCAGTGTCAAAAGTTCCAATGAGGCACTGTTTGTTTGGTTCTATTGATCGGGTTAATTGTGATTCGAGTAGAGTGAATGAATCTAGAGAATGGTTCTAAGGTGTTCAAGATTTTATATATAATAATTGAGTATTTTAAAGTTGTATATGTTGTTAGAAACTTAATTTTCATTGGAATATTGCAAGACTTTTGGTATTTTCTTTAATTAATTAAAGAATTCTATATATCAGTAATAGGAAGGTAAAGGTAACAGATTTAGATTTGCAGAAGTCTCTTCAGAGAAAAGCATTTCGAACGTGGTGTTCGTGGAATATCTGAGAAAGTATTTAGCGTCGTATGAGGAACTGTGATGTTATAGCAATAAGGAGTACCAAGTTGAAGGTAAATCAGAGGGAAACTCAAATATGTGGGATAGCTTGGTTGTAGGCCGAGTCGATACGGTAAGGATATGATTAGTTCTTTGGATGTTTACGAGGTAATGAGTTTCTATGGGTGTTTCGCGGCAGTTCTCTTAGATTTTAGTGACATGCGTAGCTTGGTCGAGTTAGAATGATTCACCCTTGACGGTTTAGTTTGTGCACATAGAAATTCGGAGATTCCTCGATGGTTTCTACCACGGTGAGAGATGTATATTTTCTATGAGCAAGAGGAGCATGGGATGTATAGTGGTTTTCTTATAAAATGGGATCAATGGAAAGTTCTTGGTTAGTGGGGTAGAGAGTTGCTTGTGGCTCGGAAGAGATACAAGCTCTTGTGGTTATCCTAGGATGGTACGGTTTATGTGGTATGTTGTGTAGGATTGAGATTTGGCATGTGTAAGGTCACGGTTCAGATTTGAAAGGAAGCTCATTAATTTTTGGGCAGCACGGGCAGTTCCAGATAATTAGAGAAATAAGTTTCAGATGAGTTGGGAAATGATCTTTAGATGATTAAGGAAATGGTAATGCTAATTGAGGTAATTTGACGAGGGTATATGTTTCAGAAAAGACAATGTGATTAAGTTGATGGTACTTCTGTAGTATTGCAACACTTCTTGTCAGATCGACTGCTGATATTCGAGTTTGCTTGACAGCATAGAAGAATTTTAGAAAATTTCTCCTGGAGTGATGGAGTACTAGAGGTGTGTTATATATGCGAGCAGAGGAATTGGGATCAGATATGGTAATCCGTGGGCTATCTGGACTAAGATACTGGAAGTTCTCATATACATGTTAACTCGTGGTTATGGATTGAAAAATGTGGGTAAGTTAGTTAGTATATGACATGATCCAATTATTGTGAACCTTCGGAGGATTATTTATCTGTTATGGTTGACTAGAGTTTATAGTGGTTCATTGGTAGGCCAATATGGATGTATGATCTGCATCGAGACGGCTTTGTTAACTTCGAGTTGCCATTTGGTGAGGGATGTGTTGATTCAATTACTATCGGGCTATTCAAGTTCGGAAGTGATCCATGAGTTACCTTGCTGGGTTGCGAGGCGTTATGATTTATTGGTAATAGGCACATGTGGTGCAACTATATTGAGGTTTCATAATGGATGTCGAGTGAGAAGAGTGATTGGGTGTTGCTTGGTGAATGGCGTATCGGTTATGTCCTTTACGGTTTGTGTAGTGTATGTTATTTTCTTCGCGGTGGTTATGATGATTGCTTTGGTTTGAGATATCATTTTGCGCATGGTTGTCTATTTTGAGCATAGTGACTTGTGGTGTCTCATATGGACCAGTGTTTTGATAGGGTCGCTCGTTGCAACGAAATTATATGGAGGTATAACCCTTTGGGTTAGATTTGTATGTTCTGTTTCTATGATGTATGATGGGTTCTCAGTATTGTGTCTGGTTATATTGGTAAGCTTGCGGTACACTTTTTGTTTTGAGTCATTTTCATGCTTTGCGTATGTTTGGACTTTTGCTTATTGGTGCGCGGATTACACAAGTTGCGGCTTCAGCCTGTATCAATGTGTCATGTCACTAGAGTAATTGTGTTGGATTAGATGAGATTGTTGGGGTCTTTAATAAATACAAATGGATACGATTTCAGCATGTTGGAAGGATAATATCGAGGTGCAGCTCATAAATTGCTATGGTTTTTGCCAAAAGAGAAGTGACTTCATGAATGGTTGATCTGAGGAATGGTTATGAGTTACTATGTGGTTTATTTATCGTTGGCAGTATATGAAAGTATTAGAATGAGACTTTAGTTAATAAGAAGTTTTCTACCGGTATTCGGTTATTATGTGCAATTGTTGTGATTAGAAGTTATCGCTACAAGTAATTGAGGTATGTGGAATACCATGTAATTGCACCTGAGGTTGCAGGTATCGGTTATTACATCCAATTCGGACTTATTTAGAGTATAGATATGAGATTTTGATATTGTGGATGATTTCAGGAGTGGAAATGTGGTTTTAAGGATAATGAGCTAGGTTGGATTGTGAAATTTCAGTTATATTGTGTTATCGGACCTATATGTGATAGGGCGACGTGGGATCACCCCTGGGGTTTATGCATGGTAAGGTTATTCAGTGATGGATAGGCCTTTGGAACATCTATACCCGCTTTTTGTGTCACATTTTTACTTGTGACCGCTTTGTAAAAAAAATTGCAAGCGTACCCTCTTTTTCGCATAACTGTAGCACTCATGGCTGGAGTAGCAAAGGCAATCACGTAAAACTTCAGCATTCAAGTAGTTGCGCCTGAAGTTCAGCTCTAGAGCTGAAGTTTTTGTTTTGTAACTGAGAAACTTCAGCTTTAGAGCTGACGTTATTGTGTTTTAACTGGGAAACTTTAGCTCTAGAGCTGAAGGTTTTGTGTTGTAATATTTTGTTTAAATTTTAAAATTATGTATTGTATACTAATTTATAATATATACAATCTGTAATATATTAAACAAAATATTAAATAATTGTCGCACACCGATTTATGTATTAGTCATTACTAATGGATTACTGTTTCATCCAGTTCAATAGAGAAGATAACGTATAAGCAGAAATCTTCAGATTTATTGGAAGACAGTAGAAGAATTAATATTTGATTAGACAAAGGAAAATCAAATATGGCATACAGGATGGTCGTCATCTTGCTTGATAACTCAGCCTATTGCTTGTTTGCATATTTCAGCTATTTATTTTAGAAGAAGAAGAAAATGAAGGAGGAGAAGAAGGAAGAGAAAGGGGGCTGAAGTTGTTTAAGAAGTGAGTACTAGTTAAAAGTTGTAAAAAAAATGGGTAAAGGTTAAATGGGGGCGATCAAATAGGGCGCCCTGTGTAATTTTTACTAGGGGCATTTGCATCTATACCCGCTTTTTATGTCACATTTTAACTTGTGTCCGCTTTACAAAATATTACAAATGTACCTGCTTTCTTCGTATAATTTAAGCACACGTGGCTGAAGTAGCAAAAGCAATCATGTAAAACTCCGGCATTCTAGTAGCGGGGCCTGAAGTTCAAGTGTAGAGCTGAAGTTTTTGTTTTGTAACTGGCGAACTTCAGCCTTTTGTGTTGTAACTGGAAAACTTCAGCTCTTGAGCTAAAGTTTTTGTGTTGTACTATTTTGTTTAAATTTTAAAATTATGTATTGTATACTAATTTATAATATATAAAATCTGTAATATATCAAATAAAATATTAAATAATCCTCGCATACCGATTCATTTATTATTAGTCATTACTAATGGATTACCATTTCATCCAGTTCAATACAGAATGTTGTTAGTAAACTGTATTTGTAAAATAATTCTGGAAATATCAATTAATATAAACAGAAATTATAATAAACAAAAATGACGTAAAACAAAATGATCATAAACAATTCGAGCCCACTGAATTCACAGTGTCTCCTTAAGGAATTTAATCCCATTCTAGCACCCAAGATTATGGATTATTTCCTCCCAAGATAGAACGAATTACACACTGGTGTAGTGGTACTCCAAACGCCAGTGTTTCAGCGAACACAAAGATCAGTAGCAAATCACACTTACTTTTTGCTTTGTTTGTATGCTAAAAGTATGCATAAGAAGGAGAGAAAACTCATAAATTCGTAGTGAAATTTTGAGCAGAATAGTGTTGTATTTATAGCCAAAATTTAGGCTGGAATCTGAAGAGGTGAAACTCTTCAGAATGGATGTTTCTCCAAAACTGCCACAACATAAATGCCATTACACAAATGGATATTTACTCAATAATAAAGAGGGAAAATAAAGAGGGCAAATTGATGGGTAGTTAATTTTCTGTTACAAAAACAAAAAAACAGATTGGATTTCATATTAATATTTAATATTAATATTCTGTTATTAAAAAATATTAAATAACACATTTTTGTTAATAGTTTACGATTAACAATTAAATTTGGTCCAAACAGTTAATCAATCAATCGATCATTTGATCAAATCCAAATCTGAAGCTGAAGCCGAAGCCGAGCGAGCAACGACGGCGACGACGCGAGGCTTGCTTTCTTCTCAACTTTTTAAGAGCTAGAAGAAAAGAAATTTCTTATAAACCCATAAAAATCTCTTCCTCTTCCAATATGGGACAATGTCTATATGCAAAGAGAGGGAAACTTGAAATTTCACTCAAATTTTCATTTCCCTCCATTTCCCATTCACCCTATTTTAAGTATTTAATTTTTTAATTAAATACATAAACCCAACAATCCCCCACATGAATGGGGAATTGCTATATCGCCGAAGTATGCATGAAAAATTGTGTGATTCGCAAGCAAGGATTAATTGCATCTGGATAAGTAGGTTTCCCTTTGAACTTTCTGTAGTGAACTTATATCGGATATACTCGATCAATCAGTAGATTTGATATCTTTGAACCATCGAACTTTGGTGATTACCTAGACAAGCGCAAGTCACACAACCAACCCTTAACCTTCTTTGGTTCTCATTGTTGTGTTCGTTTCAGCCATGAACACCGCATGGTTTCATAAGTATGGAGAGAACTGGCCTTACAAAATTCTCCTTGAAGCGGCTAACACTTCACATTTACATAGGTGATTCCTAAACGTGTCATCCTGTATACACTATTTGATATACCCCGTATCAAACTTAGAAATCATTAAAAAGCCTTAATGCTTTATCCTTTATAATGAACATTGTCTCATCACGAGAATGGACCAAAAGCTTGTAAATGACTTTGTTTTATCTCCTTGAACCTAGATCTTGGGATCTCCAGTCTTCTAGGTAGAGTTACCGCCACTATGACTTGTTCTCGGCCACAGTCCCATTCCCCTTGATGACTTCTCAACAACCTCTTTAGTTAGGCCTTTTGTAAGTGGATCAGACACATTATCACTTGACTTTACATAGTCAATTGTGATAATTCCTCTAGAGAGTAATAGTCTAACGGTTTTATGTCTTCGTCGTATATGACAAGATTTACCGTCATTCTTAACGCTCCCAGCCCTTCCAATTGCCGCTTGACTGTCACAATGTATGCATATTGGTGCCAACGGTTTGGGCCAGAATGGAATATCTTCCAAGAAATTCCGGATCCATTCAGCTTCTTCACCGGCTTTATCCATGGCTATGAACTCAGCCTCCATTGTAGAGCGGGCAATACAAGTTTGTTTGGATGACTTCCAAGATACCGCTCCTCCACCAATAGTGAACACATATCCACTTGTGGACTTAGAATCAGTTGATCCGGTGATCCAATTTGCATCACAGTATCCCCACATGACTATAGGATATTTACTGTAGTGCAAAGCAAAGTCCTGAGCATGTACTAAATACCCCAAAACTCGTTTCATGGCCATCCAATGAGATTGACCTGGATTTCTCGTATATCGACTCAATTTACTTATAGCACAAGCTATACCTGGTCGTGTACAATTCATGATGTACATTAAGCATCTCAACACACGAACATAATCCAATTGTGATATGCTTTGGTCTTTGTTTTTTGCTAATGCAATATTCATGTCAATTGGAGCCTTTGCAACTTTAAATCCCAAGTGCTTGAATTTTTCAAGTATTGTCTTAATATAATGAGATTGTGACAATACCAGACCTTGAGAAGTCTTATGGATCTTAATTCCCAGAATTAAATCAATAATTCCAAGTCTTTCATATCAAACTTGCTAGTTAGCATACGCTTAGTAGAATTTATGTTGGCAATGTCATTACTCATTATGAGCATATCATCCACATATAAGCAAACAATGACTATGTGATTTGGAACATTTTTAATTTACCCACATTTATCACATTCATTTATCTTAAACCCATGTGACAACATTGTTTGGTAAAATTTCGCATGCCATTGTTTGGGTGCTTGTTTTAGTCCGTAAAGGGACTAAACAAGTCTACAGACCTTCTTTTCTTTACCTGAAACCACAAATCCTTCAGGTTGTTCCATGTAAATTTCTTCCTCCAACTCTCCATTTAAGAAGGCCGTCTTCACATCCATTTGATGAATTTCAAGACCATAAAGTGCAGCTAACGCTACCAACGTTCGTATGGACGTAATTATTGCAACTGAAGAGTATGTATCAAAATAGTCAAGAACTTCTTTTTGTCTATACCCTTTTACCACAAGTCTTGCCTTATATTTGTCAATAGTGCCATCATCTTTCATTTTCCTCTTAAAGATCCATTTAGAATCCAACAGTTTATTTCAAGGAGGAAGATCAACCAATTCCCATGTATGGTTGTTCGGTATGGATTCAATTTCACTATTGACTGCCTCTTTCCATAACAATGATTCCGAAGAATACATAACTTCTTTAAATGTTTGAGGCTCATTTTCCAATAACAAAGTCATAAAATCTGGTCCAAATGAAGTAGACATTCTTTGACATTTACTACGTCTTGTATAATCCTGGTTAAGTGTACTTTCTTTTGTTTCTTCCGGAGGTCGTTAGATCCTTCACCAATCGACTCACATTTCTTTTTATGCGGATATATATTTTCAAAGAATTAAGCACTATCTGATTCTATAACTGTATTATTATGAATGTCGGGATTTTCTTATTTATGAACCAGAAATCGATATGCTTTACTATTAGTTGCATATCCTATGAAAACACAATCAATAGTTTTCGGTTCTATTTTTACCCTTTTGGGTTTAGGAACTTGCACTTTTACCAAACATCCCCATACTTTAAAATAATTCAAGTTGGGCTTCCTTCCTTTCAATTTCTCATATGGAATTGATGTGTTTTGCTATGGGGTACTCGATTTAGTATTCGGCTAGCCGTAAGAATGGCTTCCCCCCACAAGTTCTGTGGCAAACCAGAACTTATCAATAATGCGTTCATTATCTCCTTTAATGAAAAATTCTTTCTTTCTGCAAGCCCATTGGATTGGGGTGTGTAAGGGGACGTTGTTGTTGAATAATTCCATATTCTAAACATATTTGTTCAAAAGGAGATTCATATTCACCACCCCTATCACTTCTTATCATTTTGATTTTCTTGTTAAGTTGTGTTTCAACTTCATTTTTGTATTGCTTGAATGCATCTATTGCTTCATATTTACTATTAAGTAAGTAAACATAGCAATATCTAGTACTATCGTCAATAAAAGTTATGAAATACTTCTTTTCACCGCGAGATGGTATTGACTTCATGTCACAAATACCTGTGTGAATTAAGTCTAAAGGATTTGAATTACTTTAAACTGACTTATAAGGATGTTTAACATACTTGGATTCCACACATACTTGACATTTTGATTTGTCACATTCAAATTTAGGCAATACTTCCAAATTAATAATTTTCCGTAAGGTTTTATAATTAACATGACCCAAACGTATATGCCATAATTCATTTGACTCAAGCAAGTAAGATGAAGTTGAAATTTTATTATTATTCTCCACAACCATTACATTCAGCTTGAAAAGGCCCTCAGTGAGGTAACCTTTTCCTACAAACATTTCATTCTTACTTATTACAACCTTATCGGAAACAAAAACACACTTAAATCCATTCTTAACAAGAAGTCCAGTAGAGACTAAATTTTTCCTAATTTCGGGAACATGAAGGACATTGTTCAAAGTCACACTTTGGCGGAA
The DNA here is from genome assembly GCA_034376525.1 of Nicotiana benthamiana. NCBI lineage: Eukaryota > Viridiplantae > Streptophyta > Magnoliopsida > Solanales > Solanaceae > Nicotiana > Nicotiana benthamiana. The sequence goes on along the minus strand of CM067331.1, from coordinate 4,629,612 downwards.
GTCATTTTGAGAAATATCTTCCCACATCCTTCAATCTTGGCTTTGCAGTATTTCCCATGGAAATTGTCTCATCAGGTCCAACAGGAGCATAAGTAGCAAAAGCTTCCTTGAAAGCACAAACATGGCGAGTGGCTCCAGAATCAATCCACCACTCTTTAGGATTGCCCACCAAGTTGCATTCGGAAAGCATGGCGCATAAGTCATCAACATTATCATACTTTTCTACCATGCTTGCTTGACCCTTCTTCTTGTCTTTCTTCGGAGCACGGCACTCTGTAGATTTGTGTCCGGTTTTTCCACAGTTGTAGCAGTTTCCACTGAACCACTTCTTACTTGGGTTGTATTTTAGACCAGAAGCTTTCTTTCTCTTCTTGTTCTCTTCAAGAATATTTGCTCCCATTATTGTTGAACTTCCACGGCCTCTTTTTCAGCAGCTTTGTTTTCCTCTTCAATTCTCAATCTAACAATGAGATCTTCAAGGGACATCTCCTTGCGTTTGTGTTTCAAGTAGTTTTTGAAGTCCTTCCACAAAGGAGGCAACTTCTCAATTATTCCTGCTACTTGGAATGCTTCATTGATGACAAGACCTTCAATGAAATTTCCGTTATTAAAAATACTAAGATTACTACTTTCAACATTAATATTAATTTTATTCATACCTTCAGCAAGGAGATCGTGAATAATCACTTGCAGTTCTTGGACTTGAGTAATAAGAGATTTGCTATCTACCATTTTATAGTCCAAAAACTTTGCAACCACAAACTTTTTTAACCGGCATATTCAGTTTTATACTTCTTTTCAAGCGCAGTCCACAGTTCTTTTGACGTTTCCACACCACTGTAGACATTATATAAAGCATCCTCCAACCCGCTAAGAATATAATTCTTGCACAAGAAATCTGAACTTCCACGCCTCAGTTACGAGCAAGCGTTCATTATCAGGAGTATTATCAGACAGCACAAGAAACATCTTCCTTGATGAACTTCTGAAGACTTAAGGTAGTCAAATTGAAGAACATCTTTTTCTACCAGCGCTTGAAATCAATCCTAGAAAATTTTCCGGGTTTATCCGCCGGTGCTAATGTTGCCAGTGTTCGGCTCGTCGAAAAATTCTGGAAATATAAATTAATATAAACAGAAATTATGATAAACAGAAATGACATAAAATAAAATGATCATAAACAGTTCGAGCCCACTGAATTCACAGTGTCTCCTTAAGGAATTTAATCCCCTTCTAGCACCCAAGGTCATGGATTATTTCCTCTCAAGATAGAACGAATTACACACTGGTGTAGTGGTACTCCAAACGCCAATGTTTCAGCGAATACAAAGATCAGTAGCAAATCACACTTACTTTTTGTTTTGTTTGTATGCTAAAAGTATGCAGAAGAAGGAGAGAAAACTCATAAATTCGTAGTGAAATTCTGAACAGAATAGTGTTGTATTTATAGCCAAAATTTGGGTTGGAATCTGAAGAGATGAAACTCTTCAGAATAGTTGTTTCTGCAAAACTTCCACAGCATAAATTCCATTACATGAATGGCTATTTACTCAACAATAAAGAGGGCAAATTGATGGGTAGTTAATTTTCTGTTACAAAACAGAAAAACGGATTGCATTTAATATTAATATGTAATATCAATATTGTGTTATTAACAAATATTTAATAACACATTTTTGTTAATATTGTACTATTAACCAATAAATTTGGTCCAAAAAGTTAATCAATCAATCGATCATTTGACCAAATCCAAATCCAAATCCGAAGCCGAAGCCGAAGCCGAGCCGAGCGAGCAACGACAACGACGACGCGAGGCTTGCTTTCTTCCAAACTCTTTAAGATCTAGAAGAAGAGCAATTGCTTATAAACCCATAAAAATTCTCTTCCTCTTCCAATATGGGACAATGTCCATATGCCAAGAAAGGAAAACTTGAAATTTCACTCAAATTTCATTTCCCTCCATTTTCCATTCACCTTGTTTTAAGTATTTAATTTATTAATTAAGTACATAAACCCAACAAATATAACGTAGAAACAGAAATGCTTCAGATTTATAGGAAGACAGTGGAAGAATTAATATTTAATAAGGCAAAGGAAAATTAAATATGGCAT